>CAXAKX010000071.1:10000-182746 GCA_963969525.1 Ontholestes murinus | reverse complement strand
AACCCCCCTTAGAATAACATTATACAATAACAATAACAATAACAATAACAATAACAATAACAATAACAATAACTAAAAATAACAAGAACAATAACAATAACAATAACAATAACAATAACAATAACAATAACAATAACAATAACAATAACAATAACACAATAACAATAACAATAACAATAACAATAACAATAACAATAACAATAACAATACAATAACAATAACAATAACAATAACAATAACACTAACATAACAATAACAATAACAATAACAATAACAATAACAATAACAATAACAATAACAATAACAAATAACAATAACAATAACAATAACAATAACAATAACAATAACAATAACAATAACAATAACAATAACAATAACAATAACAATAACAATAACAATAACAATAACAATAACAATAACAATAACAATAACAATAACAACAATAACAATAACAATAACAATAACAATAACAATAACAATAACAATAACAATAACAATAACAATAACAATAACAATAACAATAACAATAACAATAACAATACAATAACAATAACAATAACAATAACAATAACAATAACAATAACAATAACAATAACAATAACAATAACAATAACAATAACAATAACAATAACAATAACAATAACAATAACAATAACAATAACAATAACAATAACAATAACAATAACAATAACAATAACAATAACAATAACAATAACAATAACAATAAACAATAACAATAACAAATAACAATAACCAATAACAATAACAATAACAATAACAATAACAATAACAATAACAATAACAATAACAATAACAATAACAATAACAATAACAATAACAATAACAATAACAATAACAATAACAATAACAATAACAATAACAATAACAATAACAATAACAATAACAATAACAATAACAATAACAATAACAATAACAATAACAATAAACAATAACAATAACAATAAAAATAACAATAAGAATAAGAAATAACAATATCAATAAGAAAAAACAATAACAATAAGAAATAACAATAACAATAAGAAATAACATTAACAATAAGAAATAACATTAACAATAAGAAATAACATTAACAATAAGAAATAACGATAACATTAAGAAATAACAATAACAATAATAAAAAACAATAACAATAAGGAATAACAATAACAATAAGAAATTAAAATAAGAAAAGAAATAACAATAACAATAAGTAATAACAATAAAAATAGGAAATAACAATAACAATACGAAATAACAATAAGAAATAACAATAACAATAAGAAATAACAATAACAATAAAAATAACAATAACAATAAGAAATAACAATAACAATAAGAAATAACAATAACAATAAGAACTAACAGTAACCATAAGAAATAACAATAACAATAAGAAATAACAATAACAATAAGAAATAACAATAACAATAAGAAATAACAAAAACAATAAGAAATAACAATAACAATAAGAAATAACAATAACAATAAGAAATAACAATAACAATAAGAAACAACAATAACAATAAGAAATAACAATAACAATAAGAAATAACAATAACAATAAGAAATAACAGTAACAATAACAAATAACAATAACAATAAGAAATAACAATAACAATTACAATAAGAATGAACAATAACAATAACAATAAGAAATAACAACAAGAAAAAGAAATAACAATGACAATAAGAAATAACAATAACAATAAGAAATAACAATAACAATAAGAAATAACAATATCAATAAAAAATAACAATAACAATAAGAAATAACAATAACAATGGGAAATAACAATAACAATAATAAATAAAATAACAATAAGAAATAACAATAACAGTAAGAAATAACAATAACAATAAAAAATAACAATAACAATAAGAAATAACAATAACAATAAGAAATAACAATAACAAAAAGAAATAACAATAACAATAGGAAATAACAATAACAATAAGAAATAACAATAATATTAAGAAAATAACAATAACAATAAGAAATAACAATAACAAAAAGAAATAAGAATAACAATAAGAAATAACAATAACAATAAGAAATAACAATATCAATAAAAAATAACAATAACAATAAGAAATAACAATAACAATAAGAAATAACAGTAACAATAACAAATAACAATAACAATAAGAAATAACAATAACAAAAAGAAATAACAATAACAATAAGAAATAACAATAATATTAAGAAATAACAATAACAATAAGAAATAACAATAACAATAAGAAATAAGAATAACAATAAGAAATAACAATAACAATAAGAAATAACAATATCAATAAAAAATAACAATAACAATAAGAAATAAGAATAACAATAAGAAATAACAATAACAATAAGAAATAACAATATCAATAAAAAATAACAATAACAATAAGAAATAACAATAACAATAAGAAATAACAATAACAAAAAGAAATAACAATAACAATAGGAAATAACAATAACAATAAGAAATAACAATAATATTAAGAAATAACAATAACAATAAGAAATAACAATAACAATAAGAAATAAGAATAACAATAAGAAATAACAATAACAATAAGAAATAACAATATCAATAAAAAATAACAATAACAATAAGAAATAACAATAACAATTACAATAAGAATGAACAATAACAATAAACAATAAGAAATAACAACAAGAAAAGAAATAACAATGACAATAAGAAATAACAATAACAATAAGAAATAACAATAAAAATAAGAAATAACAATATCAATAAAAAATAACAATAACAATAAGAAATAACAATAACAATAAGAATTAACAATAACAAAAAGAAATAACAATAACAATAGGAAATAACAATAACAATAAGAAATAACAATAATATTAAGAAATAACAATAACAATAAGAAATAACAATAACAATAAGAAATAAGAATAACAAGAAGAAATAACAATAACAATAATAAATAAAAATAACAATAAGAAGTAACAATAAGAATAAGAAATAACAATAACAATAAGAAAGAACAATAACAATAAGAAATAACAATAACAATAAGAAAATAACAATAACAATAAGAAATAACAATAACAATAAGAAATAACAATAACAATAAGAAATAACAATAACAATAAGAAATAACAATAACAATAAGAAATAACAATCACAATAAGAAATAACTATAACAATAAGAAAGAACAATAACAATAAGAAATAACAATAACAATAAGAAAGAACAATAACAATAAGAAATAACAATAACATTAAGAAATAACAATAATAATAACAATAACAATAAGAAATAACAATAACAATAAGAAATAACAATAACAATAAGAAATAACAATAACAATGAGAAATAACAATAAGAAATAACAATAACAATAACAATAAGAAATAACAATAACAAAAAGAAATAACAATAACAATAGGAAATAACAATAACAATAAGAAATAACAATAACAATAAGAAATAACAATAACAATAAGAAATAACCATAACAATAAGAAATAACAATAACAATAACAATAAGAATCAACAATAACAATAAGAAATAACAATAACAAAAATAAATAACAATAACAATAGGAAATAACAATAACAATAAGAATAACAATAACAATAAGAAATAACAATAACAATAAGAAATAACAATAACAATAGGAAATAACAATAACAATAATAAATAACAATAACAATAAGAATTAACATAAACAATAAGAAATAACAATAAGAATAAGAAATAACAATAACAATAAGAAAAAGCAATAACAATAAGAAATAACAATAACAATAAGAAATAACAATAACAATAAGAAATAACAATAACATTAAGAAATAACAATAACAATAAGAAATAACAATAACAATAAGAAATAAGAATAACAATAAAAAATAACAATAACAAGAAGAAATAACAATAACAATAATAAATAAAAATAACAATAAGAAGTAACAATAAGAATAAGAAATAACAATAACAATAAGAAATAAAAATAACAATAAGAAAGAACAATAACAATAAGAAATAACAATAACAATAAGAAATAACAATAACAATAAGAAATAACAATCACAATAAGAAATAACAATAACAATAAGAAAGAACAATAACAATAAGAAATAACAATAACAATAAGAAATAACAATAACAATAAGAAAGAACAATAACAATAAGAAAATAACAATAACAATAAGAAATAACAATAACAATAAGAAATAACAATAACCATAAGAAATAACAACAACAATAACAATAAGAAATAACAATAACAATAACAATAAGAAATAACAATAACATTAAGAAATAACAATAACAATAACAATAAGAAATAAAAATAACAATAAGAAATTACAATAACAATAAGAAATAACAATAACAAAAAGAAATAACAATAACAATAGGAAATAACAATAACAATAAGAAATAACAATAATATTAAGAAATAACAATAACAATAAGAAATAACAATAACAATAAGAAATAACAATAACAATAAAAAAATAACAATAACAATAAGAAATAACAATAACAAAAAGAAATAACAATAACAATAAGAAATAACAATAACAATAAGAAATAACAATAACAAAAAGAAATAACAATAACAATAGGAAATAACAATAACAATAAGAAATAACAATAATATTAAGAAATAACAATAATAAGAAATAAATAACAATAAGAAAATAACAATAACAATAAAAAATAACAATACAATAAAAAATAACAATAACAATAATAAATAAAAATAACAATAAGAAGTAACAATAAGAATAAGAAATAACAATAACAATAAGAAAGAAAAATAACAATAAGAAATAACAATAACAATAAGAAATAACAATAACAATAACAATAAGAAATAACAATCACAATAAGAAATAACAATAACAATAAGAAACAACAATAACAATAAGAATAACAATAACAATAAGAAATAACAATAACAATAACAATAACAATAACAATAACAATAACAATAACAATAACAATAACAATAACAATAACAATAACAATAACAATAACAAAACAATAACAATAACAATAACAATAACAATAACAATAACAATAACAATAACAATAACAATAACAATAACAATAACAATAACAATAACAATAACAATAACAATAACAATAACAATAACAATAACAATAACAATAACAATAACAATAACAATAACAATAACAATAACAATAACAATAACAATAACAATAACAATAACAATAACAATAACAATAACAATAACAATAACAATAACAATAACAATAACAATAACAATAACAATAACAATAACAATAACAATAACAATAACAATAACAATAACAATAACAATAACAATAACAATAACAATAACAATAACAATAACAATAACAATAACAATAACAATAACAATAACAATAACAATAACAATAACAATAACAATAACAATAACAATAACAATAACAATAACAATAACAATAACAATAACAATAACAATAACAATAACAATAACAATAACAATAACAATAACAATAACAATAACAATAACAATAACAATAACAATAACAATAACAATAACAATAACAATAACAATAACAATAACAATAACAATAACAATAACAATAACAATAACAATAACAATAACAATAACAATAACAATAACAATAACAATAACAATAACAATAACAATAACAATAACAATAACAATAACAATAACAATAACAATAACAATAACAATAACAATAACAATAACAATAACAATAACAATAACAATAACAATAACAATAACAATAACAATAACAATAACAATAACAATAACAATAACAATAACAATAACAATAACAATAACAATAACAATAACAATAAAAAATAACAATAAGAATAAGAAATAACGATATCAATAAGAAAAAACAATAACAATAAGAAATAACAATAACAATAAGAAATAACATTAACAATAAGAAATAACATTAACAATAAGAAATAACGATAACATTAAGAAATAACAATAACAATAATAAAAAACAATAACAATAAGGAATAACAATAACAATAACAATAAGAAATTAAAATAACAAAAAGAAATAACAATAACAATAAGTAATAACAATAACAATAGGAAATAACAATAACAATAAGAAATAACAATAACAATAAGAAATAACAATAACAATAAAAATAACAATAACAATAAGAAATAACAATAACAATAAGAAATAACAATAACAATAAGAAATAACAGTAACCATAAGAAATAACAATAACAATAAGAAATAACAATAACAATAAGAAATAACAAAAACAATAAGAAATAACAATAACAATAAGAAATAACAATAACAATAAGAAATAACAATAACAATAAGAAACAACAATAACAATAAGAAATAACAATAACAATAAGAAATAACAATAACAATAAGAAATAATAGTAACAATAACAAATAACAATAACAATAAGAAATAACAATAACAATAAGAAATAACAATAACAATTACAATAAGAATGAACAATAACAATAACAATAAGAAATAACAACAAGAAAAAGAAATAACAATGACAATAAGAAATAACAATAACAATAAGAAATAACAATAACAATAAGAAATAACAATATCAATAAAAAATAACAATAACAATAAGAAATAACAATAACAATGGGAAATAACAATAACAATAATAAATAAAATAACAATAAGAAATAACAATAACAATAAGAAATAACAATAACAGTAAGAAATAACAATAACAATAAAAAATAACAATAACAATAAGAAATAACAATAACAATAAGAAATAACAATAACAAAAAGAAATAACAATAACAATAGGAAATAACAATAACAATAAGAAATAACAATAATATTAAGAAATAACAATAACAATAAGAAATAACAATAACAATAAGAAATAAGAATAACAATAAGAAATAACAATAACAATAAGAAATAACAATATCAATAAAGAATAACAATAACAAGAAGAAATAACAATAACAATAATAAATAAAAATAACAATAAGAAGTAACAATAAGAATAAGAAATAACAATAACAATAAGAAAGAACAATAACAATAAGAAATAACAATAACAATAAGAAATAACAATAACAATAAGAAATAACAATCACAATAAGAAATAAATATAACAATAAGAAAGAACAATAACAATAAGAAATAACAATAACAATAAGAAAGAACAATAACAATAAGAAATAACAATAACAATAAGAAATAACAATAACAATAAGAAATAACAATAACCATAAAAAATAACAATAACAATAACAATAAGAAATAACAATAACAATAAGAAATAACAATAAGAAATAACAATAACATTAAGAAATAACAATAACAATAACAATAAGAAATAACAATAACAATAAGAAATAACAATAACAATAAGAAATAACAATAACAATGAGAAATAACAATAACAATAAGAAATAACAATAACAATAACAATAAGAAATAACAATAAAAAAAAGAAATAACAATAACAATAGGAAATAACAATAACAATAAGAAATAACAATAACAATAAGAAATAACAATAACAATAACAATAAGAATCAACAATAACAATAAGAAATAACAATAACAAAAATAAATAACAATAACAATAGGAAATAACAATAACAATAAGAAATAACAATAACAATAAGAAATAACAATAACAATAAGAAATAACAATAACAATAGGAAATAACAATAACAATAATAAATAACAATAAGAATTAACATAAACAATAAGAAATAACAATAAGAATAAGAAATAACAATAACAATAAGAAAAAGCAATAACAATAAGAAATAACAATAACAATAAGAAATAACAATAACAATAAGAAATAACAATAACATTAAGAAATAACAATAACAATAAGAAATAACAATAACAATAAGAAATAAGAATAACAATAAGAAATAACAATAAAAATAAGAAATAACAATATCAATAAAAAATAACAATAACAAGAAGAAATAACAATAACAATAATAAATAAAAATAACAATAAGAAGTAACAATAAGAATAAGAAATAACAATAACAATAAGAAATAAAAATAACATTAAGAAAGAACAATAACAATAAGAAATAACAATAACAATAAGAAATAACAATAACAATAAGAAATAACAATAACAATAAGAAATAACAATCACAATAAGAAATAACAATAACAATAAGAAAGAACAATAACAATAAGAAATAACAATAACAATAACAATAAGAAATAACAATAACAATAACAATAAGAAATAACAATAACATTAAGAAATAACAATAACAATAACAATAAGAAATAACAATAACAATAAGAAATTACAATAACAATAAGAAATAACAATAACATTAAGAAATAACAATAAGAAATAACAATAACAATAAGAAATAACAATAACAATAAGAAATAACAATAACAATAAGAAATAACAATAACAATAACAATAATAAATAACAATAACAATAAGAAATAACATAAACAATAAGAAATAACAATAACAATAAGAAGTAACAATAACAATAAGAAAAAGCAATACCAATAAGAAATAACAATAACAATAAGAAATAACAATAACATTAAGAAATAACAATAACAATAAAAAATAACAATAACTATAAGAAATAACAAGAACAATAACAATAATAAATAACAATAACTATAAGAAATAACAATAACAATAAGAAATAACAATAACAATAAGAAATAACAATAACAATAAGAAATAACAATAACAATAAAAAATAACAATAACAATAAGAAATAACAATATCAATAAGAAATAACAATAACATTAAGAAATAACAATAACAATAAGAAATAACAATAAGAAATAACATTAACAATAAGAAATAACAATAACAATAATAAATAACAATAACAATAAGGAATAACAATAACAATAACAATAAGAAATTAAAATAACAAGAAGAAATAACAATAACAATAAGAAATAACAATAACAATATGAAATACAATAACAATAATAACTAACAATAACAATAAGAAATACAATAACAATAATAACTAACAATAACAATAAGAAATAACAAAAACAATAAGAAATAACAATAACAATAAGAAATAGCAATAAAAATAAGAAATAACAATAACAATAAGAAATAACAATAACAATAAGAAATAACAATAACAATAAGAAATAGCAATATCAATAAAAAATAACAATAACAAAAAGAAATAACAATAACAATAAGAAAGAACAATAACAATAAGAAATAACAATAACAATAAGAAATAACAATAACAATAAGAAATAACAATAACAATAACAATAAGAAATAACAATAACAATAACAATAAGAAATAACAATAACAATAAGAAATAACAATAACAATGAGAAATAACAATAACAATAAGAAATAACAATAACAATAAGAAATAACAATAACAATAAGAAATAACAATTACAAAAAGAAATAACAATAACAATAGGAAATAACAATAACAATAAGAAATAACAATAACAATAAGAAATAGCAATAACAATAAGAAATAACAATAACAATAAGAAATGACAATAACAATAAGAAATAACAATAACAATAAGAAATAACAATAACAATAAGAAATAACAATAACAATAACAATAAGAATCAACAATAACAATAAGAAATAACAATAACAATAAGAAATAACAATAACAATAAGAACTAACAATAACAATAAGAAATAACAATAACAATAAGAAATAACAATAACATTAAGAAATAACAATAACAATAAAAAATAACAATAACTATAAGAAATAACAAGAACAATAACAATAATAAATAACAATAACAATAGGAAATAACAATATCAATAAGAAATAACAATAACAATAAGAAATAACAATAACAATAAGAAATAACAATAAGAAATAACATTAACAATAAGAAATAACAATAACAATAATAAATAACAATAACAATAAGGAATAACAATAACAATAACAATAAGAAATTAAAATAACAAGAAGAAATAACAATAACAATAAGAAATAACAATAACAATATGAAATACAATAACAATAATAACTAACAATAACAATAAGAAATACAATAACAATAATAACTAACAATAACAATAAGAAATAACAAAAACAATAAGAAATAACAATAACAATAAGAAATAGCAATAAAAATAAGAAATAACAATAACAATAAGAAATAACAATAACAATAAGAAATAACAATAACAATAAGAAATAGCAATATCAATAAAAAATAACAATAACAAAAAGAAATAACAATAACAATAAGAAAGAACAATAACAATAAGAAATAACAATAACAATAAGAAATAACAATAACAATAAGAAATAACAATAACAATAACAATAAGAAATAACAATAACAATAACAATAAGAAATAACAATAACAATAAGAAATAACAATAACAATGAGAAATAACAATAACAATAAGAAATAACAATAACAATAAGAAATAACAATAACAATAAGAAATAACAATTACAAAAAGAAATAACAATAACAATAGGAAATAACAATAACAATAAGAAATAACAATAACAATAAGAAATAGCAATAACAATAAGAAATAACAATAACAATAAGAAATGACAATAACAATAAGAAATAACAATAACAATAAGAAATAACAATAACAATAAGAAATAACAATAACAATAACAATAAGAATCAACAATAACAATAAGAAATAACAATAACAATAAGAAATAACAATAACAATAAGAACTAACAATAACAATAAGAAATAACAATAACAATAAGAAATAACAATAACATTAAGAAATAACAATAACAATAAAAAATAACAATAACTATAAGAAATAACAAGAACAATAACAATAATAAATAACAATAACAATAGGAAATAACAATATCAATAAGAAATAACAATAACAATAAGAAATAACAATAACTATAAGAAATAACTATAACAATAAGAAATAACAATAACAATAAGAAATAACAATAACAATAACAATAAAAAATAACAATAACAATAAGAAATAACAATATCAATAAGAAATTACAATAACAATAATAAATAACAATAACAATAAGGAATAACAATAACAATAACAATAAGAAATGCCAATAACAATAAGAAATTAAAATAACAAAAAGAAATAACAATAACAATAAGAATTAACAATAACAATAGGAAATAACAATAACAATAAGAACTAACAATAACAATAAGAAATAACAATAACAATGAGAAATAACAATAACAATAAGAAATAACAATAACAATAACAATAAGAAATAACAATAACAAAAAGAAATAACAATAACAATAAAAAATAACAATAACAATAAGAAATAACAATAACAATAAGAAATAACAAAAACAATAAGAAATAACAATAACAATAAGAAATAACAATAACAATAAGAAACAACAATAACAATAAGAAATAACAATAACAATAAGAAATAACAATAACAATAAGAAATAACAGTAACAATAACAAATAACAATAACAATAAGAAATAACAATAACAATAAGAAATAACAATAACAATTACAATAAGAATGAACAATAACAATAACAATAAGAAATAACAACAAGAAAAAGAAATAACAATGACAATAAGAAATAACAATAACAATAAGAAATAACAATAACAATAAGAAATAACAATATCAATAAAAAATAACAATAACAATAAGAAATAACAATAACAATGGGAAATAACAATAACAATAATAAATAAAATAACAATAAGAAATAACAATAACAATAAGAAATAACAATAACAGTAAGAAATAACAATAACAATTAAAAATAACAATAACAATAAGAAATAACAATAACAATAAGAAATAACAATAACAAAAAGAAATAACAATAACAATAAGAAATAAGAATAACAATAAGAAATAACAATAACAATAAGAAATAACAATATCAATAAAAAATAACAATAACAAGAAGAAATAACAATAACAATAATAAATAAAAATAACAATAAGAAGTAACAATAAGAATAAGAAATAACAATAACAATAAGAAAGAACAATAACAATAAGAAATAACAATAACAATAAGAAATAACAATAACAATAAGAAATAACAATAACAATAAGAAATAACAATCACAATAAGAAATAACTATAACAATAAGAAAGAACAATAACAATAAGAAATAACAATAACAATGGGAAATAACAATAACAATAATAAATAAAATAACAATAAGAAATAACAATAACAATAAGAAATAACAATATCAATAAAAAATAACAATAACAAGAAGAAATAACAATAACAATAATAAATAAAAATAACAATAAGAAGTAACAATAAGAATAAGAAATAACAATAACAATAAGAAAGAACAATAACAATAAGAAATAACAATAACATTAAGAAATAACAATAACAATAACAATAAGAAATAACAATAACAATAAGAAATAACAATAACAATGAGAAATAACAATAACAATAAGAAATAACAATAACAATAACAATAAGAAATAACAATAAAAAAAAGAAATAACAATAACAATAAGAAATAACAATAACAATAAGAAATAACAATAACAATAAGAAATAACAATAACAATAACAATAAGAATCAACAATAACAATAAGAAATAACAATAACAAAAATAAATAACAATAACAATAGGAAATAACAATAACAATAAGAAATAACAATAACAATAAGAAATAACAATAACAATAGGAAATAACAATAACAATAATAAATAACAATAAGAATTAACATAAACAATAAGAAATAACAATAAGAATAAGAAATAACAATAACAATAAGAAAAAGCAATAACAATAAGAAATAACAATAACAATAAGAAATAACAATAACAATAAGAAATAACAATAACATTAAGAAATAACAATAACAATAAGAAATAACAATAACAATAAGAAATAAGAATAACAATAAGAAATAACAATAAAAATAAGAAATAACAATATCAATAAAAAATAACAATAACAAGAAGAAATAACAATAACAATAATAAATAAAAATAACAATAAGAAGTAACAATAAGAATAAGAAATAACAATAACAATAAGAAATAAAAATAACAATAAGAAAGAACAATAACAATAAGAAATAACAATAACAATAAGAAATAACAATAACAATAAGAAATAACAATAACAATAAGAAATAACAATCACAATAAGAAATAACAATAACAATAAGAAAGAACAATAACAATAAGAAATAACAATAACAATAACAATAAGAAATAACAATAACAATAAGAAATAACAATAACATTAAGAAATAACAATAACAATAACAATAAGAAATAACAATAACAATAAGAAATTACAATAACAATAAGAAATAACAATAACATTAAGAAATAACAATAACAATAAGAAATTACAATAACAATAAGAAATAACAATAACAATGAGAAATAACAATAACAATAAGAAATAACAATAACAATAACAATAACAATAACAATAAGAAATAACAATAACAATAGGAAATAACAATAACAATAAGAAATAACAATAACAATAAGAAATAACAATAACAATAAGAAATAACAATAACAATAAGAAATAACAATAACAATAACAATAATAAATAACAATAACAATAAGAAATAACATAAACAATAAGAAATAACAATAACAATAAGAAGTAACAATAACAATAACAAAAAGCAATACCAATAAGAAATAACAATAACAATAAGAAATAACAATAACATTAAGAAATAACAATAACAATAAAAAATAACAATAACTATAAGAAATAACAAGAACAATAACAATAATAAATAACAATAACAATAAGAAATAACAATAACTATAAGAAATAACAATAACAATAAGAAATAACAATAACAATAAGAAATAACAATAACAATAAGAAATAACAATAACAATAAAAAATAACAATAACAATAAGAAATAAAAATATCAATAAGAAATAACAATAACATTAAGAAATAACAATAACAATAAGAAATAACAATAACAATAAGAAATAACAATAAGAAATAACATTAACAATAAGAAATAACAATAACAATAAGAAATAACAATAACAATAATAAATAACAATAACAATAAGGAATAACAATAACAATAACAATAAGAAATTAAAATAACAAGAAGAAATAACAATAACAATAAGAAATAACAATAACAATATGAAATACAATAACAATAATAACTAACAATAACAATAAGAAATAACAATAACAATAAGAAATAACAATAAAAATAAGAAATAACAATAACAATAAGAAATAACAATAACAATAAGAAATAACAATAACAATAAGAAATAACAATATCAATAAAAAATAACAATAACAAAAAGAAATAACAATAACAATAAGAAATAACAATAACAATAACAATAAGAAATAACAATAACAATAAGAAATAACAATAACAATAAGAAATAACAATAACAATGAGAAATAACAATAACAATAAGAAATAACAATAACAATAAGAAATAACAATAACAATAAGAAATAACAATTACAAAAAGAAATAACAATAACAATAGGAAATAACAATAACAATAAGAAATAACAATAACAATAAGAAATAGCAATAACAATAAGAAATAACAATAACAATAAGAAATGACAATAACAATAAGAAATAACAATAACAATAAGAAATAACAATAACAATAACAATAAGAATCAACAATAACAATAAGAAATAACAATAACAATAAGAAATAACTATAACAATAAGAACTAACAATAACAATAAGAAATAACAATAAGAAATAACAATAACATTAAGAAATAACAATAACAATAAAAAATAACAATAACTATAAGAAATAACAAGAACAATAACAATAATAAATAACAATAACAATAGGAAATAACAATATCAATAAGAAATAACAATAACAATAAGAAATAACAATAACTATAAGAAATAACTATAACAATAAGAAATAACTATAACAATAAGAAATAACAATAACAATAACAATAACAATAAAAAATAACAATAACAATAAGAAATAACAATATCAATAAGAAATTACAATAACAATAATAAATAACAATAACAATAAGGAATAACAATAACAATAACAATAAGGAATAACAATAACAATAACAATAAGAAATGCCAATAACAATAAGAAATTAAAATAACAAAAAGAAATAACAATAACAATAAGAATTAACAATAACAATAAGAACTAACAATAACAATAAGAAATAACAATAACAATGAGAAATAACAATAACAATAAGAAATAACAATAACAATAACAATAAGAAATAACAATAACAAAAAGAAATAACAATAACAATAGGAAATAACAATAACAATAAGAAATAACAATAACAATAAGAAATAACAATAACAATAAGAAATAACAATAACAATAAGAAATAACAATAGCAATAAGAAATAACAATAACAATAACACTAATAAATAACAATAACAATAAGAAATAACATAAACAATAAGAAATAACAATAACAATAAGAAGTAACAATAACAATAAGAAAAAGCAATACCAATAAGAAATAACAATAACAATAAGAAATAACAATAACATTAAGAAATAACAATAACAATAAAAAATAACAATAACTATAAGAAATAACAAGAACAATAACAATAATAAATAACAATAACAATAAGAAATAACAATAACTATAAGAAATAACAATAACAATAAGAAATAACAATAACAATAAGAAATAACAATAACAATAAGAAATAACAATAACAATAAAAAATAACAATACCAATAAGAAATAAAAATATCAATAAGAAATAACAATAACATTAAGAAATAACAATAACAATAAGAAATAACAATAACAATAAGAAATAACAATAAGAAATAACATTAACAATAAGAAATAACAATAACAATAAGAAATAACAATAACAATAATAAATAACAATAACAATAAGGAATAACAATAACAATAACAATAAGAAATGCCAATAACAATAAGAAATTAAAATAACAAAATGAAATTACAATAACAATAAGAATTAACAATAACAATAGGAAATAACAATAACAGTAAGAACTAACAATAACAATAAGAAATAACAATAACAATAAGAAATAACAATAACAATATGAAATACAATAACAATAATAACTAACAATAACAATAAGAAATAACAAAAACAATAAGAAATAACAATAACAATAAGAAATAACAATAAAAATAAGAAATAACAATAACAATAAGAAATAACAATAACAATAAGAAATAACAATAACAATAAGAAATAACAATATCAATAAAAAATACCAATAACAAAAAGAAATAACAATAACAATAAGAAAGAACAATAACAATAAGAAATAACAATAACAATAAGAAATAACAATAACAATAAGAAATAACAATAACAATAACAATAAGAAATAACAATAACAATAAGAAATAACAATAACAATGAGAAATAACAATAACAATAAGAAATAACAATAACAATAAGAAATAACAATAACAATAAGAAATAACAATTACAAAAAGAAATAACAATAACAATAGGAAATAACAATAACAATAAGAAATAACAATAACAATAAGAAATAGCAATAACAATAAGAAATAACAATAACAATAAGAAATGACAATAACAATAAGAAATAACAATAACAATAAGAAATAACAATAACAATAACAATAAGAATCAACAATAACAATAAGAAATAACAATAACAATAAGAAATAACAATAACAATAAGAACTAACAATAACAATAAGAAATAACAATAACAATAAGAAATAACAATAACATTAAGAAATAACAATAACAATAAAAAATAACAATAACTATAAGAAATAACAAGAACAATAACAATAATAAATAACAATAACAATAGGAAATAACAATATCAATAAGAAATAACAATAACAATAAGAAATAACAATAACTATAAGAAATAACTATAACAATAAGAAATAACAATAACAATAAGAAATAACAATAACAATAACAATAAAAAATAACAATAACAATAAGAAATAACAATATCAATAAGAAATTACAATAACAATAATAAATAACAATAACAATAAGGAATAACAATAACAATAACAATAAGAAATGCCAATAACAATAAGAAATTAAAATAACAAAATGAAATTACAATAACAATAAGAATTAACAATAACAATAGGAAATAACAATAACAGTAAGAACTAACAATAACAATAAGAAATAACAATAACAACAAGAAATAACAATAACAATAAGAAATAACAATAACAATAAGAAATAACAATAACCATAAGAAATAACAATAACAATAACAATAAGAAATAACAATAACAATAACATTAACAAATAACAATAACAAAAAGAAATAACAATAACAATAAGAAATAACAATAACAATAAGAAATAACAATAACAATGAGAAATAACAATAACAATAAGAAATAACAATAACAATAACAATAAGAAATAACAATAACAATAAGAAATAACAATAACAATAGGAAATAACAATAACAATAAGAAATAACAATAACAATAAGAAATAACAATAACAATAAGAAATAACAATAACAATAAGAAATAACAATAACAATAACAATAAGAATCAACAATAACAATAAGAAATAACAATAACAAAAATAAATAACAATAACAATAGGAAATAACAATAACAATAAGAAATAACAATAACAATAAGAAATAACAATAACAACAAGAAATAACAATAACAATAGGAAATAACAATAGCAATAATAAATAACAATAAGAATTAACATAAACAATAAGAAATAACAATAAGAATAAGAAATAACAATAACAATAAGAAAAAGCAATAACAATAAGAAATAACAATAACAATAAGAAATAACAATAACATTAAGAAATAACAATAACAATAAGAAATAAGAATAACAATAAGAAATAACAATAAAAATAAGAAATAACAATATCAATAAAAAATAACAATAACAAGAAGAAATAACAATAACAATAATAAATAAAAATAACAATAAGAAGTAACAATAAGAATAAGAAATAACAATAAGAATAAGAAATAAAAATAACAATAAGAAAGAACAATAACAATAAGAAATAACAATAACAATAAGAAATAACAATTACAATAAGAAATAACAATAACAATAAGAAATAACAATCACAATAAAAAATAACAATAACAATAAGAAAGAACAATAACAATAAGAAATAACAATAACAATAAGAAATAACAATAACAATAAGAAAGAACAATAACAATAAGAAATAACAATAACAATAAGAAATAACAATAACATTAAGAAATAACAATAACCATAAGAAATAACAATAACAATAACAATAAGAAATAACAATAACAATAACAATAAGAAATAACAATAACATTAAGAAATAACAATAACAATAACAATAAGAAATAACAATAACAATAAGAAATTACAATAACAATAAGAAATAACAATAACAATGAGAAATAACAATAACAATAAGAAATAACAATAACAATAACAATAAGAAATAACAATAACAAAAAGAATTAAGAATAACAATAGGAAATAACAATAACAATAAGAAATAACAATAACAATAAGAAATAACAATAACAATAAGAAATAACAATAACAATAAGAAATAACAATAACAATAAGAAATAACAATAACAATAACAATAATAAATAACAATAACAATAAGAAATAACATAAACAATAAGAAATAACAATAACAATAAGAAGTAACAATAACAATAAGAAAAAGCAATACCAATAAGAAATAACAATAACAATAAGAAATAACAATAACATTAAGAAATAACAATAAGAATAAAAAATAACAATAACTATAAGAAATAACAAGAACAATAACAATAATAAATAACAATAACAATAAGAAATAACAATAACTATAAGAAATAACAATAACAATAAGAAATAACAATAACAAGAAGAAATAACAATAACAATAAGAAATAACAATAACAATAAAAAATAACAATAACAATAAGAAATAACAATATCAATAAGAAATAACAACAACATTAAGAAATAACAATAACAATAAGAAATAACAATAACAATAAGAAATAACATTAACAATAAGAAATAACAATAACAATAAGAAATAAGAATAACAATAATAAATAACAATAACAATAAGGAATAACAATAACAATAACAATAAGAAATTAAAATAACAAGAAGAAATAACAATAACAATAAGAAATAACAATAACAATATGAAATACAATAACAATAATAACTAACAATAACAATAAGAAATAACAAAAACAATAAGAAATAACAATAACAATAAGAAATAACAATAACAATAAGAAATAACAATAACAATAAGAAATAACAATAACAATAAGAAATAACAATTACAAAAAGAAATAACAATAACAATAGGAAATAACAATAACAATAAGAAATAACAATAACAATAAGAAATAGCAATAACAATAAGAAATAACAATAACAATAAGAAATGACAATAACAATAAGAAATAACAATAACAATAAGAAATAACAATAACAATAACAATAACAATAAGAATCAATAATAACAATTAGAAATAACAATAACAATAAGAAATAACAATAACAATAAGAACTAACAATAACAATAAGAAATAACAATAACAATAAGAAATAACAATAACATTAAGAAATAACAATAACAATAAAAAATAACAATAACTATAAGAAATAACAAGAACAATAACAATAATAAATAACAATAACAATAGGAAATAACAATATCAATAAGAAATAACAATAACAATAAGAAATAACAATAACTATAAGAAATAACTATAACAATAAGAAATAACAATAACAATAAGAAATAACAATAACAATAACAATAAAAAATAACAATAACAATAAGAAATAACAATATCAATAAGAAATTACAATAACAATAATAAATAACAATAACAATAACAATAAGAAATGCCAATAACAATAAGAAATTAAAATAACAAAAAGAAATAACAATAACAATAAGAATTAACAATAACAATAGGAAATAACAATAACAATAAGAACTAACAATAACTATAAGAAATAACTATAACAATAAGAAATAACAATAACAATAAGAAATAACAATAACAATAACAATAAAAAATAACAATAACAATAAGAAATAACAATATCAATAAGAAATTACAATAACAATAATAAATAACAATAACAATAAGGAATAACAATAACAATAACAATAAGAAATGCCAATAACAATAAGAAATTAAAATAACAAAATGAAATTACAATAACAATAAGAATTAACAATAACAATAGGAAATAACAATAACAGTAAGAACTAACAATAACAATAAGAAATAACAATAACAATAAGAAATAACAATAACAACAAGAAATAACAATAACAATAAGAAATAACAATAATAATAAGAAATAACAATAACCATAAGAAATAACAATAACAATAACAATAAGAAATAACAATAACAATAACATTAACAAATAACAATAACAAAAAGAAATAACAATAACAATAAGAAATAACAATAACAATAAGAAATAACAATAACAATGAGAAATAACAATAACAATAAGAAATAACAATAACAATAACAATAAGAAATAACAATAACAATAAAAAAAAGAAATAACAATAACAATAGGAAATAACAATAACAATAAGAAATAACAATAACAATAAGAAATAACAATAACAATAAGAAATAACAATAACAATAAGAAATAACAATAACAATAACAATAAGAATCAACAATAACAATAAGAAATAACAATAACAAAAATAAATAACAATAACAATAGGAAATAACAATAACAATAAGAAATAACAATAACAATAAGAAATAACAATAACAATAAGAAATAACAATAACAATAGGAAATAACAATAGCAATAATAAATAACAATAAGAATTAACATAAACAATAAGAAATAACAATAAGAATAAGAAATAACAATAACAATAAGAAAAAGCAATAACAATAAGAAATAACAATAACAATAAGAAATAACAATAACATTAAGAAATAACAATAACAATAAGAAATAAGAATAACAATAAGAAATAACAATAAAAATAAGAAATAACAATATCAATAAAAAATAACAATAACAAGAAGAAATAACAATAACAATAATAAATAAAAATAACAATAAGAAGTAACAATAAGAATAAGAAATAACAATAACAATAAGAAATAAAAATAACAATAAGAAAGAACAATAACAATAAGAAATAACAATAACAATAAGAAATAACAATTACAATAAGAAATAACAATAACAATAAGAAATAACAATCACAATAAGAAATAACAATAACAATAAGAAAGAACAATAACAATAAGAAATAACAATAACAATAAGAAATAACAATAACAATAAGAAAGAACAATAACAATAAGAAATAACAATAACAATAAGAAATAACAATAACATTAAGAAATAACAATAACCATAAGAAATAACAATAACAATAACAATAAGAAATAACAATAACAATAACAATAAGAAATAACAATAACATTAAGAAATAACAATAACAATAACAATAAGAAATAACAATAACAATAAGAAATTACAATAACAATAAGAAATAACAATAACAATGAGAAATAACAATAACAATAAGAAATAACAATAACAATAACAATAAGAAATAACAATAACAAAAAGAATTAAGAATAACAATAGGAAATAACAATAACAATAAGAAATAACAATAACAATAAGAAATAACAATAACAATAAGAAATAACAATAACAATAACAATAATAAATAACAATAACAATAAGAAGTAACAATAACAATAAGAAAAAGCAATACCAATAAGAAATAACAATAACAATAAGAAATAACAATAACATTAAGAAATAACAATAAGAATAAAAAATAACAATAACTATAAGAAATAACAAGAACAATAACAATAATAAATAACAATAACAATAAGAAATAACAATAACTATAAGAAATAACAATAACAATAAGAAATATCAATAACAATAAGAAATAACAATAACAATAAGAAATAACAATAACAATAAAAAATAACAATAACAATAAGAAATAACAATATCAATAAGAAATAACAACAACATTAAGAAATAACAATAACAATAAGAAATAACAATAACAATAAGAAATAACAATAAGAAATAACATTAACAATAAGAAATAACAATAACAATAAGAAATAAGAATAACAATAATAAATAACAATAACAATAAGGAATAACAATAACAATAACAATAAGAAATTAAAATAACAAGAAGAAATAACAATAACAATAAGAAATAACAATAACAATATGAAATACAATAACAATAATAACTAACAATAACAATAAGAAATAACAAAAACAATAAGAAATAACAATAACAATAAGAAATAACAATAACAATAAGAAATAACAATAACAATAAGAAATAACAATAACAATAAGAAATAACAATTACAAAAAGAAATAACAATAACAATAGGAAATAACAATAACAATAAGAAATAACAATAACAATAAGAAATAGCAATAACAATAAGAAATAACAATAACAATAAGAAATTACAATAACAATAAGAAATAACAATAACAATAAGAAATAACAATAACAATAACAATAACAATAAGAATCAACAATAACAATAAGAAATAACAATAACAATAAGAAATAACAATAACAATAAGAACTAACAATAACAATAAGAAATAACAATAACAATAAGAAATAACAATAACATTAAGAAATAACAATAACAATAAAAAATAACAATAACTATAAGAAATAACAAGAACAATAACAATAATAAATAACAATAACAATAGGAAATAACAATATCAATAAGAAATAACAATAACAATAAGAAATAACAATAACTATAAGAAATAACTATAACAATAAGAAATAACAATAACAATAAGAAATAACAATAACAATAACAATAAAAAATAACAATAACAATAAGAAATAACAATATCAATAAGAAATTACAATAACAATAATAAATAACAATAACAATAAGGAATAACAATAACAATAACAATAAGAAATGCCAATAACAATAAGAAATTAAAATAACAAAAAGAAATAACAATAACAATAAGAATTAACAATAACAATAGGAAATAACAATAACAATAAGAACTAACAATAACAATAAGAAATAACAATAACAATAAGAAATAACAATAACAACAAGAAATAACAATAACAATAAGAAGTAACAATAACAATAAGAAAAAGCAATACCAATAAGAAATAACAATAACATTAAGAAATAACAATAACAATAAAAAATAAAAATAACTATAAGAAATAACAAGAACAATAACAATAATAAATAACAATAACAATAAGAAATAACAATAACTATAAGAAATAACAATAACAATAAGAAATAACAATAACAATAAGAAATAACAATAACAATAAGAAATAACAATAACAATAAAAAATAACAATAACAATAAGAAATAACAATATCAATAAGAAATAACAATAACATTAAGAAATAACAATAACAATAAGAAATAACAATAACAATAAGAAATAACAATAAGAAATAACATTAACAATAAGAAATAACAATAACAATAAGAAATAACAATAACAATAATAAATAACAATAACAATAAGGAATAACAATAACAATAACAATAAGAAATTAAAATAACAAGAAGAAATAACAATAACAATAAGAAATAACAATAACAATATGAAATACAATAACAATAATAACTAACAATAACAATAAGAAATAACAAAAACAATAAGAAATAACAATAACAATAAGAAATAACAATAAAAATAAGAAATAACAATAACAATAAGAAATAACAATAACAATAAGAAATAACAATAACAATAAGAAATAACAATATCAATAAAAAATAACAATAACAAAAAGAAATAACAATAACAATAAGAAAGAACAATAACAATAAGAAATAACAATAACAATAAGAAATAACAATAACAATAAGAAATAACAATAACAATAACAATAAGAAATAACAATAACAATAACAATAAGAAATAACAATAACAATAAGAAATAACAATAACAATAAGAAATAACAATAACAATAAGAAATAACAATAACAATAAAAAATAACAATACCAATAAGAAATAACAATATCAATAAGAAATAACAATAACATTAAGAAATAACAATAACAATAAGAAATAACAATAACAATAAGAAATAACAATAAGAAATAACATTAACAATAAGAAATAACAATAACAATAAGAAATAACAATAACAATAATAAATAACAATAACAATAAGGAATAACAATAACAATAACAATAAAAAATTAAAATAACAAGAAGAAATAACAATAACAATAAGAAATAACAATAACAATATGAAATACAATAACAATAATAACTAACAATAACAATAAGAAATAACAAAAACAATAAGAAATAACAATAACAATAAGAAATAACAATAAAAATAAGAAATAACAATAACAATAAGAAATAACAATAACAATAAGAAATAACAATAACAATAAGAAATAACAATATCAATAAAAAATAACAATAACAAAAAGAAATAACAATAACAATAAGAAAGAACAATAACAATAAGAAATAACAATAACAATAAGAAATAACAATAACAATAAGAAATAACAATAACAATAACAATAAGAAATAACAATAACAATAAGAAATAACAATAAGAAATAACAATAACAATGAGAAATAACAATAACAATAAGAAATAACAATAACAATAAGAAATAACAATAACAATAAGAAATAACAATTACAAAAAGAAATAACAATAACAATAGGAAATAACAATAACAATAAGAAATAACAATAACAATAAGAAATAGCAATAACAATAAGAAATAACAATAACAATAAGAAATGACAATAACAATAAGAAATAACAATAACAATAACAATAAGAATCAACAATAACAATAAGAAATAACAATAACAATAAGAAATAACAATAACAATAAGAACTAACAATAACAATAAGAAATAACAATAACAATAAGAAATAACAATAACATTAAGAAATAACAATAACAATAAAAAATAACCATAACTATAAGAAATAACAAGAACAATAACAATAGGAAATAACAATATCAATAAGAAATAACAATAACAATAAGAAATAACAATAACTATAAGAAATAACTATAACAATAAGAATTAACTATAACAATAAGAAATAACAATAACAATAAGAAATAACAATAACAATAACAATAAAAAATAACAATAACAATAAGAAATAACAATATCAATAAGAAATTACAATAACAATAATAAATAACAATAACAATAAGGAATAACAATAACAATAACAATAAGAAATGCCAATAACAATAAGAAATTAAAATAACAAAAAGAAATAACAATAACAATAACAATAGGAAATAACAATAACAATAAGAACTAACAATAACAATAAGAAATAACAATAACAATAAGAAATAACAATAACAACAAGAAATAACAATAACAATAAGAAATAACAATAACCATAAGAAATAACAATAACAATAACAATAAAAATAAGAAATAACAATAACAATAAGAAATAACAATAACAATAACAATAAAAAATAACAATAACAATAAGAAATAACAATAACAATAACAATAAGAAATAACAATAACAATAAGAAATTACAATAACAATAAGAAATAACAATAACAATGAGAAATAACAATAACAATAAGAAATAACAATAACAATAACAATAAGAAATAACAATAACAAAAAGAATTAAGAATAACAATAGGAAATAACAATAACAATAAGAAATAACAATAACAATAAGAAATAACAATAACAATAAGAAATAACAATAACAATAAGAAATAACAATAACAATAAGAAATAACAATAACAATAACAATAATAAATAACAATAACAATAAGAAATAACTTAAACAATAAGAAATAACAATAACAATAAGAAGTAACAATAACAATAAGAAAAAGCAATACCAATAAGAAATAACAATAACAATAAGAAATAAGAATAACATTAAGAAATAACAATAACAATAAAAAATAACAATATCTATAAGAAATAACAAGAACAATAACAATAATAAATAACAATAACAATAAGAAATAACAATAACTATAAGAAATAACAATAACTATAAGAAACAACAATAACAATAAGAAATAACAATAACAATAAGAAATAACAATAACAATAAAAAATAACAATAACAATAAGAAATAACAATATCAATAAGAAATAACAACAACATTAAGAAATAACAATAACAATAAGAAATAACAATAACAATAAGAAATAACAATAAGAAATAACATTAACAATAAGAAATAACAATAACAATAAGAAATAAGAATAACAATAATAAATAACAATAACAATAAGGAATAACAATAACAATAACAATAAGAAATTAAAATAACAAGAAGAAATAACAATAACAATAAGAAATAACAATAACAATATGAAATACAATAACAATAATAACTAACAATAACAATAAGAAATAACAAAAACAATAAGAAATAACAATAACAATAAGAAATAACAATAAAAATAAGAAATCACAATAACAATAAGAAATAACAATAACAATAAGAAATAACAATAACAATAAGAAATAACAATATCAATAAAAAATAACAATAACAAAAAGAAATAACAATAACAATAAGAAAGAACAATAACAATAAGAAATAACAATAACAATAAGAAATAACAATAACAATAACAATAAGAAATAACAATAACAATAACAATAAGAAATAACAATAACAATAAGAAATAACAATAACAATGAGAAATAACAATAACAATAAGAAATAACAATAACAATAAGAAATAACAATAACAATAAGAAATAACAATTACAAAAAGAAATAACAATAACAATAGGAAATAACAATAACAATAAGAAATAACAATAACAATAAGAAATAGCAATAACAATAAGAAATAACAATAACAATAAGAAATGACAATAACAATAAGAAATAACAATAACAATAAGAAATAACAATAACAATAACAATAAGAATCAATAATAACAATAAGAAATAACAATAACAATAAGAAATAACAATAACAATAAGAACTAACAATAACAATAAGAAATAACAATAACAATAAGAAATAACAATAACATTAAGAAATAACAATAACAATAAAAAATAACAATAACTATAAGAAATAACAAGAACAATAACAATAATAAATAACAATAACAATAGGAAATAACAATATCAATAAGAAATAACAATAACAATAAGAAATAACAATAACTATAAGAAATAACTATAACAATAAGAAATAACAATAACAATAACAATAACAATAAAAAATAACAATAACAATAAGAAATAACAATAACAATAATAAATAACAATAACAATAAGGAATAACAATAACAATAACAATAAGAAATGCCAATAACAATAAGAAATTAAAATAACAAAAAGAAATAACAATAACAATAAGAATTAACAATAACAATAGGAAATAACAATAACAATAAGAACGAACAATAACAATAAGAAATAACAATAACAATAAGAAATAACAATAACAACAAGAAATAACAATAACAATAAGAAATAACAATAACAATAAGAAATAACAATAACCATAAGAAATAACAATAACAATAACAATAAAAATAAGAAATAACAATAACAATAACAATAAGAAATAACAATAACAATAACATTAACAAATAACAATAACAAAAAGAAATAACAATAACAATAAGAAATAACAATAACAATAAGAAATAACAATAACAATGAGAAATAACAATAACAATAAGAAATAACAATAACAATAACAATAAGAAATAACAATAACAAAAAGAAATAACAATAACAATAGGAAATAACAATAACAATAAGAAATAACAATAACAATAAGAAATAACAATAACAATAAGAATCAACAATAACAATAAGAAATAACAATAACAAAAATAAATAACAATAACAATAGGAAATAACAATAACAATAAGAAATAACAATAACAATAAGAAATAACAATAACAATAAGAAATAACAATAAAAATAGGAAATAACAATAACAATAATAAATAACAATAACAATAAGAAATAACATAAACAATAAGAAATAACAATAACAATAAGAAATAACAATAACAATAAGAAAAAGCAATAACAATAAGAAATAACAATAACAATAAGAAATAATAATAACAATAAGAAATAACAATAACGTTAAGAAATAACAATAACAATAAAAAATAACAATAACTATAAGAAATAACAAGAACAATAACAATAATAAATAACAATAACAATAAGAAATAACAATAACTACAAGAAATAACAATAACAATAAAAAAATACCAATAACAAAAAGAAATAACAATAACAATAGGAAATAACAATAAGAATAAGAAATAACAATAACAATAAAAAAAAAACAATAACAATAAGAAATAACAATAACAATAAAAAATAACAATAAGAAATAACAACAACAATAAGAAATAACAATATCAATAAGAAATAACGATAACAATAAGAAATAACAATAACAATAAGAAATAACAATAACAATAAGAAATAACAATAAGAAATAACAATAACAATAACAATAACAATAAAAATAAAAAAAAAATAACAATAAGAATAAGAAATAACAATATCAATAAGAAAAAACAATAACAATAAGAAATAACAATAACAATAAGAAATAACATTAACAATAAGAAATAACGATAACATTAAGAAATAACAATAACAATAATAAAAAACAATAACAATAAGGAATAACAATAACAATAACAATAAGAAATTAAAATAACAAAAAGAAACAACAATAACAATAAGAAATAACAATAACAATAAGAAATAACAATAACCATAAGAAATAACAATAACAATAAAAATAACAATAACAATAAGAAATAACAATAAGAAATAACAATAACAATAACAATAAGAAATAACAATAACAATAAGAAATAACAATAACCATAAGAAATAACAATAACAATAAAAATAACAATTACAATAAGAAATAACAATAAGAAATAACAAAAACAATAAGAAATAACAATAACAATAAGAAATAACAATAACAATTAGAAATAACAATAACAATAAGAAACAACAATAACAATAAGAAATAACAATAACAATAAGAAATAACAATAACAATAAGAAATAACAATAACAATAAGAAATAACAATAACAATAAGAAATAACAATAACAATAAAAATAACAATAACAATAAGAAATAACAATAACAATAAGAAATAACAATAAACATAAGAAATAACAATAACAATAAGAAATAAATATCAACAAGAAATAACAATAACAATAAGAAATAACAATAACAATAAGAAATAACATTAACAACAAGAAATAACAATAACAATAAGAAATAACAATAACAATAAGAAATAACAATAACCATAAGAAATAACAATAACAATAACAATAAAAATAAGAAATAACAATAACAATAACAATAAGAAATAACAATAACAATAACATTAACAAATAACAATAACAATAAGAAATAACAATAACAATAAGAAATAACAATAACAATGAGAAATAACAATAACAATAAGAAATAACAATAACAATAACAATAAGAAATAACAATAACAATAAAAAAAAGAAATAACAATAACAATAGGAAATAACAATAACAATAAGAAATAACAATAACAATAAGAAATAACAATAACAATAAGAAATAACAATAACAATAACAATAAGAATCAACAATAACAATAAGAAATAACAATAACAAAAATAAATAACAATAACAATAGGAAATAACAATAACAATAAGAAATAACAATAACAATAAGAAATAACAATAACAATAAGAAATAACAATAACAATAGGAAATAACAATAACAATAATAAATAACAATAAGAATTAACATAAACAATAAGAAATAACAATAAGAATAAGAAATAACAATAACAATAAGAAAAAGCAATAACAATAAGTGGATGAATTCGTATATTAATTCGTGTGCGTTGTAAAGGCACTTATTGAATCGACTTGAAGAAAGTAGAAGTTGTTTGGTTGAACAATGCTTTAATAAATACTTTCGTTTTACAGATTATGTTTTACGTTGCGTTGTTGATTATTTTCTGACGCCGCTTATCGGGTGTTTCAACTGTCCTCGCACACACCCGAACACTCGATTCTTTTTCCGCGGGCCGTGCACGGCGCATCGGGTAACGTCGCACGCCGGACACTAGATTTTAATGTATCATGTTTTGTTTCGGCACGTAGGCGTTAATTTCTAGCGGAAATTACACACCTAATCCGAACATGCCGCCACCTCCTGCAGGACTGCAGCCACCACCCTCTTAACTGATGGGCAAAATTGCCAAGCGTGTGATCGCTCGTTTGTATTCTCCCGAAGTCGTCTTGATGGTAGCCACTCGGGGAACATCATCGCTTCCAGGGTGAAGTCTTGTAATTCGTCCTACCATCCATTTCATTGGGGGAAGGTTGTCTTCCTGGACGAGGACCAGATCTCCAACATGGGGCGCCTCCTTCTGTGAAGTCCATTTGTGTCTCTGCTGGCGGCTCGGGAGATACTCCTTTGTCCAGCGCCTCCAAAACTGCTGTCGGATATGTTGTATGTGTTGCCACCTTGATAATCTACTGATTTGTATGCCAGCCAAATCCGGATCTGCCACAGAGGTTACACAGTCTCCGACAAGAAAATGTCCAGGGGTTAAGTAGGAGGGGTCATTAGGATCCTCTGACATTGGTGTTAAGGGACGTGAATTTAATATTGCTTCTATCTGACAAAGCAACGTAGTAAACTCTTCAAAATTAAAATTCCCCTCCCCCATAACTCTGCGCAAATGGTTTTTAACATTTTTTATGCCGGCCTCCCAGAACCCACCAAAATGTGGTGAGCGAGGAGGTACAAAATGCCAAGTTATCCCTTCGGCGGCAAATGAATCAATCATTTTGTGCTTATGGGTTTGATCATTGAAAAGATTGACTAAGTCCCTCAGCTCATTGTTTGCACCGACAAAATTCGTACCATTATCGGAATATATATGCGCTACTCTTCCTCGGCGTGCAATAAACCGACGAAAAGTAGCAATAAATGCTTCTGTTGACAAGCTACTAATTAATTCTATGTGAACCGCTCTTGTGACGAAGCATATAAACAAAGCAGCATAAGCTTTACGCGGTTTAGAGTTTCTGCCGCCCTCTTTAATCAAGAATGGCCCACAAAGATCCACGCCCGTGCTATGGAACGGTTTCTGAATAGTTATACGAGCGGCCGGCAAATTGCCCATGATTGGGTTTGTAATAAATGGATTCGCCTTAAAACAAATTATACATTTCCTTATTACACCCTTTACAGCATTTTTTGCAGAAATTGGCCAATATGTTGTTCTAACTGCAGCGAGTGTTGAGTTAATACCAGCGTGTAAATTTGCAATATGTACGTGTCTAATAATTAGCTTTGTAAAATCATGTGACCCAGGCAATACTATAGGGAATTTTTGATTATAAGGTATATTCGCATGTTTTAGTCGACCCCCCACTCTTATAACTTTATTTTCGTGGTCAAAGAATGGCGCCAGTTGCCTTAAAGGACTTTTGCGGTTAATTTCGCGTGCTGTTAAAAGCTTAGAATATTCGTCCGAAAATGATTGCTTCTGCACGATTTTCACCAAAAATAGAGTTGCCTTTTTATACTCTTGACTGTTAATTGGCCCATAGCTGCGTTCATTAGCCGCCTTAGTGTTATTTAAGAATCTCAGAATATATGCAAAGACACGTGTTAATTTTGCTAAACTGGAATATTTATTAAATAAGTCAAAGTTATTAATTTGTCTGTTGTTTACTGACAACGACAGGCAATTGTTTTTAATATCAGGCAAGTCTATTATTGGATTAAATTTATTTTCTGGCCAATCATTTCTTTTTTTACTTATCCAACGCGGCCCCATCCACCATAGGGTTGAGTTAATTAAATCAGTGGGCATGAGTCCCCGGGTTAACAAATCGGCTGGGTTGTCGTTCGATGAGATGTGCATCCATTCATCGGCTGCTGATAGCTGTCTTATTTCAGACACTCTGTTTGCAACAAACGTTTTAAATATAGCGTTTTGGGCCCGTATCCAAGATATTACGATACTTGAGTCGCACCAATAAAACCTATTATAACTTATGGCCCGATCTGACAATGATTCTTCTATATTTTTAATTAATCGCGATAACAACAATGCGCCGCATAGTTCAAGTCGCGGAAGCGATTGAATTTTTAGTGGAGCTACACGAGATTTGGCCGCGATTAACTGAACATGCCATTCTCCTTCAACCTCAAATCTAGCATAAACACACGCCCCATACGCGCGTTCACTTGCGTCGCAAAATCCATGCATCTCCCATTTTAAAGAATTATTAAATTGTCTGTTAATTTTTATCGTGTTTAATAAATGTAGGCTATTTCTAAATGCCTTCCACTTACTATATATGCTTGCAGGAACACTTTCGTTTCAACTTAATTTACTCTTCCACAGATCCTGTATTATTAATTTAGCCGTTACTATAATAGGATTAATGAGCCCGAGCGGATCAAATAATTGGGCTGTTTCGGATAAAATTGTGCGCTTTGTAATGCGTGAGTTGTTAACTTTATCTACTCTAAACGAAAATACATCCGAATTTGAGTCCCATTGCAAACCTAAAATTTTTGAATTGCTATCCTTATCCAATAAAATAATTGAATTACTATTATCATGAGGAATGTTATTAAGCAATGATTTGTTATTAGAATTCCATTTATTAAGTTGGAATCCCCCACGATTTAATGTTTGGATTATATTATCCCTATCCCGCGCGAGATCATCTAAATTATCAGACCCAGTAAGGAGGTCATCAACGTAGAAATCATTTTTTATGATATGGCAGGCACGGGGATAATTAACTTCTTCTTCGCATGCTAATTGATGTAAGCAGCGAATTGCTAAAAAGGAAGCTGGAGTAGTACCGTAAGTTACAGTTTGTAATTCGAATTCTTGTAGACTTTGATTTGGTTCAGACCGCCAAAATATTTTTTGAAATTTGCAAGATTGGCTGTCAACGCGTACTTGACGATACATTTTCACTATGTCACACGATAATACAAATGAGTACGATCTAAAACGTATCAAAATTGAAAATAAATTCTGCTGGATTACAGCCCCTTTCATTAAAACATCATTAAGTGATACCCCATTACTGGATTTTGCCGACGCGTCGAATACAACCCTGAGCTTTGTGGATACACTAGACTCTTTGACTACGCCGTGATGCGGCATGTAATACCCTTCGTGTATGCTGCTAACCGATAATTTCATATGCCCAAGCTTCAAATACTCTTCCATAAACTCTATATATTGTTTTCTGAGCGATGGATTTTTAATTAATTTATTTTCAAGACTAAAAAACCTTTTCATTGCAAGGTTTCGGGATTCGCCTAACATTGAACAATTACTTTTAAATGGGAGAGTTACTGTGAACCGACCAGTTTGATCATCGCGCTTAACATTTTGAATAAAATTTTCCTCGCATTCTAATTCAAGTGGATTAAGGCATTTCTTGCTGTCGTTTACCTCCTCCAATTTCCAAAAGCGTTCTAGATCAAAATGTGGTGCAACGGATGCTGAATTGCACGATTGATTGCTATATGCAGTTACTCCCCCACCGATAACCCATCCGAAACGCGTCTTATTCAGTATCGGTTTACCTGCACCTAACTCAATTTGACCCACGCACAACGTACGCCAATAAAGGTCCGCGCCGATTAATAGATCAATTTTTCTTGAAATATTAAATTGCGGGTCGGCTAATTTAATATTGGCTGGGATATCTAAGTTATCTCTTTTAAATGTACGACTGGGCAATGGATTAGTTACATTTTGAGCAATTAAACAATTAATTTCGGTTGAATACTGATTGTACTTAGATTTCAATTTTAGTTTGCCTACTTCACTAATTGACATTTCCGTTTGATTGACACCGCTTAATTTCACACTTATTTTACTACGCGGAATTTGTAGCTTGTTAGCTAAATTACTTGAAATTATATTCGCTTGTGACCCGTTATCAAGTAGCGCTCTAGCCGTGTGTTGCTTTCCATTGGAATCAAAAACAGTAATTATTGCCGTAGATAAATAAACTTCATAATTATCACTTACGTGATTAGAGTTTGAGCTTGATGCCACATCGTCTGAATGAATTAATGTGTGGTGATGTTTTCCGCATTTAAAACAAGGGCGCCCATAACATTTTTTTAGAGCATGATTGGCGGGTTTGAGGCATTTTGCACAATAATTATCTTTTTTTAATTTGGATATACGTTGTTCCACGGATAACTTCAAAAAATGTTCGCATTTATATAATGAATGCGTTTGATTGCAAACAATGCATTTTCTTTCAACCGCGGTAAAATTACTACTAGCCTTATTTTTCAAATCCCTAATGAGATTAGAACCCTCAAGCGCATCACATTTTTGTCTTACAAAATCAGTTAGTTCTTTAACTGTTATGAATTCGCTTTCTCGTTTGAGTGTTCGTTCCCATTCTAATATGGTATTCGCGTCTAACTTAGATAAAATTATAGCGACCAACAAATCACTATAATTATCAACAGGGCGCTTTAAACCTCGAAGTGATCTCACATTTTGTGTGATTGAGTCTAACACCCTTCTTAATTCAGACCCTGATTCGTTTTTACACGAAGCCGTATTCAGAATTCCCCTTAAGTGGAATAAAATTATTTTATTTTGAAAGTCGTACCGCTCCAAAATAGATTCCCAAGCCTCTTTGTAATTATTGCCTGACAAACTAATTCCCTGCAACAGCTTAGCCGCGTCGCCCGTCAAACAAGACATTAAATATCGCTGCTTTTCCAATGAGCTGAGTTTATCATTGTCATGAATCATTGATACAAACATGTCTTTGAAACCCAACCACTCGTTAAGATTTCCCGAAAAACTTGGAATATTTAATTTTGGTAAATTAATAATTTCACTATTTTGACCTCCCGACTCTATCCTACTTACTGAATTATTTAAACTGTTTGTTGGCTCTACTTCCATAATAAGATTTTTAATTAGTTTAATTGTTTCGAAAAAACTATCATCAAAATTATCACATTCCGCTTCTGTATTAGCGGCCTCGTCAGCACTTAATAATTCAATTTGTGGCTGAATAGTGTAAAATGAATCATACGTCGTCTCTAAACGTGATAATTTATCCTTTAGTATAATTACATTAAGCTGTGTTTTATCAACAATGTTTATGTACTTGTTTTTTGCACGAGTTAATTGAGATTTAAGAATACTACGCTGCTGAATTAATCCCTTTAAATCCATTTTGAATTATTTGATTTTAATTTTAACTATTGAATACCTGATAGAAGCAATATAATTACACGGGGAACAGGACAACGGTAGGAAAATAATAGAGTGTCGGAGACTCGCAGAATTCCTCCAATACGCCTTCTGGTCACTCCCGCTTTGAACACGATGTCGGTAGATGCAATACCCTCCAAAAGTCGGCTAAGGCTCTGCTCAGGACACGGATGGGCGCCTTCCACGTTGTGTTCTTCAACTTCAAATTCTTCAATTCACAGGATATCTCTTTACTTCGTTAGCATCCGGTTCGAAGGACCAATGGATGAATTCGTATATTAATTCGTGTGCGTTGTAAAGGCACTTATTGAATCGACTTGAAGAAAGTAGAAGTTGTTTGGTTGAACAATGCTTTAATAAATACTTTCGTTTTACAGATTATGTTTTACGTTGCGTTGTTGATTATTTTCTGACGCCGCTTATCGGGTGTTTCAACTGTCCTCGCACACACCCGAACACTCGATTCTTTTTCCGCGGGCCGTGCACGGCGCATCGGGTAACGTCGCACGCCGGACACTAGATTTTAATGTATCATGTTTTGTTTCGGCACGTAGGCGTTAATTTCTAGCGGAAATTACACACCTAATCCGAACAATAAGAAATAACAATAACAATAAGAAATAACAATAACATTAAGAAATAACAATAACAATAAGAAATAACAATAACAATAAGAAATAAGAATAACAATAAGAAATAACAATAAAAATAAAAAATAACAATAACAAGAAGAAATAACAATAACAATAATAAATAAAAATAACAATAAGAAGTAACAATAAGAATAAGAAATAACAATAACAATAAGAAATAAAAATAACAATAAGAAAGAACAATAACAATAAGAAATAACAATAACAATAAGAAATAACAATAACAATAAGAAATAACAATAACAATAAGAAATAACAATCACAATAAGAAATAACAATAACAATAAGAAAGAACAATAACAATAAGAAATAACAATAACAATAAGAAATAACAATAACAATAAGAAAGAACAATAACAATAAGAAATAACAATAACAATAAGAAATAACAATAACAATAAGAAATAACAATAACCATAAGAAATAACAATAACAATAACAATAAGAAATAACAATAACAATAACAATAAGAAATAACAATAACATTAAGAAATAACAATAACAATAAGAAATAACAATAACAATAAGAAATAACAATAACAATGAGAAATAACAATAACAATAAGAAATAACAATAACAATAACAATAAGAAATAACAATAAAAAAAAGAAATAACAATAACAATAGGAAATAACAATAACAATAAGAAATAACAATAACAATAAGAAATAACAATAACAATAAGAAATAACAATAACAATAAGAAATAACAATAACAATAACAATAAGAATCAACAATAACAATAAGAAATAACAATAACAAAAATAAATAACAATAACAATAGGAAATAACAATAACAATAAGAAATAACAATAACAATAAGAAATAACAATAACAATAAGAAATAACAATAACAATAGGAAATAACAATAACAATAATAAATAACAATAAGAATTAACATAAACAATAAGAAATAACAATAAGAATAAGAAATAACAATAACAATAAGAAAAAGCAATAACAATAAGAAATAACAATAACAATAAGAAATAACAATAACAATAAGAAATAACAATAACATTAAGAAATAACAATAACAATAAGAAATAACAATAACAATAAGAAATAAGAATAACAATAAGAAATAACAATAAAAATAAGAAATAACAATATCAATAAAAAATAACAATAACAAGAAGAAATAACAATAACAATAATAAATAAAAATAACAATAAGAAGTAACAATAAGAATAAGAAATAACAATAACAATAAGAAATAAAAATAACAATAAGAAAGAACAATAACAATAAGAAATAACAATAACAATAAGAAATAACAATAACAATAAGAAATAACAATAACAATAAGAAATAACAATCACAATAAGAAATAACAATAACAATAAGAAAGAACAATAACAATAAGAAATAACAATAACAATAACAATAAGAAATAACAATAACAATAACAATAAGAAATAACAATAACATTAAGAAATAACAATAACAATAACAATAAGAAATAACAATAACAATAAGAAATTACAATAACAATAAGAAATAACAATAACATTAAGAAATAACAATAACAATAACAATAAGAAATAACAATAACAATAAGAAATTACAATAACAATAAGAAATAACAATAACAATGAGAAATAACAATAACAATAAGAAATAACAATAACAATAACAATAAGAAATAACAATAACAAAAAGAAATAACAATAACAATAGGAAATAACAATAACAATAAGAAATAACAATAACAATAAGAAATAACAATAACAATAAGAAATAACAATAACAATAAGAAATAACAATAACAATAACAATAATAAATAACAATAACAATAAGAAATAACATAAACAATAAGAAATAACAATAACAATAAGAAGTAACAATAACAATAAGAAAAAGCAATACCAATAAGAAATAACAATAACAATAAGAAATAACAATAACATTAAGAAATAACAATAACAATAAAAAATAACAATAACTATAAGAAATAACAAGAACAATAACAATAATAAATAACAATAACAATAAGAAATAACAATAACTATAAGAAATAACAATAACAATAAGGAATAACAATAACAATAAGAAATGCCAATAACAATAAGAAATTAAAATAACAAAAAGAAATAACAATAACAATAAGAAATAACAATAACCATAAGAAATAACAATAACAATAACAATAAAAATAAGAAATAACAATAACAATAACAATAAGAAATAACAATAACAATAACATTAACAAATAACAATAACAAAAAGAAATAACAATAACAATAAGAAATAACAATAACAATAAGAAATAACAATAACAATGAGAAATAACAATAACAATAAGAAATAACAATAACAATAACAATAAGAAATAACAATAACAAAAAGAAATAACAATAACAATAGGAAATAACAATAACAATAAGAAATAACAATAACAATAAGAAATAACAATAACAATAACAATAAGAATCAACAATAACAATAAGAAATAACAATAACAAAAATAAATAACAATAACAATAGGAAATAACAATACAATAAGAAATAACAATAACAATAAGAAATAACAATAACAATAAGAAATAACAATAAAAATAGGAAATAACAATAACAATAATAAATAACAATAACAATAAGAAATAACATAAACAATAAGAAATAACAATAACAATAAGAAATAACAATAACAATAAGAAAAAGCAATAACAATAAGAAATAACAATAACAATAAGAAATAATAATAACAATAAGAAATAACAATAACGTTAAGAAATAACAATAACAATAAAAAATAACAATAACTATAAGAAATAACAAGAACAATAACAATAATAAATAACAATAACAATAAGAAATAACAATAACTACAAGAAATAACAATAACAATAAAAAATAACAATAACAAAAAGAAATAACAATAACAATAGGAAATAACAATAAGAATAAGAAATAACAATAACAATAAAAAAAAAACAATAACAATAAGAAATAACAATAACAATAAAAAATAACAATAAGAAATAACAACAACAATAAGAAATAACAATATCAATAAGAAATAACGATAACAATAAGAAATAACAATAACAATAAGAAATAACAATAACAATAAGAAATAACAATAAGAAATAACAATAACAATAACAATAACAATAACAATAAAAAAAAAATAACAATAAGAATAAGAAATAACAATATCAATAAGAAAAAACAATAACAATAAGAAATAACAATAACAATAAGAAATAACATTAACAATAAGAAATAACGATAACATTAAGAAATAACAATAACAATAATAAAAAACAATAACAATAAGGAATAACAATAACAATAACAATAAGAAATTAAAATAACAAAAAGAAACAACAATAACAATAAAAATAACAATAACAATAAGAAATAACAATAAGAAATAACAATAACAATAACAAAAAGAAATAACAATAACAATAAGAAATAACAATAACCATAAGAAATAACAATAACAATAAAAATAACAATTACAATAAGAAATAACAATAAGAAATAACAATAACAATAAGAAATAACAATAACAATAAGAAATAACAATAACAATAAGAAACAACAATAACAATAAGAAATAACAATAACAATAAGAAATAACAATAACAATAAGAAATAACAATAAAAATAAGAAATAACAATAACAATAAGAAATAACAATAACAATAAAAATAACAATAACAATAAGAAATAACAATAACAATAAGAAATAACAATAAACATAAGAAATAACAATAACAATAAGAAATAAATATCAACAAGAAATAACAATAACAATAAGAAATAACAATAACAATAAGAAATAACATTAACAACAAGAAATAACAATAACAATAAGAAATAACAATAACAATAAGAAATAACAATAACCATAAGAAATAACAATAACAATAAAAATAGGAAATAACAATAACAATAACAATAAGAAATAACAATAACAATAACATTAACAAATAACAATAACAATAAGAAATAACAATAACAATAAGAAATAACAATAACAATGAGAAATAACAATAACAATAAGAAATAACAATAACAATAACAATAAGAAATAACAATAACAATAAAAAAAAGAAATAACAATAACAATAGGAAATAACAATAACAATAAGAAATAACAATAACAATAAGAAATAACAATAACAATAAGAAATAACAATAACAATAAGAAATAACAATAACAATAACAATAAGAATCAACAATAACAATAAGAAATAACAATAACAAAAATAAATAACAATAACAATAGGAAATAACAATAACAATAAGAAATAACAATAACAATAAGAAATAACAATAACAATAAGAAATAACAATAACAATAGGAAATAACAATAACAATAATAAATAACAATAAGAATTAACATAAACAATAAGAAATAACAATAAGAATAAGAAATAACAATAACAATAAGAAAAAGCAATAACAATAAGAAATAACAATAACAATAAGAAATAACAATAACATTAAGAAATAACAATAACAATAAGAAATAACAATAACAATAAGAAATAAGAATAACAATAAGAAATAACAATAAAAATAAGAAATAACAATATCAATAAAAAATAACAATAACAAGAAGAAATAACAATGACAATAATAAATAAAAATAACAATAAGAAGTAACAATAAGAATAAGAAATAACAATAACAATAAGAAATAAAAATAACAATAAGAAAGAACAATAACAATAAGAAATAACAATAACAATAAGAAATAACAATAACAATAAGAAATAACAATAACAATAAGAAATAACAATCACAATAAGAAATAACAATAACAATAAGAAAGAACAATAACAATAAGAAATAACAATAACAATAAGAAATAACAATAACAATAAGAAAGAACAATAACAATAAGAAATAACAATAACAATAAGAATTAACAATAACAATAAGAAATAACAATAACCATAAGAAATAACAATAACAATAACAATAAGAAATAACAATAACAATAACAATAAGAAATAACAATAACATTAAGAAATAACAATAACAATAACAATAAGAAATAACAATAACAATAAGAAATAACAATAACAATAAGAAATAACAATAACAATGAGAAATAACAATAACAATAAGAAATAACAATAACAATAACAATAAGAAATAACAATAAAAAAAAAGAAATAACAATAACAATAGGAAATAACAATAACAATAAGAAATAACAATAACAATAAGAAATAACAATAACAATAAGAAATAACAATAACAATAAGAAATAACAATAACAATAACAATAAGAATCAACAATAACAATAAGAAATAACAATAACAAAAATAAATAACAATAACAATAGGAAATAACAATAACAATAAGAAATAACAATAACAATAAGAAATAACAATAACAATAGGAAATAACAATAACAATAATAAATAACAATAAGAATTAACATAAACAATAAGAAATAACAATAAGAATAAGAAATAACAATAACAATAAGAAAAAGCAATAACAATAAGAAATAACAATAACAATAAGAAATAACAATAACAATAAGAAATAACAATAACATTAAGAAATAACAATAACAATAAGAAATAACAATAACAATAAGAAATAAGAATAACAATAAGAAATAACAATAAAAATAAGAAATAACAATATCAATAAAAAATAACAATAACAAGAAGAAATAACAATAACAATAATAAATAAAAATAACAATAAGAAGTAACAATAAGAATAAGAAATAACAATAACAATAAGAAATAAAAATAACAATAAGAAAGAACAATAACAATAAGAAATAACAATAACAATAAGAAATAACAATAACAATAAGAAATAACAATAACAATAAGAAATAACAATCACAATAAGAAATAACAATAACAATAAGAAAGAACAATAACAATAAGAAATAACAATAACAATAACAATAAGAAATAACAATAACAATAACAATAAGAAATAACAATAACATTAAGAAATAACAATAACAATAACAATAAGAAATAACAATAACAATAAGAAATTACAATAACAATAAGAAATAACAATAACATTAAGAAATAACAATAACAATAACAATAAGAAATAACAATAACAATAAGAAATTACAATAACAATAAGAAATAACAATAACAATGAGAAATAACAATAACAATAAGAAATAACAATAACAATAACAATAAGAAATAACAATAACAAAAAGAAATAACAATAACAATAGGAAATAACAATAACAATAAGAAATAACAATAACAATAAGAAATAACAATAACAATAAGAAATAACAATAACAATAACAATAATAAATAACAATAACAATAAGAAATAACATAAACAATAAGAAATAACAATAACAATAAGAAGTAACAATAACAATAAGAAAAAGCAATACCAATAAGAAATAACAATAACAATAAGAAATAACAATAACATTAAGACATAACAATAACAATAAAAAATAACAATAACTATAAGAAATAACAAGAACAATAACAATAATAAATAACAATAACAATAAGAAATAACAATAACTATAAGAAATAACAATAACAATAAGAAATAACAATAAGAAATAACAATAAGAAATAACAATAACAATAAAAAATAACAATAACAATAAGAAATAACAATATCAATAAGAAATAACAATAACATTAAGAAATAACAATAACAATAAGAAATAACAATAACAATAAGAAATAACAATAAGAAATAACATTAACATTAAGAAATAACAATAACAATAAGAAATAACAATAACAATAATAAATAACAATAACAATAAGGAATAACAATAACAATAACAATAAGAAATTAAAATAACAAGAAGAAATAACAATAACAATAAGAAATAACAATAACAATATGAAATACAATTACAATAATAACTAACAATAACAATAAGAAATAACAAAAACAATAAGAAATAACAATAACAATAAGAAATAACAATAAAAATAAGAAATAACAATAACAATAAGAAATAACAATAACAATAAGAAATAACAATATCAATAAAAAATAACAATAACAAAAAGAAATAACAATAACAATAAGAAAGAACAATAACAATAAGAAATAACAATAACAATAAGAAATAACAATAACAATAAGAAATAACAATAACAATAACAATAAGAAATAACAATAACAATAACAATAAGAAATAACAATAACAATAAGAAATAACAATAACAATAAGAAATAACAATAACAATGAGAAATAACAATAACAATAAGAAATAACAATAACAATAAGAAATAACAATAACAATAAGAAATAACAATTACAAAAAGAAATAACAATAACAATAGGAAATAACAATAACAATAAGAAATAACAATAACAATAAGAAATAGCAATAACAATAAGAAATAACAATAACAATAAGAAATGACAATAACAATAAGAAATAACAATAACAATAAGAAATAACAATAACAATAACAATAAGAATCAACAATAACAATAAGAAATAACAATAACAATAAGAAATAACAATAACAATAAGAACTAACAATAACAATAAGAAATAACAATAACAATAAGAAATAACAATAACATTAAGAAATAACAATAACAATAAAAAATAACAATAACTATAAGAAATAACAAGAACAATAACAATAATAAATAACAATAACAATAGGAAATAACAATATCAATAAGAAATAACAATAACAATAAGAAATAACAATAACTATAAGAAATAACTATAACAATAAGAAATAACAATAACAATAACAATAACAATAAAAAATAACAATAACAATAAGAAATAACAATATCAATAAGAAATTACAATAACAATAATAAATAACAATAACAATAAGGAATAACAATAACAATAACAATAAGGAATAACAATAACAATAACAATAAGAAATTAAAATAACAAAAAGAAATAACAATAACAATAAGAATTAACAATAACAATAGGAAATAACAATAACAATAAGAACTAACAATAACAATAAGAAATAACAATAACAATGAGAAATAACAATAACAATAAGAAATAACAATAACAATAACAATAAGAAATAACAATAACAAAAAGAAATAACAATAACAATAGGAAATAACAATAACAATAAGAAATAACAATAACAATAAGAAATAACAATAAGAAATAACAATAACAATAAGAAATAACAATAACAATAAGAAATAACAATAACAATAACACTAATAAATAACAATAACAATAAGAAATAACATAAACAATAAGAAATAACAATAACAATAAGAAGTAACAATAACAATAAGAAAAAGCAATACCAATAAGAAATAACAATAACAATAAGAAATAACAATAACATTAAGAAATAACAATAACAATAAAAAATAACAATAACTATAAGAAATAACAAGAACAATAACAATAATAAATAACAATAACAATAAGAAATAACAATAACTATAAGAAATAACAATAACAATAAGAAATAACAATAACAATAAGAAATAACAATAACAATAAGAAATAACAATAACAATAAAAAATAACAATAACAATAAGAAATAACAATATCAATAAGAAATAACAATAACATTAAGAAATAACAATAACAATAAGAAATAACAATAACAATAAGAAATAACAATAAGAAATAACATTAACAATAAGAAATAACAATAACAATAAGAAATAACAATAACAATAATAAATAACAATAACATTAAGGAATAACAATAACAATAACAATAAGAAATTAAAATAACAAGAAGAAATAACAATAACAATAAGAAATAACAATAACAATATGAAATACAATAACAATAATAACTAACAATAACAATAAGAAATAACAAAAACAATAAGAAATAACAATAAAAATAAGAAATAACAATAACAATAAGAAATAACAATAACAATAAGAAATAACATTAACAATAAGAAATAACAATATCAATAAAAAATAACAATAACAAAAAGAAATAACAATAACAATAAGAAAGAACAATAACAATAAGAAATAACAATAACAATAAGAAATAACAATAACAATAAGAAATAACAATAACAATAAGAAATAACAATAAGAAATAACAATAACAATGAGAAATAACAATAACAATAAGAAATAACAATAACAATAAGAAATAACAATAACAATAAGAAATAACAATTACAAAAAGAAATAACAATAACAATAGGAAATAACAATAACAATAAGAAATAACAATAACAATAAGAAATAGCAATAACAATAAGAAATAACAATAACAATAAGAAATAACAATAACAATAAGAAATAACAATAACAATAACAATAAGAATCAACAATAACAATAAGAAATAACAATAACAATAAGAAATAACAATAACAATAAGAACTAACAATAACAATATGAAATAACAATAACAATAAGAAATAACAATAACATTAAGAAATAACAATAACAATAAAAAATAACAATAACTATAAGAAATAACAAGAACAATAACAATAATAAATAACAATAACAATAGGAAATAACAATATCAATAAGAAATAACAATAACAATAAGAAATAACAATAACTATAAGAAATAACTATAACAATAAGAAATAACTATAACAATAAGAAATAACAATAACAATAAGAAATAACAATAACAATAACAATAAAAAATAACAATAACAATAAGAAATAACAATATCAATAAGAAATTACAATAACAATAATAAATAACAATAACAATAAGGAATAACAATAACAATAACAATAAGAAATGCCAATAAAAATAAGAAATTAAAATAACAAAAAGAAATAACAATAACAATAAGAATTAACAATAACAATAGGAAATAACAATAACAATAAGAACTAACAATAACAATAAGAAATAACAATAACAATGAGAAATAACAATAACAATAAGAAATAACAATAACAATAACAATAAGAAATAACAATAACAATAAAAAAAAAGAAATAACAATAACAATAGGAAATAACAATAACAATAAGAAATAACAATAACAATAAGAAATAACAATAACAATAAGAAATAACAATAACAATAAGAAATAACAATAACAATAACAATAAGAATCAACAATAACAATAAGAAATAACAATAACAAAAATAAATAACAATAACAATAGGAAATAACAATAACAATAAGAAATAACAATAACAATAAGAAATAACAATAACAATAAGAATTAACATAAACAATAAGAAATAACAATAAGAATAAGAAATAACAATAACAATAAGAAAAAGCAATAACAATAAGAAATAACAATAACAATAAGAAATAACAATAACAATAAGAAATAACAATAACATTAAGAAATAACAATAACAATAAGAAATAACAATAACAAAAAGAAATAAGAATAACAATAAGAAATAACAATAAAAATAAGAAATAACAATATCAATAAAAAATAACAATAACAAGAAGAAATAACAATAACAATAATAAATAAAAATAACAATAAGAAGTAACAATAAGAATAAGAAATAACAATAACAATAAGAAATAAAAATAACAATAAGAAAGAACAATAACAATAAGAAATAACAATAACAATAAGAAATAACAATAACAATAAGAAATAACAATAACAATAAGTAATAACAATCACAATAAGAAATAACAATAACAATAAGAAAGAACAATAACAATAAGAAATAACAATAACAATAAGAAATAACAATAACAATAAGAAAGAACAATAACAATAAGAAATAACAATAACAATAAGAAATAACAATAACATTAAGAAATAACAATAACCATAAGAAATAACAATAACAATAACAATAAGAAATAACAATAACAATAACAATAAGAAATAACAATAACATTAAGAAATAACAATAACAATAACAATAAGAAATAACAATAACAATAAGAAATTACAATAACAATAAGAAATAACAATAACAATGAGAAATAACAATAACAATAACAATAAGAAATAACAATAACAAAAAGAATTAAGAATAACAATAGGAAATAACAATAACAATAAGAAATAACAATAACAATAAGAAATAACAATAACAATAAAAAATAACAATAACAATAAGAAATAACAATAACAATAAGAAATAACAATAACAATAACAATAATAAATAACAATAACAATAAGAAATAACATAAACAATAAGAAATAACAATAACAATAAGAAGTAACAATAACAATAAGAAAAAGCAATACCAATAAGAAATAACAATAACAATAAGAAATAACAATAACATTAAGAAATAACAATAACAATAAAAAATAACAATAACTATAAGAAATAACAAGAACAATAACAATAATAAATAACAATAACAATAAGAAATAACAATAACTATAAGAAATAACAATAACAATAAGAAATAACAATAACAATAAGAAATAACAATAACAATAAAAAATAACAATAACAATAAGAAATAACAATATCAATAAGAAATAACAACAACATTAAGAAATAACAATAACAATAAGAAATAACAATAACAATAAGAAATAACAATAAGAAATAACATTAACAATAAGAAATAACAATAACAATAAGAAATAACAATAACAATAATAAATAACAATAACAATAAGGAATAACAATAACAATAACAATAAGAAATTAAAATAACAAGAAGAAATAACAATAACAATAAGAAATAACAATAACAATATGAAATACAATAACAATAATAACTAACAATAACAATAAGAAATAACAAAAACAATAAGAAATAACAATAACAATAAGAAATAACAATAAAAATAAGAAATAACAATAACAATAAGAAATAACAATAACAATAAGAAATAACAATAACAATAAGAAATAACAATATCAATAAAAAATAACAATAACAAAAAGAAATAACAATAACAATAAGAAAGAACAATAACAATAAGAAATAACAATAACAATAAGAAATAACAATAACAATAAGAAATAACAATAACAATAACAATAAGAAATAACAATAACAATAACAATAAGAAATAACAATAACAATAAGAAATAACAATAACAATGAGAAATAACAATAACAATAAGAAATAACAATAACAATAAGAAATAACAATAACAATAAGAAATAACAATTACAAAAAGAAATAACAATAACAATAGGAAATAACAATAACAATAAGAAATAACAATAACAATAAGAAATAGCAATAACAATAAGAAATAACAATAACAATAAGAAATGACAATAACAATAAGAAATAACAATAACAATAAGAAATAACAATAACAATAACAATAAGAATCAACAATAACAATAAGAAATAACAATAACAATAAGAAATAACAATAACAATAAGAACTAACAATAACAATAAGAAATAACAATAACAATAAGAAATAACAATAACATTAAGAAATAACAATAACAATAAAAAATAACAATAACTATAAGAAATAACAAGAACAATAACAATAATAAATAACAATAACAATAGGAAATAACAATATCAATAAGAAATAACAATAACAATAAGAAATAACAATAACTATAAGAAATAACTATAACAATAAGAAATAACTATAACAATAAGAAATAACAATAACAATAAGAAATAACAATAACAATAACAATAAAAAATAACAATAACAATAAGAAATAACAATATCAATAAGAAATTACAATAACAATAATAAATAACAATAACAATAAGGAATAACAATAACAATAACAATAAGAAATGCCAATAACAATAAGAAATTAAAATAACAAAAAGAAATAACAATAACAATAAGAATTAACAATAACAATAGGAAATAACAATAACAATAAGAACTAACAATAACAATAAGAAATAACAATAACAATAAGAAATAACAATAACAACAAGAAATAACAATAACAATAAGAAATAACAATAACAATAAGAAATAACAATAACAATAACAATAAAAATAAGAAATAACAATAACAATAACAATAAGAAATAACAATAACAATAACATTAACAAATAACAATATCAAAAAGAAATAACAATAACAATAAGAAATAACAATAACAATAAGAAATAACAATAACAATGAGAAATAACAATAACAATAAGAAATAACAATAACAATAACAATAAGAATTAACAATAACAAAAAGAAATAACAATAACAATAGGAAATAACAATAACAATAAGAAATAACAATAACAATAAGAAATAAAAATAACAATATGAAATAACAATAACAATAACAATAAGAATCAACAATAACAATAAGAAATAACAATAACAAAAATAAATAACAATAACAATAGGAAATAACAATAACAATAAGAAATAACAATAACAATAAGAAATAACAATAACAATAAGAAATAACAATAAAAATAGGAAATAACAATAACAATAATAAATAACAATAACAATAAGAAATAACATAAACAATAAGAAATAACAATAACAATAAGAAATAACAATAACAATAAGAAAAAGCAATAACAATAAGAAATAACAATAACAATAAGAAATAATAATAACAATAAGAAATAACAATAACAATAAAAAATAAAAATAACTATAAGAAATAACAAGAACAATAACAATAATAAATAACAATAACAATAAGAAATAACAATAACTACAAGAAATAACAATAACAATAAAAAATAACAATAACAAAAAGAAATAACAATAACAATAGGAAATAACAATAAGAATAAGAAATAACAATAACAATAAAAAAAAACAATAACAATAAGAAATAACAATAACAATAAAAAATAACAATAAGAAATAACAACAACAATAAGAAATAACAATATCAATAAGAAATAACGATAACAATAAGAAATAACAATAACAATAAGAAATAACAATAACAATAACAATAACAATAAAAAATAACAATAAGAATAAGAAATAACAATATCAATAAGAAAAAACAATAACAATAAGAAATAACAATAACAATAAGAAATAACATTAACAATAAGAAATAACATTAACAATAAGAAATAACGATAACATTAAGAAATAACAATAACAATAATAAAAAACAATAACAATAAGGAATAACAATAACAATAACAATAAGAAATTAAAATAACAAAAAGAAACAACAATAACAATAAGAAATAACAATAACAATAACAAATAACAATAACCATAAGAAATAACAATAACAATAAAAATAACAATAACAATAAGAAATAACAATAAGAAATAACAATAACAATAACAATAAGAAATAACAATAACAATAAGAAATAACAATAACCATAAGAAATAACAATAACAATAAAAATAACAATTACAATAAGAAATAACAATAAGAAATAACAATAACAATAAGAAATAACAAAAACAATAAGAAATAACAATAACAATAAGAAATAACAATAACAATAAGAAATAACAATAACAATAAGAAACAACAATAACAATAAGAAATAACAATAACAATAAGAAATAACAATAACAATAAGAAATAACAATAACAATAAGAAATAACAATAACAATAGAAATAACAATAACAATAAGAAATAACAATAACAATAAGAAATAACAATAAACATAAGAAATAACAATAACAATAAGAAATAAATATCAACAAGAAATAACAATAACAATAAGAAATAACAATAACAATAAGAAATAACATTAACAACAAGAAATAACAATAACAATAAGAAATAACAATAACAATAAGAAATAACAATAACCATAAGAAATAACAATAACAATAACAATAAAAATAAGAAATAACAATAACAATAACAATAAGAAATTACAATAACAATAACATTAACAAATAACAATAACAAAAAGAAATAACAATAACAATAAGAAATAACAATAACAATAAGAAATAACAATAACAATGAGAAATAACAATAACAATAAGAAATAACAATAACAATAACAATAAGAAATAACAATAACAATAAAAAAAAGAAATAACAATAACAATAGGAAATAACAATAACAATAAGAAATAACAATAACAATAAGAAATAACAATAACAATAAGAAATAACAATAACAATAACAATAAGAATCAACAATAACAATAAGAAATAACAATAACAAAAATAAATAACAATAACAATAGAAAATAACAATAACAATAAGAAATAACAATAACAATAAGAAATAACAATAACAATAGGAAATAACAATAACAATAATAAATAACAATAAGAATTAACATAAACAATAAGAAATAACAATAAGAATAAGAAATAACAATAACAATAAGAAAAAGCAATAACAATAAGAAATAACAATAACTATAAGAAATAACAATAACATTAAGAAATAACAATAACAATAAGAAATAACAATAACAATAAGAAATAAGAATAACAATAAGAAATAACAATAAAAATAAGAAATAACCATATCAATAAAAAATAACAATAACAAGAAGAAATAACAATAACAATAATAAATAAAAATAACAATAAGAAGTAACAATAAGAATAAGAAATAACAATAACAATAAGAAATAAAAATAACAATAAGAAAGAACAATAACAATAAGAAATAACAATAACAATAAGAAATAACAATAACAATAAGAAATAACAATAACAATAAGAAATAACAATCACAATAAGAAATAACAATAACAATAAGAAAGAACAATAACAATAAGAAATAACAATAACAATAAGAAATAACAATAACAATAAGAAAGAACAATAACAATAAGAAATAACAATAACAATAAGAAATAACAATAACAATAAGAAATAACAATAACCATAAGAAATAACAATAACAATAACAATAAGAAATAACAATAACAATAACAATAAGAAATAACAATAACATTAAGAAATAACAATAACAATAACAATAAGAAATAACAATAACAATAAGAAATTACAATAACAATAAGAAATAACAATAACAATGAGAAATAACAATAACAATAACAATAACAAAAGAAATAACAATAACAATAAGAAATAACAATAACAATAAGAAATAACAATAACAATAAGAAATAACAATAACAATAAGAAATAACAATAACAATAACAATAATAAATAACAATAACAATAAGAAATAACATAAACAATAAGAAATAACAATAACAATAGGAAGTAACAATAACAATAAGAAAAAGCAATACCAATAAGAAATAAGAATAACAATAAGAAATAACAATAACATTAAGAAATAACAATAACAATAAAAAATAACAATAACTATAAGAAATAACAAGAACAATAACAATAATAAATAACAATAACTATAAGAAATAACAATAACTATAAGAAATAACAATAACAATAAGAAATAACAATAACAATAAGAAATAACAATAACAATAAAAAATAACAATAACAATAAGAAATAACAATATCAATAAGAAATAACAACAACATTAAGAAATAACAATAACAATAAGAAATAACAATAACAATAAGAAATAACAATAACAATAAGAAATAACAATAACAATAAGAAATAACAATAACAATAATAAATAACAATAACAATAAGGAATAACAATAACAATAACAATAAGAAATTAAAATAACAAGAAGAAATAACAATAACAATAAGAAATAACAATAACAATATGAAATACAATAACAATAATAACTAACAATAACAATAAGAAATAACAAAAACAATAAGAAATAACAATAACAATAAGAAATAACAATAAAAATAAGAAATAACAATAACAATAATAAATAACAATAACAATAAGAAATAACAATAACAATAAGAAATAACAATATCAATAAAAAATAACAATAACAAAAAGAAATAACAATAACAATAAGAAAGAACAATAACAATAAGAAATAACAATAACAATAAGAAATAACAATAACAATAAGAAATAACAATAACAATAAGAAATAACAATAACAATAACAATAAGAAACAACAATAACAATAACAATAAGAAATAACAATAACAATAAGAAATAACAATAACAATGAGAAATAACAATAACAATAAGAAATAACAATAACAATAAGAAATAACAATAACAATAAGAAATAACAATTACAAAAAGAAATAACAATAACAATAGGAAATAACAATAACAATAAGAAATAACAATAACAATAAGAAATAACAATAACAATAAGAAATAGCAATAACAATAAGAAATAACAATAACAATAAGAAATGACAATAACAATAAGAAATAACAATAAGAAATAACAATAACAATAACAATAAGAATCAACAATAACAATAAGAAATAACAATAACAATAAGAAATAACAATAACAATAAGAAATAACAATAACAATAAGAACTAACAATAACAATAAGAAATAACAATAACAATAAGAAATAACAATAACATTAAGAAATAACAATAACAATAAAAAATAACAATAACTATAAGAAATAACAAGAACAATAACAATAATAAATAACAATAACAATAGGAAATAACAATATCAATAAGAAATAACAATAACAATAAGAAATAACAATAACTATAAGAAATAACTATAACAATAAGAAATAACTATAACAATAAGAAATAACAATAACAATAAGAAATAACAATAACAATAACAATACAAAATAACAATAACAATAAGAAATAACAATATCAATAAGAAATTACAATAACAATAATAAATAACAATAACAATAAGGAATAACAATAACAATAACAATAAGAAATGCCAATAACAATAAGAAATTAAAATAACAAAAAGAAATAACAATAACAATAAGAATTAACAATAACAATAGGAAATAACAATAACAATAAGAACTAACAATAACAATAAGAAATAACAATAACAATAAGAAATAACAATAACAACAAGAAATAACAATAACAATAATAAATAACAATAACAATAAGAAATAACAATAACCATAAGAAATAACAATAACAATAACAATAAAAATAAGAAATAACAATAACAATAACAATAACAATAAGAAATAACAATAACAAAAAGAAATAACAATAACAATAGGAAATAACAATAACAATAAGAAATAACAATAACAATAAGAAATAACAATAACAATAAGAAATAACAATAACAATGAGAAATAACAATAACAATAAGAAATAACAATAACAATAACAATAAGAAATAACAATAACAAAAAGAAATAACAATAACAATAGGAAATAACAATAACAATAAGAAATAACAATAACAATAAGAAATAACAATAACAATAAGAAATAACAATAAAAATAGGAAATAACAATAACAATAATAAATAACAATAACAATAAGAAATAACATAAACAATAAGAAATAACAATAACAATAAGAAATAACAATAACAATAAGAAAAAGCAATAACAATAAGAAATAACAATAACAATAAGAAATAATAATAACAATAAGAAATAACAATAACGTTAAGAAATAACAATAACAATAAAAAATAACAATAACTATAAGAAATAACAAGAACAATAACAATAATAAATAACAATAACAATAAGAAATAACAATAACTACAATAAATAACAATAACAATAAGAAATAACAATAACAAAAAGAAATAACAATAACAATAGGAAAAAACAATAAGAATAAGAAATAACAATAACAATAAAAAAAAACAATAACAATAAGAAATAACAATAACAATAAAAAATAACAATAAGAAATAACAACAACAATAAGAAATAACAATATCAATAAGAAATAACGATAACAATAAGAAATAACAATAACAATAAGAAATAACAATAACAATAAGAAATAACAATAAGAAATAACAATAACAATAACAATAACAATAACAATAACAATAACAATAAAAAATAACAATAAGAATAAGAAATAACAATATCAATAAGAAAAAACAATAACAATAAGAAATAACAATAACAATAAGAAATAACATTAACAATAAGAAATAACAATAACAATAAGAAATAACAATAACAATGAGAAATAACAATAACAATAAGAAATAACAATAACAATAGCAATAAGAAATAACAATAACAAAAAGAAATAACAATAACAATGAGAAATAACAATAACAATAAGAAATAACAATAACAATAACAATAAGAAATAACAATAACAAAAAGAAATAACAATAACAATAGGAAATAACAATAACAATAAGAAATAACAATGACAATAAGAAATAACAATAACAATAAGAAATAACAATAACAATAAGAAAAAGCAATAACAATAAGAAATAACAATAACAATAAGAAATAATAATAACAATAAGAAATAACAATAACAATAACAATAAGAAATAACAATAACAAAAAGAAATAACAATAACAATAGGAAATAACAATAACAATAAGAAATAACAATAACAATAAGAAATAACAATAACAATAAGAAATAACAATAACAATAAGAAATAACAATAACAATAACAATAAGAAATAACAATAACAAAAATAAATAACAATAACAATAGGAAATAACAATAACAATAAGAAATAACAATAACAATAAGAAATAACAATAACAATAAGAAATAACAATAAAAATAGGAAATAACAATAACAATAATAAATAACAATAACAATAAGAAATAACATAAACAATAAGAAATAACAATAACAATAAGAAATAACAATAACAATAAGAAAAAGCAATAACAATAAGAAATAACAATAACAATAAGAAATAATAATAACAATAAGAAATAACAATAACGTTAAGAAATAACAATAACAATAAAAAATAACAATAACTATAAGAAATAACAAGAACAATAACAATAATAAATAACAATAACAATAAGAAATAACAATAACTACAAGAAATAACAATAACAATAAGAAATAACAATAACAAAAAGAAATAACAATAACAATAGGAAATAACAATAAGAATAAGAAATAACAATAACAATAAAAAAAACCAATAACAATAAGAAATAACAATAACAATAAAAAATAACAATAAGAAATAACAACAACAATAAGAAATAACAATATCAATAAGAAATAACGATAACAATAAGAAATAACAATAACAATAAGAAATAACAATAACAATAAGAAATAACAATAAGAAATAACAATAACAATAACAATAACAATAACAATAACAATAAAAAATAACAATAAGAATAAGAAATAACAATATCAATAAGAAAAAACAATAACAATAAGAAATAACAATAACAATAAGAAATAACATTAACAATAAGAAATAACAATAACAATAAGAAATAACGATAACATTAAGAAATAACAATAACAATAATAAAAAACAATAACAATAAGGAATAACAATAACAATAAGAAATTAAAATAACAAAAAGAAACAACAATAACAATAAGAAATAACAATAACAATAAGAAATAACAATAACCATAAGAAATAACAATAACAATAAAAATAACAATAACAATAAGAAATAACAATAAGAAATAACAATAACAATAACAATAAGAAATAACAATAACCATAAGAAATAACAATAACAGTAAAAATAACAATTAGAATAAGAAATAACAATAAGAAATAACAATAACAATAAGAAATAACAAAAACAATAAGAAATAACAATAACAATAAGAAATAACATTAACAATAAGAAATAACAATAACAATAAGAAACAACAATAACAATAAGAAATAACAATAACAATAAGAAATAACAATAACAATAAGAAATAACAATAACAATAAAAATAACAATAACAATAAGAAATAACAATAAACATAAGAAATAACAATAACAATAAGAAATAAATATCAACAAGAAATAACAATAACAATAAGAAATAACAATAACAATAAGAAATAACATTAACAATAAGAAATAACAATAACAATAAGAAATAACAATAACAATAAGAAATAACAATCACAATAAGAAATAACAATAACAATAGGAAATAACAATAACAATAGGAAATAACAATAACAATAAGAAATAACAATAACAATAAGAAATAACACTAACATTAAAAAATAACAATAACAATAAGAAATAACAATAACAATAAGAAATAGCAATATCAATAAGAAATAACAATAACAATAAGAAATAACAATAACAATAAGAAATAACAATAACAATAAGAAATAACAATAACAAAAAGAAATAACAATAACCATAAGAAATAACAATAACAATGACAATAAGAAATATCAATAACAATAACAATAAGAATTAACAATAACAATAACAAAAAGAAATAACAATAACAATGAGAAATAACAATAATAATAAGAAATAACAATAACAATAAGAAATAACAATAACAATAAGAAATAACAATAACAATAAGAAATAACAATAACAATAAGAAATAACAATAACAATAAGAAATAACAATAACAATAAGGAATAACAATAACAATAAGAAATAACAATAACAGTAACAATAAGAATCAACAATAACAAAAATAAATAACAATAACAATAGGAAATAACAATAACAATAAGAAATAACAATAACAATAAGAAATAACAATCACAATAAGAAATAACAATAACAATAAGAAATAACAATAACAATAGGAAATAACAATAACAATAATAAATAACAATAACAATAAGAAATAACATAAACAATAAGAAATAACAGTAACAATAAGAAATAACAATAACAATAGGAAATAACAATAACAATAAGAAATAACAATAACAATAAGAAATAACAATAACAATAAGAAATAACAATAACAATAAGAAATAACAATAACAATAAGAAATAACAATAACAGTAACAATAAGAATCAACAATAACAATAAGAAATAACAATAACAAAAATAAATAACAATAACAATAGGAAATAACAATAACAATAAGAAATAACAATCACAATAAGAAATAACAATAACAATAAGAAATAACAATAACATTAAGAAATAACAATAACAATAAGAAATAACAATAACTATAAGAAATAACAAGAACAATAACAATAATAAATAACAATAACAATAGCAAATAACAATATCAATAAGAAATAACAATAACAATAAGAAATATCAATAACTATAAGAAATAACAATAACAATAAGAAATAACAATAACAATAACAATAAAAAATAACGATAACAATAACAATAAGAAATAACAATATCAACAAGAAATAACAATAACAATAAGAAATAACAATAACAATAAGAAATAACAATAACAATAAGAAATAACAATAACAATAAGAAATAACAATAACAATAAGAAATAACAATATCAATAAAAAATAACAATAACAAAAAGAAATAACAATAACAATAAGGAATAACAATAACAATAGGAAATAACAATAACAATAATAAATAAAAATAACAATAAGAAATAACAATAACAATAAGAAATAACAATAACAATAACAAATAACAATAACAATAAGAAATAACAATAACAAAAAGAAATAACAATAACAATAAGAAATAACAATAACAATAAGAAATAACAATAACAAAAAGAAATAACAATAACAATAGGAAATAACAATAACAAAAAGGAATAACAATAACAATAAGAAATACCAATAACAATAAGAAATTAAAATAACAAAAAGAAATAATAACAATAAGATATAACAATAACAATAGGAAATAACAATAAGAATAAGAAATAACAATAACAATAAGAAATAACAATAACACTAAGAAATAACAATAACAATAAGAACTAGCAATAACAATAAGAAATAACAATAACAATAAGAAATACCAATAACAATAAGAAATAACAATAAAAATAAGAAATAACAATAACAATAAGAAACAACAATAACAATAAGAAATAACAATAACAATAAGAAATAACAATAACAATAACAATAAGAAATAACAATAACAATTACAATAAGAAATAACAATAACAATAACAATAAGAAATAACAATAACAATAAGAAATAACACTAACAATAAGAAATAACAATAACAATAAGAAATAACAATAACAATAAGAAATAACAATATCAATAAAAAATAACAATAACAAAAAGAAATAACAATAACAATAAGAAGTAACAATAACAATAAGAAATAACAATAACAATAAGAAATAACAATAACAATAAGAAATAACAATAACAATAAAAAATAACAATAACAATAAGAAATAACAATAACAAAAAGAAATAACAATAACAATAAAAACTAACCATAACAATAAGAAATAACAATAACAAAAAGAAATAACAATAACAATAAGAAATAACAATAACAAAAAGAAATAACAATAACAATAGGAAATAACAATAACAATAATAAATAAAATAACAATAAGAAATAACAATAACAATAAGAAATAACAATAACAGTAAGAAATAACAATAACAAAAAAAAATAACAATAACAATAAGAAATAACAATAACAATAAGAAATAACAATAACAATAAGAAATAACAATAACAAAAAGAAATAACAATAACAATAGGAAATAACAATAACAATAAGAAATAACAATAATATTAAGAAATAACAATAACAATAAGAAATAACAATAACAATAAGAAATAACAATAACAATAAGAAATAACAATAACAATAAGAAATAACGATAACAATAAGAAATAACAATAACAATAAGAAATAACAATATCAATAAAAAATAACAATAACAAAAAGAAATAACAATAACAATAAGGAATAACAATAACAATAGGAAATAACAATAACAATAATAAATAAAAATAACAATAAGAAATAACAATAACAATAAGAAATAACAATAACAATAAGAAATAACAATAACAAAAAGAAATAACAATAACAATAAGAAATAACAATAACAATAAGAAATAACAATAACAAAAAGAAATAACAATAACAATAGGAAATAACAATAACAATAACAATAAGAAATACCAATAACAATAAGAAATTAAAATAACAAAAAGAAATAATAACAATAAGATATAACAATAACAATAGGAAATAACAATAAGAATAAGAAATAACAATAACAATAAGAAATAACAATAACAATAAGAAATAACAATAACAATAAGAACTAACAATAACAATAAGAAATAACAATAACAATAAGAAATAACAATAACAATAAGAAATAACAATAACAATAAGAAACAACAATAACAATAAGTAATAACAATAACAATAAGAAATAACAATAACAATAACAATAAGAAATAACAATAACAATAAGAAATAACAATAACAATTACAATAAGAAATAACAATAACAATAAGAAATAACAATAAGAAAAAGAAATAACAATAACAATAAGAAATAACAATAACAATAAGAAATAACAATAACAATAAGAAATAACACTAACAATAAGAAATAACAATAACAATAAGAAATAACAATAACAATAAGAAATAACAATATCAATAAAAAATAACAATAACAAAAAGAAATAACAATAACAATAAGAAGTAACAATAACAATAAGAAATAACAATAACAATAAGAAATAACAATAACAATAAGAAATAACAATAACAATAAAAAATAACAATAACAATAAGAAATAACAATAACAAAAAGAAATAACAATAACAATAAAAAATAACAATAACAATAAGAAATAACAATAACAAAAAGAAATAACAATAAGAAATAACAATAACAATAAGAAATAACAATAACAAAAAGAAATAACAATAACAATAGGAAATAACAATAAGAATAAGAAATAACAATAACAATAAAAAATAACAATAAGAAATAACAACAACAATAAGAAATAACAATATCAATAAGAAATAACAATAACAATAAGAAATAACAATAACAATAACAATAACAATAAAAAATAACAATAAGAATAAGAAATAACAATATCAATAAGAAAAAACAATAACAATAAGAAATAACAATAACAATAAGAAATAACATTAACAATAAGAAATAACATTAACAATAAGAAATAACGATAACATTAAGAAATAACAATAACAATAATAAAAAACAATAAGAATAAGGAATAACAATAACAATAACAATAAGAAATTAAAATAACAAAAAGAAATAACAATAGCAATAAGTAATAACAATAACAATAGGAAATAACAATAACAATAAGAAATAACAATAAGAAATAACAATAACAATAAGAAATAACAATAACAATAAGAAATAACAATAACAATAAGAAATAACAATAACAATTAAAATAACAATAACAATAAGAAATAACAATAACAATAAGAAATAACAATAACAATAAGAAATAACAATAACCATAAGAAATAACAATAACAATAAGAAATAACAATAACAATAAGAAATAACAATAAGAAATAACAATAACAATAAGAAATAACAAAAACAATAAGAAATAACAATAACAATAAGAAATAACAAAAACAATAAGAAATAACAATAACAATAAGAAACAACAATAACAATAAGAAATAACAATAACAATAAGAAATAACAATAACAATAAGAAATAACAATAACAATAACAAATAACAATAACAATAAGAAATAACAATAACAATAAGAAATAACAATAAGAATGAACAATAACAATAACAATAAGAAATAACAACAAGAAAAAGAAATAACAATAACAATAAGAAATAACAATAACAAAAAGAAATAACAATAACAATAAGAAATAACAATAACAATAGGAAATAACAATAACAATAATAAATAAAAATAACAATAAGAAATAACAATAACAATAAGAAATAACAATAACAATAAGAAATAACAATAACAATAAAAAATAACAATAACAATAAGAAATAACAATAACAAAAAGAAATAACAATAACAATAAGAAATAACAATAACAATAAGAAATAACAATAACAAAAAGAAATAACAATACCAATAGGAAATAACAATAACAATAAGAAATAACAATAACAATAAGAAATAACAATAACAATAAGAAATAACAATATCAATAAAAAATAACAATAACAAGAAGAAATAACAATAACAATAATAAATAAAAATAACAATAAGAAGTAACAATAAGAATAAGAAATAACAATAACAATAAGAAATAACAATAACAATAAGAAAGAACAATAACAATAAGAAATAACAATAACAATAAGAAATAACAATAACAATAAGAAATAACAATAACAATAAGAAATAACAATCACAATAAGAAATAACAATAACAATAAGAAACAACAATAACAATAAGAAATAACAATAACAATAAGAAATAACAATAACAATAACAATAACAATAAAAAATAACAATAAGAATAAGAAATAACAATATCAATAAGAAAAAACAATAACAATAAGAAATAACAATAACAATTAGAAATAACATTAACAATAAGAAATAACAATAACAATAAAAATAACAATAACAATAAGAAATAACAATAACAATAAGAAATAACAATAACAATAAGAAATAACAATAACCATAAGAAATAACAATAACAATAAGAAATAACAATAACAATTACAATAAGAATGAACAATAACAATAACAATAAGAAATAACAACAAGAAAAAGAAATAACAATAACAATAAGAAATAACAATAACAATAAGAAATAACAATATCAATAAAAAATAACAATAACAAAAAGAAATAACAATAACAATAGGAAATAACAATAACAATAAGAAATAACAATAATATTAAGAAATAACAATAACAATAAGAAATAACAATAACAATAAGAAATAACAATAACAATAAGAAAGAACAATAACAATAAGAAATAACAATAACAATAAGAAATAACAATAACAATAAGAAATAACAATAACAATAAAAATAACAATAACAATAAGAAATAACAATAACAATAAGAAATAACAATAACAATAAGAAATAACAATAACCATAAGAAATAACAATAACAATAAGAAATAACAATAACAATAAGAAATAACAATAAGAAATAACAATAACAATAAGAAATAACAAAAACAATAAGAAATAACAATAACAATAAGAAATAACAATAACAATAAGAAATAACAATAACAATAAGAAACAACAATAACAATAAGAAAAAACAATAACAATAAGAAATAACAATAACTATAAGAAATAACAACAACAATAACAAATAACAATAACAATAAGAAATAACAATAACAATAAGAAATAACAATAACAATTACAATAAGAATGAACAATAACAATAACAATAAGAAATAACAACAAGAAAAAGAAATAACAATAACAATAAGAAATAACAATAACAATAAGAAATAACAATATCAATAAAAAATAACAATAACAAAAAGAAATAACAATAACAATAGGAAATAACAATAACAATAAGAAATAACAATAATATTAAGAAATAACAATAACAATAAGAAATAACAATAACAATAAGAAATATGAATAACAATAAGAAATAACAATAACAATAAGAAATAACAATAACAATAGGAAATAACAATAACAATAAGAAATAACAATAACAATAAGAAATATGAATAACAATAAGAAATAACAATAACAATAAGAAATAACAATATCAATAAAAAATAACAATATCAAGAAGAAATAACAATAACAATAATAAATAAAAATAACAATAAGAAGTAACAATAAGAATAAGAAATAACAATAACAATAAGAAAGAACAATAACAATAAGAAATAACAATAACAATAAGAAATAACAATCACAATAAGAAATAACAATAACAATAAGAAAGAACAATAACAATAAGAAATAACAATAACAATAAGAAATAACAATAACAATAAGAAAGAACAATAACAATAAGAAATAACAATAACAATAAGAAATAACAATAACAATAAGAAATAACAATAACCATAAGAAATAACAATAACAATAACAATAAGAAATAACAATAACATTAAGAAATAACAATAACAATAACAATAAGAAATAACAATAACAATGAGAAATAACAATAACAATAAGAAATAACAATAACAATAACAATAAGAAATAACAATAACAAAAAGAAATAACAATAACAATAGGAAATAACAATAACAATAAGAAATCACAATAACAATAAGAAATAACAATAACAATAAGAAATAACAATATCAATAAAAAATAACAATAACAAAAAGAAATAACAATAACAATAGGAAATAACAATAACAATAAGAAATAACAATAATATTAAGAAATAACAATAACAATAAGAAATAACAATAACAATAAGAAATATGAATAACAATAAGAAATAATAATAACAATAAGAAATAACAATAACAATAAGAAATAACAATAACAATAGGAAATAACAATAACAATAATAAATAAAATAACAATAAGAAATAACAATAACAATAAGAAATAACAATAACAGTAAGAAATAACAATAACATATGAATAACAATAAGAAATAACAATAACAATAAGAAATAACAATAACAATAAGAAATAACAATAACAATAAGAAATAACAATAACAATAATAAATAAAATAACAATAAGAAATAACAATAACAATAAGAAATAACAATAACAGTAAGAAACAACAATAACAATAAAAAATAACAATAACAATAAGAAATAACAATAACAAAAAGAAATAACAATAACAATAGGAAATAACAATAACAATAAGAAATAACAATAATATTAAGAAATAACAATAACAATAAGAAATAACAATAACAATAAGAAATATGAATAACAATAAGAAATAACAATAACAATAAGAAATAACAATATCAATAAAAAATAACAATATCAAGAAGAAATAACAATAACAATAATAAATAAAAATAACAATAAGAAGTAACAATAAGAATAAGAAATAACAATAACAATAAGAAAGAACAATAACAATAAGAAATAACAATAACAATAAGAAATAACAATCACAATAAGAAATAACAATAACAATAAGAAAGAACAATAACAATAAGAAATAACAATAACAATAAGAAATAACAATAACAATAAGAAATAACAATAACAATAAGAAATAACAATAACAATAAGAAACAACAATAACAATAAGAAAAAACAATAACAATAAGAAATAACAATAACTATAAGAAATAACAATAACAATTACAATAAGAAATAACAATAACAATAAGAAATAACAATAAGAAAAAGAAATAACAATAACAATAAGAAATAACAATAACAATAAGAAATAACAATAACAATAAGAAATAACACTAACAATAAGAAATAACAATAACAATAAGAAATAACAATAACAATAAGAAATAACAATATCAATAAAAAATAACAATAACAAAAAGAAATAACAATAACAATAAGAAGTAACAATAACAATAAGAAATAACAATAACAATAAGAAATAACAATAACAATAAGAAATAACAATAACAATAAAAAATAACAATAACAATAAGAAATAACAATAACAAAAAGAAATAACAATAACAATAAAAAATAACAATAACAATAAGAAATAACAATAACAAAAAGAAATAACAATAAGAAATAACAATAACAATAAGAAATAACAATAACAAAAAGAAATAACAATAACAATAGGAAATAACAATAAGAATAAGAAATAACAATAACAATAAAAAATAACAATAAGAAATAACAACAACAATAAGAAATAACAATATCAATAAGAAATAACAATAACAATAAGAAATAACAATAACAATAACAGTAACAATAAAAAATAACAATAAGAATAAGAAATAACAATATCAATAAGAAAAAACAATAACAATAAGAAATAACAATAACAATAAGAAATAACATTAACAATAAGAAATAACATTAACAATAAGAAATAACGATAACATTAAGAAATAACAATAACAATAATAAAAAACAATAAGAATAAGGAATAACAATAACAATAACAATAAGAAATTAAAATAACAAAAAGAAATAACAATAGCAATAAGTAATAACAATAACAATAGGAAATAACAATAACAATAAGAAATAACAATAAGAAATAACAATAACAATAAGAAATAACAATAACAATAAGAAATAACAATAACAATTAAAATAACAATAACAATAAGAAATAACAATAACAATAAGAAATAACAATAACAATAAGAAATAACAATAACCATAAGAAATAACAATAACAATAAGAAATAACAATAACAATAAGAAATAACAATAAGAAATAACAATAACAATAAGAAATAACAAAAACAATAAGAAATAACAATAACAATAAGAAATAACAAAAACAATAAGAAATAACAATAACAATAAGAAACAACAATAACAATAAGAAATAACAATAACAATAAGAAATAACAATAACAATAAGAAATAACAATAACAATAACAAATAACAATAACAATAAGAAATAACAATAACAATAAGAAATAACAATAAGAATGAACAATAACAATAACAATAAGAAATAACAACAAGAAAAAGAAATAACAATAACAATAAGAAATAACAATAACAAAAAGAAATAACAATAACAATAAGAAATAACAATAACAATAGGAAATAACAATAACAATAATAAATAAAAATAACAATAAGAAATAACAATAACAATAAGAAATAACAATAACAATAAGAAATAACAATAACAATAAAAAATAACAATAACAATAAGAAATAACAATAACAAAAAGAAATAACAATAACAATAAGAAATAACAATAACAATAAGAAATAACAATAACAAAAAGAAATAACAATACCAATAGGAAATAACAATAACAATAAGAAATAACAATAACAATAAGAAATAACAATAACAATAAGAAATAACAATATCAATAAAAAATAACAATAACAAGAAGAAATAACAATAACAATAATAAATAAAAATAACAATAAGAAGTAACAATAAGAATAAGAAATAACAATAACAATAAGAAATAACAATAACAATAAGAAAGAACAATAACAATAAGAAATAACAATAACAATAAGAAATAACAATAACAATAAGAAATAACAATAACAATAAGAAATAACAATCACAATAAGAAATAACAATAACAATAAGAAACAACAATAACAATAAGAAATAACAATAACAATAAGAAATAACAATAACAATAACAATAACAATAAAAAATAACAATAAGAATAAGAAATAACAATATCAATAAGAAAAAACAATAACAATAAGAAATAACAATAACAATTAGAAATAACATTAACAATAAGAAATAACAATAACAATAAAAATAACAATAACAATAAGAAATAACAATAACAATAAGAAATAACAATAACAATAAGAAATAACAATAACCATAAGAAATAACAATAACAATAAGAAATAACAATAACAATTACAATAAGAATGAACAATAACAATAACAATAAGAAATAACAACAAGAAAAAGAAATAACAATAACAATAAGAAATAACAATAACAATAAGAAATAACAATATCAATAAAAAATAACAATAACAAAAAGAAATAACAATAACAATAAGAAATAACAATAATATTAAGAAATAACAATAACAATAAGAAATAACAATAACAATAAGAAAGAACAATAACAATAAGAAATAACAATAACAATAAGAAATAACAATAACAATAAGAAATAACAATAACAATAAAAATAACAATAACAATAAGAAATAACAATAACAATAAGAAATAACAATAACAATAAGAAATAACAATAACCATAAGAAATAACAATAACAATAAGAAATAACAATAACAATAAGAAATAACAATAAGAAATAACAATAACAATAAGAAATAACAAAAACAATAAGAAATAACAATAACAATAAGAAATAACAATAACAATAAGAAATAACAATAACAATAAGAAACAACAATAACAATAAGAAAAAACAATAACAATAAGAAATAACAATAACTATAAGAAATAACAACAACAATAACAAATAACAATAACAATAAGAAATAACAATAACAATAAGAAATAACAATAACAATTACAATAAGAATGAACAATAACAATAACAATAAGAAATAACAACAAGAAAAAGAAATAACAATAACAATAAGAAATAACAATAACAATAAGAAATAACAATATCAATAAAAAATAACAATAACAAAAAGAAATAACAATAACAATAGGAAATAACAATAACAATAAGAAATAACAATAATATTAAGAAATAACAATAACAATAAGAAATATGAATAACAATAAGAAATAACAATAACAATAAGAAATAACAATAACAATAGGAAATAACAATAACAATAATAAATAAAATAACAATAAGAAATAACAATAACAATAAGAAATAACAATAACAGTAAGAAATAACAATAACAATAAAAAATAACAATAACAATAAGAAATAACAATAACAAAAAGAAATAACAATAACAATAGGAAATAACAATAACAATAAGAAATAACAATAATATTAAGAAATAACAATAACAATAAGAAATAACAATAACAATAAGAAATATGAATAACAATAAGAAATAACAATAACAATAAGAAATAACAATATCAATAAAAAATAACAATATCAAGAAGAAATAACAATAACAATAATAAATAAAAATAACAATAAGAAGTAACAATAAGAATAAGAAATAACAATAACAATAAGAAAGAACAATAACAATAAGAAATAACAATAACAATAAGAAATAACAATCACAATAAGAAATAACAATAACAATAAGAAAGAACAATAACAATAAGAAATAACAATAACAATAAGAAATAACAATAACAATAAGAAAAAACAATAACAATAAGAAATAACAATAACAATAAGAAATAACAATAACAATAAGAAATAACAATAACCATAAGAAATAACAATAACAATAACAATAAGAAATAACAATAACATTAAGAAATAACAATAACAATAACAATAAGAAATAACAATAACAATGAGAAATAACAATAACAATAAGAAATAACAATAACAATAACAATAAGAAATAACAATAACAAAAAGAAATAACAATAACAATAGGAAATAACAATAACAATAAGAAATCACAATAACAATAAGAAATAACAATAACAATAAGAAATAACAATATCAATAAAAAATAACAATAACAAAAAGAAATAACAATAACAATAGGAAATAACAATAACAATAAGAAATAACAATAATATTAAGAAATAACAATAACAATAAGAAATAACAATAACAATAAGAAATATGAATAACAATAAGAAATAATAATAACAATAAGAAATAACAATAACAATAAGAAATAACAATAACAATAGGAAATAACAATAACAATAATAAATAAAATAACAATAAGAAATAACAATAACAATAAGAAATAACAATAACAGTAAGAAATAACAATAACATATGAATAACAATAAGAAATAACAATAACAATAAGAAATAACAATAACAATAAGAAATAACAATAACAATAAGAAATAACAATAACAATAATAAATAAAATAACAATAAGAAATAACAATAACAATAAGAAATAACAATAACAGTAAGAAACAACAATAACAATAAAAAATAACAATAACAATAAGAAATAACAATAACAAAAAGAAATAACAATAACAATAGGAAATAACAATAACAATAAGAAATAACAATAATATTAAGAAATAACAATAACAATAAGAAATAACAATAACAATAAGAAATATGAATAACAATAAGAAATAACAATAACAATAAGAAATAACAATATCAATAAAAAATAACAATATCAAGAAGAAATAACAATAACAATAATAAATAAAAATAACAATAAGAAGTAACAATAAGAATAAGAAATAACAATAACAATAAGAAAGAACAATAACAATAAGAAATAACAATAACAATAAGAAATAACAATCACAATAAGAAATAACAATAACAATAAGAAAGAACAATAACAATAAGAAATAACAATAACAATAAGAAATAACAATAACAATAAGAAAGAACAATAACAATAAGAAATAACAATAACAATAAGAAATAACAATAACAATAAGAAATAACAATAACATTAAGAAATAACAATAACAATAACAATAAGAAATAACAATAACAATGAGAAATAACAATAACAATAAGAAATAACAATAACAATAAGAAATAACAATAACAATAAGAAATAACAATAACAATAGGAAATAACAATAACAATAATAAATAACAATAACAATAAGACATAACATAAACAATAAGAAATAACAATAACAATAAGAAATAACAATAACAATAAGAAATAACAATAACAATAAGAAATAACAATAACAATAACAATAAAAAATAACAATAACAATAAGAAATAACAATATCAATAAGAAATAACAATAACAATAAGAAATAACAATAACAATAAGAAATAACAATAACAATAAGAAATAACAATAAGAAATAACATTAACAATAAGAAATAACAATAACAATAAGAAATAACAATAACAATAATAAATACAATAACAATAAGAAATAACAATAACAATAAGAAATAACAATAACAATAACAATAAGAAATAACAATAACAATAAGAAACAACAATAACAATAAGAAAAAACAATAACAATAAGAAATAACAATAACAATAAGAAATAACAATAACAATAAGAAATAACAATAACAATAGGAAATAACAATAACAATAATAAATAAAATAACAATAAGAAATAACAATAACAATAAGAAATAACAATAACAGTAAGAAATAACAATAACAATAAAAAATAACAATAACAATAAGAAATAACAATAACAAAAAGAAATAACAATAACAATAGGAAATAACAATAACAATAAGAAATAACAATAATATTAAGAAATAACAATAACAATAAGAAATAACAATAACAATAAGAAATATGAATAACAATAAGAAATAACAATAACAATAAGAAATAACAATATCAATAAAAAATAACAATATCAAGAAGAAATAACAATAACAATAATAAATAAAAATAACAATAAGAAGTAACAATAAGAATAAGAAATAACAATAACAATAAGAAAGAACAATAACAATAAGAAATAACAATAACAATAAGAAATAACAATCACAATAAGAAATAACAATAACAATAAGAAAGAACAATAACAATAAGAAATAACAATAACAATAAGAAATAACAATAACAATAAGAAAGAACAATAACAATAAGAAATAACAATAACAATAAGAAATAACAATAACAATAAGAAATAACAATAACCATAAGAAATAACAATAACAATAGCAATAAGAAATAACAATAACATTAAGAAATAACAATAACAATAACAATAAGAAATAACAATAACAATGAGAAATAACAATAACAATAAGAAATAACAATAACAATAACAATAAGAAATAACAATAACAATAGGAAATAACAATAACAATAAGAAATAACAATAACAATAAGAAATAACAATAACAATAACAATAAGAATCAACAATAACAATAAGAAATAAGAATAACAAAAATAAATGACAATAACAATAGGAAATAACAATAACAATAAGAAATAACAATAACAATAAGAAATAACAATAACAATAAGAAATAACAATAACAATAGGAAATAACAATAACAATAATAAATAACAATAACAATAAGACATAACATAAACAATAAGAAATAACAATAACAATAAGAAATAACAATAACAATAAGAAATAACAAAAACAATAACAATAAAAAATAACAATAACAATAAGAAATAACAATATCAATAAGAAATAACAATAACAATAAGAAATAACAATAACAATAAGAAATAACAATAACAATAAGAAATAACAATAAGAAATAACATTAACAATAAGAAATAACAATAACAATAAGAAATAACAATAACAATAATAAATAACAATAACAATAAGGAATAACAATAACAATAACAATAAGAAATTAAAATAACAAAAAGAAATAACAATAACAATAAGAAATAACAATAACAATAAGAAATAACAATAACAATAGGAAATACAATAACAATAAGAAATAACAATAACAATAAGAAATAACAATAACAATAAGAAATAACAATAACAATAAGAAATAACAATAACAATAAGAAATAACAATAACAATAAGAAATAACAATAACAATTAGAAATAACAATAACAATAAGAAATAACAATATCAATAAAAAATAACAATAACAAAAAGAAATAACAATAACAATAAGAAAGAACAATAACAATAAGAAATAACAATAACAATGAGAAATAACAATAACAATAAGAAATAACAATAACAATAAGAAATAACAATAACAATAACAATAAGAAATAACAATAACAATAAGAAATAACAATAACAATAAGAAATAGCAATAACAATAAGAAATAACAATAACAATAAGAAATAACAATAACAATAAGAAATAACAATAACAATAAGAAATAACAATAACAATAACAATAAGAATCAACAATAACAATAAGAAATAACAATAACAATAAGAAATAACAATAACATTAAGAAAAACAATAACAATAAAAATAACAATAACTATAAGAAATAACAAGAACAATAACAATAATAAATAACAATAACAATAGGAAATAACAATATCAATAAGAAATAACAATAACAATAAGAAATAACAATAACTATAAAACTATAAGAAATAACAATAACAATAAGAAATAACAATAACAATAAGAAATAACAATAACAATAAAAAATAACAATAACAATAAGAAATAACAATATCAATAAGAAATTACAATAACAATAATAAATAACAATAACAATAAGGAATAACAATAACAATAACAATAAGAAATGCCAATAACAATAAGAAATTAAAATAACAAAAAGAAATAACAATAACAATAAGAAATAACAATAACAATAGGAAATAACAATAACAATAAGAACTAACAATAACAATAAGAAATAACAATAACAATAAGAAATAACAATAACAATAAGAAATAACAATAACAATAAGAAATAACAATAACAATAAGAAATAACAATAACAATAACAATAAGAAATAACAATAACAATTACATTAAGAAATAACAATAACAATAACAATAAGAAATAACAATAACAATAAGAAATAAAAATAACAATAAGAAATAACAATAACAATAACAAAAAGAAATAACAATAACAATAAGAAATAACAATAACAATAATAAATAACAATAACAATAAGGAATAACAATAACAATAACAATAAGAGATTAAAATAACAAAAAGAAATAACAATAACAATAAGAAATAACAATAACAATAAGAAATAACAATAACAATAGGAAATACAATAACAATAAGAAATAACAATAACAATAAGAAATAACAATAACAATAAGAAATAACAATAACAATAAGAAACAACAATAACAATAAGAAAAAACAATAACAATAAGAAATAACAATAACTATAAGAAATAACAACAACAATAACAAATAACAATAACAATAAGAAATAACAATAACAATAAGAAATAACAATAACAATTACAATAAGAATGAACAATAACAATAACAATAAGAAATAACAACAAGAAAAAGAAATAACAATAACAATAAGAAATAACAATAACAATAAGAAATAACAATATCAATAAAAAATAACAATAACAAAAAGAAATAACAATAACAATAGGAAATAACAATAACAAAAAGAAATAACAATAATATTAAGAAATAACAATAACAATAAGAAATAACAATAACAATAAGAAATATGAATAACAATAAGAAATAACAATAACAATAAGAAATAACAATAACAATAAGAAATAACAATAACAATAGGAAATAACAATAACAATAATAAATAAAATAACAATAAGAAATAACAATAACAATAAGAAATAACAATAACAGTAAGAAATAACAATAACAATAAAAAATAACAATAACAATAAGAAATAACAATAACAAAAAGAAATAACAATAACAATAGGAAATAACAATAACAATAAGAAATAACAATAATATTAAGAAATAACAATAACAATAAGAAATAACAATAACAATAAGAAATATGAATAACAATAAGAAATAACAATAACAATAAGAAATAACAATATCAATAAAAAATAACAATATCAAGAAGAAATAACAATAACAATAATAAATAAAAATAACAATAAGAAGTAACAATAAGAATAAGAAATAACAATAACAATAAGAAAGAACAATAACAATAAGAAATAACAATAACAATAAGAAATAACAATCACAATAAGAAATAACAATAACAATAAGAAAGAACAATAACAATAAGAAATAACAATAACAATAAGAAATAACAATAACAATAAGAAAGAACAATAACAATAAGAAATAACAATAACAATAAGAAATAACAATAACAATAAGAAATAACAATAACCATAAGAAATAACAATAACAATAACAATAAGAAATAACAATAACATTAAGAAATAACAATAACAATAACAATAAGAAATAACAATAACAATGAGAAATAACAATAACAATAAGAAATAACAATAACAATAAGAAATAACAATAACAATAGGAAATAACAATAACAATAAGAAATAACAATAACAATAAGAAATAACAATAACAATAACAATAAGAATCAACAATAACAATAAGAAATAAGAATAACAAAAATAAATAACAATAACAATAGGAAATAACAATAACAATAAGAAATAACAATAACAATAAGAAATAACAATAACAATAAGAAATAACAATAACAATAGGAAATAACAATAACAATAATAAATAACAATAACAATAAGACATAACATAAACAATAAGAAATAACAATAACAATAAGAAATAACAATAACAATAAGAAATAACAATAACAATAAGAAATAACAATAACAATAACAATAAAAAATAACAATAACAATAAGAAATAACAATATCAATAAGAAATAACAATAACAATAAGAAATAACAATAACAATAAGAAATAACAATAACAATAAGAAATAACAATAAGAAATAACATTAACAATAAGAAATAACAATAACAATAAGAAATAACAATAACAATAATAAATAACAATAACAATAAGGAATAACAATAACAATAACAATAAGAAATTAAAATAACAAAAAGAAATAACAATAACAATAAGAAATAACAATAACAATAAGAAATAACAATAACAATAGGAAATACAATAACAATAAGAAATAACAATAACAATAAGAAATAACAATAACAATAAGAAATAACAATAACAATAAGAAATAACAATAACAATAAGAAATAACAATAACAATAAGAAATAACAATAACAATTAGAAATAACAATAACAATAAGAAATAACAATATCAATAAAAAATAACAATAACAAAAAGAAATAACAATAACAATAAGAAAGAACAATAACAATAAGAAATAACAATAACAATGAGAAATAACAATAACAATAAGAAATAACAATAACAATAAGAAATAACAATAACAATAACAATAAGAAATAACAATAACAATAAGAAATAACAATAACAATAAGAAATAGCAATAACAATAAGAAATAACAATAACAATAAGAAATAACAATAACAATAAGAAATAACAATAACAATAAGAAATAACAATAACAATAACAATAAGAATCAACAATAACAATAAGAAATAACAATAACAATAAGAAATAACAATAACATTAAGAAAAACAATAACAATAAAAATAACAATAACTATAAGAAATAACAAGAACAATAACAATAATAAATAACAATAACAATAGGAAATAACAATATCAATAAGAAATAACAATAACAATAAGAAATAACAATAACTATAAGAAATAACAATAACAATAAGAAATAACAATAACAATAAGAAATAACAATAACAATAAAAAATAACAATAACAATAAGAAATAACAATATCAATAAGAAATTACAATAACAATAATAAATAACAATAACAATAAGGAATAACAATAACAATAACAATAAGAAATGCCAATAACAATAAGAAATTAAAATAACAAAAAGAAATAACAATAACAATAAGAAATAACAATAACAATAGGAAATAACAATAACAATAAGAACTAACAATAACAATAAGAAATAACAATAACAATAAGAAATAACAATAACAATAAGAAATAACAATAACAATAAGAAATAACAATAACAATAAGAAATAACAATAACAATAACAATAAGAAATAACAATAACAATTACATTAAGAAATAACAATAACAATAACAATAAGAAATAACAATAACAATAAGAAATAACAATAACAATGAGAAATAAAAATAACAATAAGAAATAACAATAACAATAACAAAAAGAAATAACAATAACAATAGGAAATAACAATAACAATAAGAAATAACAATAACAATAAGAAATAACAATAACAATAAGAAATAACAATAACAATAACAATAAGAATCAACAATAACAATAAGAAATAACAATAACAAAAATAAATAACAATAACAATAGGAAATAACAATAACAATAAGAAATAACAATAACAATAAGAAATAACAATAACAATAAGAAATAACAATAACAATAGGAAATAACAATAACAATAATAAATAACAATAACAATAATTAATAACAATAACAATAAGAAATAACATAAACAATAAGAAATAACAATAACAATAAGAAATAACAATAACAATAAGAAAAAGCTATAACAATAAGAAATAACAATAACAATAAGAAATAATAATAACAATAAGAAATAACAATAACATTAAGAAATAACAATAACAATAAAAAATAACAATAACAATAAAAAATAACAATAACTATAAGAAATAACAAGAACAATAACAATAATAAATAACAATAACAATAAGAAATAACAATAACTACAAGAAATAACAATAACAATAAGAAATAACAATAACAAAAAGAAATAAGAATAACAATAGGAAATAACAATAAGTATAAGAAATAACAATAACAATAAGAAATAACAATAACAATAAGAAATAACAATAACAATAAAAAATAACAATAAGAAATAACAACAACAATAAGAAATACCAATATCAATAAGAAATAACAATAACAATAAGAAATAACAATAACAATAAGAAATAACAATAACAATAAGAAATAACAATAAGAAATAAGAATAACAATAAAAAATAACAATAAGAATAAGAAATAACAATATCAATAAGAAAAAACAATAACAATAAGAAATAACAATAACAATAAGAAATAACATTAACAATAAGAAATAACATTAACAATAAGAAATAACGATAACATTAAGAAATAACAATAACAATAAAAAAACAATAACAATAAGAAATAACAATAACAATAACAATAAGAAATTAAAATAACAAAAAGAAATAACAATAACAATAAGTAATAACAATAACAATAGGAAATAACAATAACAATAAGAAATAACAATAACAATAAGAAATAACAATAACAATAAGAAATAACAATAACAATAACAATAAGAAATAACAATAACAATAAGAAATAACAATAACAATAAGAAATAACAATAACCATAAGAAATAACAATAACAATAAGAAATAACAATAACAATAAGAAATAACAAAAACAATAAGAAATAACAATAACAATAAGAAATAACAATAACAAAAAGAAATAACAATAAGAAATAACAATAACAATAAGAAATAACAATAACAAAAAGAAATAACAATAACAATAAAAAATAACAATAACAATAAGAAATAACAATAACAAAAAGAAATAACAATAAGTAATAACAATAACAATAGGAAATAACAATAACAATAAGAAATAACAATAACAATAAGAAATAACAATAACAATAAGAAATAACAATAAGAAATAACAATCACAATAAGAAATAACAATAACAATAAGAAATAACAATAACAATTACAATAAGAAATAACAATAACAATAAGAAATAACAATAAGAAAAAGAAATAACAATAACAATAAGAAATAACAATAACAATAAGAAATAACAATAACAATAAGAAATAACAATAACAATAAGAAATATGAATAACAATAAGAAATAACAATAACAATAAGAAATAACAATATCAATAAAAAATAACAATATCAAGAAGAAATAACAATAACAATAATAAATAAAAATAACAATAAGAAGTAACAATAAGAATAAGAAATAACAATAACAATAAGAAAGAACAATAACAATAAGAAATAACAATAACAATAAGAAATAACAATCACAATAAGAAATAACAATAACAATAAGAAAGAACAATAACAATAAGAAATAACAATAACAATAAGAAATAACAATAACAATAAGAAAGAACAATAACAATAAGAAATAACAATAACAATAAGAAATAACAATAACAATAAGAAATAACAATAACCATAAGAAATAACAATAACAATAACAATAAGAAATAACAATAACATTAAGAAATAACAATAACAATAACAATAAGAAATAACAATAACAATGAGAAATAACAATAACAATAAGAAATAACAATAACAATAACAATAAGAAATAACAATAACAATAGGAAATAACAATAACAATAAGAAATAACAATAACAATAAGAAATAACAATAACAATAACAATAAGAATCAACAATAACAATAAGAAATAAGAATAACAAAAATAAATGACAATAACAATAGGAAATAACAATAACAATAAGAAATAACAATAACAATAAGAAATAACAATAACAATAAGAAATAACAATAACAATAGGAAATAACAATAACAATAATAAATAACAATAACAATAAGACATAACATAAACAATAAGAAATAACAATAACAATAAGAAATAACAATAACAATAAGAAATAACAAAAACAATAACAATAAAAAATAACAATAACAATAAGAAATAACAATATCAATAAGAAATAACAATAACAATAAGAAATAACAATAACAATAAGAAATAACAATAACAATAAGAAATAACAATAAGAAATAACATTAACAATAAGAAATAACAATAACAATAAGAAATAACAATAACAATAAGAAATAACAATAACAATAATAAATAACAATAACAATAAGGAATAACAATAACAATAACAATAAGAAATTAAAATAACAAAAAGAAATAACAATAACAATAAGAAATAACAATAACAATAAGAAATAACAATAACAATAGGAAATACAATAACAATAAGAAATAACAATAACAATAAGAAATAACAATAACAATAAGAAATAACAATAACAATAAGAAATAACAATAACAATAAGAAATAACAATAACAATAAGAAATAACAATAACAATTAGAAATAACAATAACAATAAGAAATAACAATATCAATAAAAAATAACAATAACAAAAAGAAATAACAATAACAATAAGAAAGAACAATAACAATAAGAAATAACAATAACAATGAGAAATAACAATAACAATAAGAAATAACAATAACAATAAGAAATAACAATAACAATAACAATAAGAAATAACAATAACAATAAGAAATAACAATAACAATAAGAAATAGCAATAACAATAAGAAATAACAATAACAATAAGAAATAACAATAACAATAAGAAATAACAATAACAATAAGAAATAACAATAACAATAACAATAAGAATCAACAATAACAATAAGAAATAACAATAACAATAAGAAATAACAATAACATTAAGAAAAACAATAACAATAAAAATAACAATAACTATAAGAAATAACAAGAACAATAACAATAATAAATAACAATAACAATAGGAAATAACAATATCAATAAGAAATAACAATAACAATAAGAAATAACAATAACTATAAAACTATAAGAAATAACAATAACAATAAGAAATAACAATAACAATAAGAAATAACAATAACAATAAAAAATAACAATAACAATAAGAAATAACAATATCAATAAGAAATTACAATAACAATAATAAATAACAATAACAATAAGGAATAACAATAACAATAACAATAAGAAATGCCAATAACAATAAGAAATTAAAATAACAAAAAGAAATAACAATAACAATAAGAAATAACAATAACAATAGGAAATAACAATAACAATAAGAACTAACAATAACAATAAGAAATAACAATAACAATAAGAAATAACAATAACAATAAGAAATAACAATAACAATAAGAAATAACAATAACAATAAGAAATAACAATAACAATAACAATAAGAAATAACAATAACAATTACATTAAGAAATAACAATAACAATAACAATAAGAAATAACAATAACAATGAGAAATAAAAATAACAATAAGAAATAACAATAACAAAAAGAAATAACAATAACAATAAGAAATAACAATAACAATAATAAATAACAATAACAATAAGGAATAACAATAACAATAACAATAAGAGATTAAAATAACAAAAAGAAATAACAATAACAATAAGAAATAACAATAACAATAAGAAATAACAATAACAATAGGAAATACAATAACAATAAGAAATAACAATAACAATAAGAAATAACAATAACAATAAGAAATAACAATAACAATAAGAAACAACAATAACAATAAGAAAAAACAATAACAATAAGAAATAACAATAACTATAAGAAATAACAACAACAATAACAAATAACAATAACAATAAGAAATAACAATAACAATAAGAAATAACAATAACAATTACAATAAGAATGAACAATAACAATAACAATAAGAAATAACAACAAGAAAAAGAAATAACAATAACAATAAGAAATAACAATAACAATAAGAAATAACAATATCAATAAAAAATAACAATAACAAAAAGAAATAACAATAACAATAGGAAATAACAATAACAAAAAGAAATAACAATAATATTAAGAAATAACAATAACAATAAGAAATAACAATAACAATAAGAAATATGAATAACAATAAGAAATAACAATAACAATAAGAAATAACAATAACAATAAGAAATAACAATAACAATAGGAAATAACAATAACAATAATAAATAAAATAACAATAAGAAATAACAATAACAATAAGAAATAACAATAACAGTAAGAAATAACAATAACAATAAAAAATAACAATAACAATAAGAAATAACAATAACAAAAAGAAATAACAATAACAATAGGAAATAACAATAACAATAAGAAATAACAATAATATTAAGAAATAACAATAACAATAAGAAATAACAATAACAATAAGAAATATGAATAACAATAAGAAATAACAATAACAATAAGAAATAACAATATCAATAAAAAATAACAATATCAAGAAGAAATAACAATAACAATAATAAATAAAAATAACAATAAGAAGTAACAATAAGAATAAGAAATAACAATAACAATAAGAAAGAACAATAACAATAAGAAATAACAATAACAATAAGAAATAACAATCACAATAAGAAATAACAATAACAATAAGAAAGAACAATAACAATAAGAAATAACAATAACAATAAGAAATAACAATAACAATAAGAAAGAACAATAACAATAAGAAATAACAATAACAATAAGAAATAACAATAACAATAAGAAATAACAATAACCATAAGAAATAACAATAACAATAACAATAAGAAATAACAATAACATTAAGAAATAACAATAACAATAACAATAAGAAATAACAATAACAATGAGAAATAACAATAACAATAAGAAATAACAATAACAATAAGAAATAACAATAACAATAGGAAATAACAATAACAATAAGAAATAACAATAACAATAAGAAATAACAATAACAATAACAATAAGAATCAACAATAACAATAAGAAATAAGAATAACAAAAATAAATAACAATAACAATAGGAAATAACAATAACAATAAGAAATAACAATAACAATAAGAAATAACAATAACAATAAGAAATAACAATAACAATAGGAAATAACAATAACAATAATAAATAACAATAACAATAAGACATAACATAAACAATAAGAAATAACAATAACAATAAGAAATAACAATAACAATAAGAAATAACAATAACAATAAGAAATAACAATAACAATAACAATAAAAAATAACAATAACAATAAGAAATAACAATATCAATAAGAAATAACAATAACAATAAGAAATAACAATAACAATAAGAAATAACAATAACAATAAGAAATAACAATAAGAAATAACATTAACAATAAGAAATAACAATAACAATAAGAAATAACAATAACAATAATAAATAACAATAACAATAAGGAATAACAATAACAATAACAATAAGAAATTAAAATAACAAAAAGAAATAACAATAACAATAAGAAATAACAATAACAATAAGAAATAACAATAACAATAGGAAATACAATAACAATAAGAAATAACAATAACAAAAAGAAATAACAATAACAATAGGAAATAACAATAACAATAAGAAATAACAATAATATTAAGAAATAACAATAACAATAAGAAATAACAATAACAATAAGAAATATGAATAACAATAAGAAATAACAATAACAATAAGAAATAACAATATCAATAAAAAATAACAATATCAAGAAGAAATAACAATAACAATAATAAATAAAAATAACAATAAGAAGTAACAATAAGAATAAGAAATAACAATAACAATAAGAAAGAACAATAACAATAAGAAATAACAATAACAATAAGAAATAACAATCACAATAAGAAATAACAATAACAATAAGAAAGAACAATAACAATAAGAAATAACAATAACAATAAGAAATAACAATAACAATAAGAAAGAACAATAACAATAAGAAATAACAATAACAATAAGAAATAACAATAACAATAAGAAATAACAATAACCATAAGAAATAACAATAACAATAACAATAAGAAATAACAATAACATTAAGAAATAACAATAACAATAACAATAAGAAATAACAATAACAATGAGAAATAACAATAACAATAAGAAATAACAATAACAATAAGAAATAACAATAACAATAGGAAATAACAATAACAATAAGAAATAACAATAACAATAAGAAATAACAATAACAATAACAATAAGAATCAACAATAACAATAAGAAATAAGAATAACAAAAATAAATAACAATAACAATAGGAAATAACAATAACAATAAGAAATAACAATAACAATAAGAAATAACAATAACAATAAGAAATAACAATAACAATAGGAAATAACAATAACAATAATAAATAACAATAACAATAAGACATAACATAAACAATAAGAAATAACAATAACAATAAGAAATAACAATAACAATAAGAAATAACAATAACAATAAGAAATAACAATAACAATAACAATAAAAAATAACAATAACAATAAGAAATAACAATATCAATAAGAAATAACAATAACAATAAGAAATAACAATAACAATAAGAAATAACAATAACAATAAGAAATAACAATAAGAAATAACATTAACAATAAGAAATAACAATAACAATAAGAAATAACAATAACAATAATAAATAACAATAACAATAAGGAATAACAATAACAATAACAATAAGAAATTAAAATAACAAAAAGAAATAACAATAACAATAAGAAATAACAATAACAATAAGAAATAACAATAACAATAGGAAATACAATAACAATAAGAAATAACAATAACAATAAGAAATAACAATAACAATAAGAAATAACAATAACAATAAGAAATAACAATAACAATAAGAAATAACAATAACAATAAGAAATAACAATAACAATTAGAAATAACAATAACAATAAGAAATAACAATATCAATAAAAAATAACAATAACAAAAAGAAATAACAATAACAATAAGAAAGAACAATAACAATAAGAAATAACAATAACAATGAGAAATAACAATAACAATAAGAAATAACAATAACAATAAGAAATAACAATAACAATAACAATAAGAAATAACAATAACAATAAGAAATAACAATAACAATAAGAAATAGCAATAACAATAAGAAATAACAATAACAATAAGAAATAACAATAACAATAAGAAATAACAATAACAATAAGAAATAACAATAACAATAACAATAAGAATCAACAATAACAATAAGAAATAACAATAACAATAAGAAATAACAATAACATTAAGAAAAACAATAACAATAAAAATAACAATAACTATAAGAAATAACAAGAACAATAACAATAATAAATAACAATAACAATAGGAAATAACAATATCAATAAGAAATAACAATAACAATAAGAAATAACAATAACTATAAGAAATAACAATAACAATAAGAAATAACAATAACAATAAGAAATAACAATAACAATAAAAAATAACAATAACAATAAGAAATAACAATATCAATAAGAAATTACAATAACAATAATAAATAACAATAACAATAAGGAATAACAATAACAATAACAATAAGAAATGCCAATAACAATAAGAAATTAAAATAACAAAAAGAAATAACAATAACAATAAGAAATAACAATAACAATAGGAAATAACAATAACAATAAGAACTAACAATAACAATAAGAAATAACAATAACAATAAGAAATAACAATAACAATAAGAAATAACAATAACAATAAGAAATAACAATAACAATAAGAAATAACAATAACAATAACAATAAGAAATAACAATAACAATTACATTAAGAAATAACAATAACAATAACAATAAGAAATAACAATAACAATAAGAAATAACAATAACAATGAGAAATAAAAATAACAATAAGAAATAACAATAACAATAACAAAAAGAAATAACAATAACAATAGGAAATAACAATAACAATAAGAAATAACAATAACAATAAGAAATAACAATAACAATAAGAAATAACAATAACAATAACAATAAGAATCAACAATAACAATAAGAAATAACAATAACAAAAATAAATAACAATAACAATAGGAAATAACAATAACAATAAGAAATAACAATAACAATAAGAAATAACAATAACAATAAGAAATAACAATAACAATAGGAAATAACAATAACAATAATAAATAACAATAACAATAATTAATAACAATAACAATAAGAAATAACATAAACAATAAGAAATAACAATAACAATAAGAAATAACAATAACAATAAGAAAAAGCTATAACAATAAGAAATAACAATAACAATAAGAAATAATAATAACAATAAGAAATAACAATAACATTAAGAAATAACAATAACAATAAAAAATAACAATAACAATAAAAAATAACAATAACTATAAGAAATAACAAGAACAATAACAATAATAAATAACAATAACAATAAGAAATAACAATAACTACAAGAAATAACAATAACAATAAGAAATAACAATAACAAAAAGAAATAAGAATAACAATAGGAAATAACAATAAGTATAAGAAATAACAATAACAATAAGAAATAACAATAACAATAAGAAATAACAATAACAATAAAAAATAACAATAAGAAATAACAACAACAATAAGAAATACCAATATCAATAAGAAATAACAATAACAATAAGAAATAACAATAACAATAAGAAATAACAATAACAATAAGAAATAACAATAAGAAATAAGAATAACAATAAAAAATAACAATAAGAATAAGAAATAACAATATCAATAAGAAAAAACAATAACAATAAGAAATAACAATAACAATAAGAAATAACATTAACAATAAGAAATAACATTAACAATAAGAAATAACGATAACATTAAGAAATAACAATAACAATAAAAAAACAATAACAATAAGGAATAACAATAACAATAACAATAAGAAATTAAAATAACAAAAAGAAATAACAATAACAATAAGTAATAACAATAACAATAGGAAATAACAATAACAATAAGAAATAACAATAACAATAAGAAATAACAATAACAATAAGAAATAACAATAACAATAACAATAAGAAATAACAATAACAATAAGAAATAACAATAACAATAAGAAATAACAATAACCATAAGAAATAACAATAACAATAAGAAATAACAATAACAATAAGAAATAACAATAAGAAATAACAATAACAATAAGAAATAACAAAAACAATAAGAAATAACAATAACAATAAGAAATAACAATAACAAAAAGAAATAACAATAAGAAATAACAATAACAATAAGAAATAACAATAACAAAAAGAAATAACAATAACAATAAAAAATAACAATAACAATAAGAAATAACAATAACAAAAAGAAATAACAATAAGTAATAACAATAACAATAGGAAATAACAATAACAATAAGAAATAACAATAACAATAAGAAATAACAATAACAATAAGAAATAACAATAAGAAATAACAATCACAATAAGAAATAACAATAACAATAAGAAATAACAATAACAATTACAATAAGAAATAACAATAACAATAAGAAATAACAATAAGAAAAAGAAATAACAATAACAATAAGAAATAACAATAACAATAAGAAATAACACTAACAATAAGAAATAACAATAACAATAAGAAATAACAATAACAATAAGAAATAACAATATCAATAAAAAATAACAATAACAAAAAGAAATAACAATAACAATAAGAAGTAACAATAACAATAAGAAATAACAATAACAATAAGAAATAACAATAACAATAAGAAATAACAATAACAATAAAAAATAACAATAACAATAAGAAATAACAATAACAAAAATAAATAACAATAACAATAAAAAATAACAATAACAATAAGAAATAACAATAACAAAAAGAAATAACAATAAGAAATAACAATAACAATAAGAAATAACAATAACAAAAAGAAATAACAATAACAATAGGAAATAACAATAAGAATAAGAAATAACAATAACAATAAAAAATAACAATAAGAAATAACAACAACAATAAGAAATAACAATATCAATAAGAAATAACAATAACAATAAGAAATAACAATAACAATAAGAAATAACAATAACAATAAGAAATAACAATAAGAAATAACAATAACAATAACAATAACAATAAAAAATAACAATAAGAATAAGAAATAACAATATCAATAAGAAAAAACAATAACAATAAGAAATAACAATAACAATAAGAAATAACATTAACAATAAGAAATAACATTAACAATAAGAAATAACGATAACATTAAGAAATAACAATAACAATAATAAAAAACAATAAGAATAAGGAATAACAATAACAATAACAATAAGAAATTAAAATAACAAAAAGAAATAACAATAGCAATAAGTAATAACAATAACAATAGGAAATAACAATAACAATAAGAAATAACAATAAGAAATAACAATAACAATAAGAAATAACAATAACAATAAGAAATAACAATAACAATTAAAATAACAATAACAATAAGAAATAACAATAACAATAAGAAATAACAATAACAATAAGAAATAACAATAACCATAAGAAATAACAATAACAATAAGAAATAACAATAACAATAAGAAATAACAATAACAATAAGAAATAACAAAAACAATAAGAAATAACAATAACAATAAGAAATAACAAAAACAATAAGAAATAACAATAACAATAAGAAACAACAATAACAATAAGAAATAACAATAACAATAAGAAATAACAATAACAATAAGAAATAACAATAACAATAACAAATAACAATAACAATAAGAAATAACAATAACAATAAGAAATAACAATAACAATTACAATAAGAATGAACAATAACAATAACAATAAGAAATAACAACAAGAAAAAGAAATAACAATAACAATAAGAAATAACAATATCAATAAAAAATAACAATAACAAAAAGAAATAACAATAACAATAAGAAATAACAATAACAATAGGAAATAACAATAACAATAATAAATAAAAATAACAATAAGAAATAACAATAACAATAAGAAATAACAATAACAATAAGAAATAACAATAACAATAAAAAATAACAATAACAATAAGAAATAACAATAACAAAAAGAAATAACAATAACAATAAGAAATAACAATAACAATAAGAAATAACAATAACAAAAAGAAATAACAATACCAATAGGAAATAACAATAACAATAAGAAATAACAATAACAATAAGAAATAACAATATCAATAAAAAATAACAATAACAAGAAGAAATAACAATAACAATAATAAATAAAAATAACAATAAGAAGTAACAATAAGAATAAGAAATAACAATAACAATAAGAAATAACAATAACAATAAGAAAGAACAATAACAATAAGAAATAACAATCACAATAAGAAATAACAATAACAATAAGAAACAACAATAACAATAAGAAATAACAATAACCATAAGAAATAACAATAACAATAACAATAACAATAAAAAATAACAATAAGAATAAGAAATAACAATATCAATAAGAAAAAACAATAACAATAAGAAATAACAATAACAATTAGAAATAACATTAACAATAAGAAATAACATTAACAATAAGAAATAACGATAACATTAAGAAATAACAATAACAATAATAAAAAACAATAACAATAAGGAATAACAATAACAATAACAATAAGAAATTAAAATAACAAAAAGAAATAACAATAACAATAATTAATAACAATAACAATAAGAAATAACAATAACAATAAGAAATAACAATAACAATAAAAATAACAATAACAATAAGAAATAACAATAACAATAAGAAATAACAATAACAATAAGAAATAACAATAACCATAAGAAATAACAATAACAATAAGAAATAACAATAACAATAAGAAATAACAATAAGAAATAACAATAACAATAAGAAATAACAAAAACAATAAGAAATAACAATAACAATAAGAAATAACAATAACAATAAGAAATAACAATAACAATAAGAAACAACAATAACAATAAGAAAAAACAATAACAATAAGAAATAACAATAACTATAAGAAATAACAACAACAATAACAAATAACAATAACAATAAGAAATAACAATAACAATTACAATAAGAATGAACAATAACAATAACAATAAGAAATAACAACAAGAAAAAGAAATAACAATAACAATAAGAAATAACAATAACAATAAGAAATAACAATATCAATAAAAAATAACAATAACAACAAGAAATAACAATAACAATAGGAAATAACAATAACAATAAGAAATAACAATAATATTAAGAAATAACAATAACAATAAGAAATAACAATAACAATAAGAAATATGAATAACAATAAGAAATAACAATAACAATAAGAAATAACAATAACAATAAGAAATAACAATAACAATAGGAAATAACAATAACAATAATAAATAAAATAACAATAAGAAATAACAATAACAATAAGAAATAACAATAACAGTAAGAAATAACAATAACAATAAAAAATAACAATAACAATAAGAAATAACAATAACAAAAAGAAATAACAATAACAATAGGAAATAACAATAACAATAAGAAATAACAATAATATTAAGAAATAACAATAACAATAAGAAATAACAATAACAATAAGAAATATGAATAACAATAAGAAATAACAATAACAATAAGAAATAACAATATCAATAAAAAATAACAATATCAAGAAGAAATAACAATAACAATAATAAATAAAAATAACAATAAGAAGTAACAATAAGAATAAGAAATAACAATAACAATAAGAAATAACAATAACAATAAGAAAGAACAATAACAATAAGAAATAACAATAACAATAAGAAATAACAATAACAATAAGAAATAACAATAACAATAAGCAATAACAATCACAATAAGAAATAACAATAACAATAAAAAAGAACAATAACAATAAGAAATAACAATAACAATAAGAAATAACAATAACAATAAGAAAGAACAATAACAATAAGAAATAACAATAACAATAAGAAATAACAATAACAATAAGAAATAACAATAACCATAAGAAATAACAATAACAATAACAATAAGAAATAACAATAACATTAAGAAATAACAATAACAATAACAATAAGAAATAACAATAACAATGAGAAATAACAATAACAATAAGAAATAACAATAACAATAACAATAAGAAATAACAATAACAAAAAGAAATAACAATAACAATAGGAAATAACAATAACAATAAGAAATAACAATAACAATAAGAAATAACAATAACAATAAGAAATAACAATAACAATAACAATAAGAATCAACAATAACAATAAGAAATAACAATAACAAAAATAAATAACAATAACAATAGGAAATAACAATAACAATAAGAAATAACAATAACAATAAGAAATAACAATAACAATAAGAAATAACAATAACAATAGGAAATAACAATAACAATAATAAATAACAATAACAATAAGACATAACATAAACAATAAGAAATAACAATAACAATAAGAAATAACAATAACAATAAGAAATAACAATAACAATAACAATAAAAAATAACAATAACAATAAGAAATAACAATATCAATAAGAAATAACAATAACAATAAGAAATAACAATAACAATAAGAAATAACAATAACAATAAGAAATAACAATAAGAAATAACATTAACAATAAGAAATAACAATAACAATAAGAAATAACAATAACAATAATAAATAACAATAACAATAAGGAATAACAATAACAATAACAATAAGAAATTAAAATAACAAAAAGAAATAACAATAACAATAAGAAATAACAATAACAATAGGAAATACAATAACAATAAGAAATAACAATAACAATAAGAAATAACAATAACAATAAGAAATAACAATAACAATAAGAAATAACAATAACAATAAGAAATAACAATAACAATAAGAAATAACAATTACAATTAGAAATAACAATAACAATAAGAAATAACAATATCAATAAAAAATAACAATAACAAAAAGAAATAACAATAACAATAAGAAAGAACAATAACAATAAGAAATAACAATAACAATGAGAAATAACAATAACAATAAGAAATAACAATAACAATAAGAAATAACAATAACAATGACAATAAGAAATAACAATTACAAAAAGAAATAACAATAACAATAAGAAATAACAATAACAATAAGAAATAGCAATAACAATAAGAAATAACAATAACAATAAGAAATAACAATAACAATAAGAAATAACAATAACAATAAGAAATAACAATAACAATAACAATAAGAATCAACAATAACAATAAGAAATAACAATAACAATAACAATAAGAAATAACAATAACAATAAGAAATAACAATAACATTAAGAAAAACAATAACAATAAAAAATAACAATAACTATAAGAAATAACAAGAACAATAACAATAATAAATAACAATAACAATAGGAAATAACAATATCAATAAGAAATAACAATAACAATAAGAAATAACAATAACTATAAGAAATAACAATAACAATAAGAAATAACAATAACAATAAGAAATAACAATAACAATAAAAAATAACAATAACAATAAGAAATAACAATATCAATAAGAAATTACAATAACAATAATAAATAACAATAACAATAAGGAATAACAATAACAATAACAATAAGAAATGCCAATAACAATAAGAAATTAAAATAACAAAAAGAAATAACAATAACAATAAGAAATAACAATAACAATAGGAAATAACAATAACAATAAGAACTAACAATAACAATAAGAAATAACAATAACAATAAGAAATAACAATAACAATAAGAAATAACAATAACAATAAGAAATAACAATAACAATAAGAAATAACAATAACAATAAGAAATAACAATAACAATAACAATAAGAAATAACAATAACAATTACATTAAGAAATAACAATAACAAAAAGAAATAACAATAACAATAAGAAATAACAATAACAATAAGAAATAACAATAACAATGAGAAATAAAAATAACAATAAGAAATAACAAAAAGAAATAACAATAACAATAGGAAATAACAATAACAATAAGAAATAACAATAACAATAAGAAATAACAATAACAATAAGAAATAACAATAACAATAACAATAAGAATCAACAATAACAATAAGAAATAACAATAACAAAAATAAATAACATTAACAATAGGAAATAACAATAACAATAAGAAATAACAATAACAATAAGAAATAACAATAACAATAAGAAATAACAATAACAATAAGAAATAACAATAACAATAAGAAATAACAATAACAATAAGAAATAACAATAACAATAACAATAAGAAATAACAATAACAATAAGAAATAACAATAACCATAAGAAATAACAATAACAATAAGAAATAACAATAACAATAAGAAATAACAATAAGAAATAACAATAACAATAAGAAATAACAATAACAATAACAATAAGAAATAACAATAACAATAAGAAATAACAATAACAATTACAATAAGAAATAACAATAACAATAAGAAATAACAATAAGAAAAAGAAATAACAATAACAATAAGAAATAACAATAACAATAAGAAATAACAATAACAATAAGAAATAACACTAACAATAAGAAATAACAATAACAATAAGAAATAACAATAACAATAAGAAATAACAATATCAATAAAAAATAACAATAACAAAAAGAAATAACAATAACAATAAGAAGTAACAATAACAATAAGAAATAACAATAACAATAAGAAATAACAATAACAATAAGAAATAACAATAACAATAAAAAATAACAATAACAATAAGAAATAACAATAACAAAAAGAAATAACAATAACAATAAAAAATAACAATAACAATAAGAAATAACAATAACAAAAAGAAATAACAATAAGAAATAACAATAACAATAAGAAATAACAATAACAAAAAGAAATAACAATAACAATAGGAAATAACAATAAGAATAAGAAATAACAATAACAATAAAAAATAACAATAAGAAATAACAACAACAATAAGAAATAACAATATCAATAAGAAATAACAATAACAATAAGAAATAACAATAACAATAAGAAATAACAATAACAATAAGAAATAACAATAAGAAATAACAATAACAATAACAATAACAATAAAAAATAACAATAAGAATAAGAAATAACAATATCAATAAGAAAAAACAATAACAATAAGAAATAACAATAACAATAAGAAATAACATTAACAATAAGAAATAACATTAACAATAAGAAATAACGATAACATTAAGAAATAACAATAACAATAATAAAAAACAATAAGAATAAGGAATAACAATAACAATAACAATGAGAAATTAAAATAACAAAAAGAAATAACAATAGCAATAAGTAATAACAATAACAATAGGAAATAACAATAACAATAAGAAATAACAATAAGAAATAACAATAACAATAAGAAATAACAATAACAATTAAAATAACAATAACAATAAGAAATAACAATAACAATAAGAAATAACAATAACAATAAGAAATAACAATAACCATAAGAAATAACAATAACAATAAGAAATAACAATAAGAAATAACAATAACAATAAGAAATAACAAAAACAATAAGAAATAACAATAACAATAAGAAATAACAAAAACAATAAGAAATAACAATAACAATAAGAAACAACAATAACAATAAGAAATAACAATAACAATAAGAAATAACAATAACAATAAGAAATAACAATAACAATAACAAAAAGAAATAACAATAACAATAAGAAATAACAATAACAATTACAATAAGAATGAACAATAACAATAACAATAAGAAATAACAATATCAATAAAAAATAACAATAACAAAAAGAAATAACAATAACAATAAGAAATAACAATAACAATAGGAAATAACAATAACAATAATAAATAAAAATAACAATAAGAAATAACAATAACAATAAGAAATAACAATAACAATAAGAAATAACAATAACAATAAAAAATAACAATAACAATAAGAAATAACAATAACAAAAAGAAATAACACTAACAATAAGAAATAACAATAACAAAAAGAAATAACAATACCAATAGGAAATAACAATAACAATAAGAAATAACAATAACAATAAGAAATAACAATATCAATAAAAAATAACAATAACAAGAAGAAATAACAATAACAATAATAAATAAAAATAACAATAAGAAGTAACAATAAGAATAAGAAATAACAATAACAATAAGAAATAACAATAACAATAAGAAAGAACAATAACAATAAGAAATAACAATAACAATAAGAAATAACAATAACAATAAGAAATAACAATAACAATAAGAAATAACAATCACAATAAGAAATAACAATAACAATAAGAAACCACAATAACAATAAGAAATAACAATAACCATAAGAAATAACAATAACAATAACAATAACAATAAAAAATAACAATAAGAATAAGAAATAACAATATCAATAAGAAAAAACAATAACAATAAGAAATAACAATAACAATTAGAAATAACATTAACAATAAGAAATAACATTAACAATAAGAAATAACGATAACATTAAGAAATAACAATAACAATAATAAAAAACAATAACAATAAGGAATAACAATAACAATAACAATAAGAAATTAAAATAACAAAAAGAAATAACAATAACAATAATTAATAACAATAACAATAGGAAATAACAATAACAATAAGAAATAACAATAACAATAAGAAATAACAATAACAATAAAAATAACAATAACAATAAGAAATAACAATAACAATAAGAAATAACAATAACAATAAGAAATAACAATAACCATAAGAAATAACAATAACAATAAGAAATAACAATAACAATAAGAAATAACAATAAGAAATAACAATAACAATAAGAAATAACAAAAACAATAAGAAATAACAATAACAATAAGAAATAACAATAACAATAAGAAATAACAATAACAATAAGAAACAACAATAACAATAAGAAAAAACAATAACAATAAGAAATAACAATAACTATAAGAAATAACAACAACAATAACAAATAACAATAACAATAAGAAATAACAATAACAATAAGAAATAACAATAACAATTACAATAAGAATGAACAATAACAATAACAATAAGAAATAACAACAAGAAAAAGAAATAACAATAACAATAAGAAATAACAATAACAATAAGAAATAACAATATCAATAAAAAATAACAATAACAACAAGAAATAACAATAACAATAGGAAATAACAATAACAATAAGAAATAACAATAATATTAAGAAATAACAATAACAATAAGAAATAACAATAACAATAAGAAATATGAATAACAATAAGAAATAACAATAACAATAAGAAATAACAATAACAATAAGAAATAACAATAACAATAGGAAATAACAATAACAATAATAAATAAAATAACAATAAGAAATAACAATAACAATAAGAAATAACAATAACAGTAAGAAATAACAATAACAATAAAAAATAACAATAACAATAAGAAATAACAATAACAAAAAGAAATAACAATAACAATAGGAAATAACAATAACAATAAGAAATAACAATAATATTAAGAAATAACAATAACAATAAGAAATAACAATAACAATAAGAAATATGAATAACAATAAGAAATAACAATAACAATAAGAAATAACAATATCAATAAAAAATAACAATATCAAGAAGAAATAACAATAACAATAATAAATAAAAATAACAATAAGAAGTAACAATAAGAATAAGAAATAACAATAACAATAAGAAATAACAATAACAATAAGAAAGAACAATAACAATAAGAAATAACAATAACAATAAGAAATAACAATAACAATAAGAAATAACAATAACAATAAGAAATAACAATCACAATAAGAAATAACAATAACAATAAGAAAGAACAATAACAATAAGAAATAACAATAACAATAAGAAATAACAATAACAATAAGAAAGAACAATAACAATAAGAAATAACAATAACAATAAGAAATAACAATAACAATAAGAAATAACAATAACCATAAGAAATAACAATAACATTAAGAAATAACAATAACAATAACAATAAGAAATAACAATAACAATGAGAAATAACAATAACAATAAGAAATAACAATAACAATAACAATAAGAAATAACAATAACAAAAAGAAATAACAATAACAATAGGAAATAACAATAACAATAAGAAATAACAATAACAATAAGAAATAACAATAACAATAAGAAATAACAATAACAATAACAATAAGAATCAACAATAACAATAAGAAATAACAATAACAAAAATAAATAACAATAACAATAGGAAATAACAATAACAATAAGAAATAACAATAACAATAAGAAATAACAATAACAATAAGAAATAACAATAACAATAGGAAATAACAATAACAATAATAAATAACAATAACAATAAGACATAACATAAACAATAAGAAATAACAATAACAATAAGAAATAACAATAACAATAATAAATAACAATAACAATAACAATAAAAAATAACAATAACAATAAGAAATAACAATATCAATAAGAAATAACAATAACAATAAGAAATAACAATAACAATAAGAAATAACAATAACAATAAGAAATAACAATAAGAAATAACATTAACAATAAGAAATAACAATAACAATAAGAAATAACAATAACAATAATAAATAACAATAACAATAAGGAATAACAATAACAATAAGAAATAACAATAACAATAAGAAATAACAATAACAATAGGAAATAACAATAACAATAATAAATAACAATAACAATAAGACATAACATAAACAATAAGAAATAACAATAACAATAAGAAATAACAATAACAATAATAAATAACAATAACAATAACAATAAAAAATAACAATAACAATAAGAAATAACAATATCAATAAGAAATAACAATAACAATAAGAAATAACAATAACAATAAGAAATAACAATAACAATAAGAAATAACAATAAGAAATAACATTAACAATAAGAAATAACAATAACAATAAGAAATAACAATATCAATAAGAAATAACAATAACAATAAGAAATAACAATAACAATAAGAAATAACAATAACAATAACAATAAGAATCAACAATAACAATAAGAAATTAAAATAACAAAAAGAAATAACAATAACAATAAGAAATAACAATAACAATAGGAAATACAATAACAATAAGAAATAACAATAACAATAAGAAATAACAATAACAATAAGAAATAACAATAACAATAAGAAATAACAATAACAATAAGAAATAACAATAACAATAAGAAATAACAATTACAATTAGAAATAACAATAACAATAAGAAATAACAATATCAATAAAAAATAACAATAACAAAAAGAAATAACAATAACAATAAGAAAGAACAATAACAATAAGAAATAACAATAACAATGAGAAATAACAATAACAATAAGAAATAACAATAACAATAAGAAATAACAATAACAATGACAATAAGAAATAACAATTACAAAAAGAAATAACAATAACAATAAGAAATAACAATAACAATAAGAAATAGCAATAACAATAAGAAATAACAATAACAATAAGAAATAACAATAACAATAAGAAATAACAATAACAATAAGAAATAACAATAACAATAACAATAAGAATCAACAATAACAATAAGAAATAACAATAACAATAACAATAAGAAATAACAATAACAATAAGAAATAACAATAACATTAAGAAAAACAATAACAATAAAAAATAACAATAACTATAAGAAATAACAAGAACAATAACAATAATAAATAACAATAACAATAGGAAATAACAATATCAATAAGAAATAACAATAACAATAAGAAATAACAATAACTATAAGAAATAACAATAACAATAAGAAATAACAATAACAATAAGAAATAACAATAACAATAAAAAATAACAATAACAATAAGAAATAACAATATCAATAAGAAATTACAATAACAATAATAAATAACAATAACAATAAGGAATAACAATAACAATAACAATAAGAAATGCCAATAACAATAAGAAATTAAAATAACAAAAAGAAATAACAATAACAATAAGAAATAACAATAACAATAGGAAATAACAATAACAATAAGAACTAACAATAACAATAAGAAATAACAATAACAATAAGAAATAACAATAACAATAAGAAATAACAATAACAATAAGAAATAACAATAACAATAAGAAATAACAATAACAATAAGAAATAACAATAACAATAAGAAATAACAATAACAATAAGAAATAACACTAACAATAAGAAATAACAATAACAATAAGAAATAACAATAACAATAAGAAATAACAATATCAATAAAAAATAACAATAACAAAAAGAAATAACAATAACAATAAGAAGTAACAATAACAATAAGAAATAACAATAACAATAAGAAATAACAATAACAATAAGAAATAACAATAACAATAAAAAATAACAATAACAATAAGAAATAACAATAACAAAAAGAAATAACAATAACAATAAAAAATAACAATAACAATAAGAAATAACAATAACAAAAAGAAATAACAATAAGAAATAACAATAACAATAAGAAATAACAATAACAAAAAGAAATAACAATAACAATAGGAAATAACAATAAGAATAAGAAATAACAATAACAATAAAAAATAACAATAAGAAATAACAACAACAATAAGAAATAACAATATCAATAAGAAATAACAATAACAATAAGAAATAACAATAACAATAAGAAATAACAATAACAATAAGAAATAACAATAAGAAATAACAATAACAATAACAATAACAATAAAAAATAACAATAAGAATAAGAAATAACAATATCAATAAGAAAAAACAATAACAATAAGAAATAACAATAACAATAAGAAATAACATTAACAATAAGAAATAACATTAACAATAAGAAATAACGATAACATTAAGAAATAACAATAACAATAATAAAAAACAATAAGAATAAGGAATAACAATAACAATAACAATGAGAAATTAAAATAACAAAAAGAAATAACAATAGCAATAAGTAATAACAATAACAATAGGAAATAACAATAACAATAAGAAATAACAATAAGAAATAACAATAACAATAAGAAATAACAATAACAATTAAAATAACAATAACAATAAGAAATAACAATAACAATAAGAAATAACAATAACAATAAGAAATAACAATAACCATAAGAAATAACAATAACAATAAGAAATAACAATAAGAAATAACAATAACAATAAGAAATAACAAAAACAATAAGAAATAACAATAACAATAAGAAATAACAAAAACAATAAGAAATAACAATAACAATAAGAAACAACAATAACAATAAGAAATAACAATAACAATAAGAAATAACAATAACAATAAGAAATAACAATAACAATAACAAATAACAATAACAAAAAGAAATAACAATAACAATAAGAAATAACAATAACAATTACAATAAGAATGAACAATAACAATAACAATAAGAAATAACAATATCAATAAAAAATAACAATAACAAAAAGAAATAACAATAACAATAAGAAATAACAATAACAATAGGAAATAACAATAACAATAATAAATAAAAATAACAATAAGAAATAACAATAACAATAAGAAATAACAATAACAATAAGAAATAACAATAACAATAAAAAATAACAATAACAATAAGAAATAACAATAACAAAAAGAAATAACACTAACAATAAGAAATAACAATAACAAAAAGAAATAACAATACCAATAGGAAATAACAATAACAATAAGAAATAACAATAACAATAAGAAATAACAATATCAATAAAAAATAACAATAACAAGAAGAAATAACAATAACAATAATAAATAAAAATAACAATAAGAAGTAACAATAAGAATAAGAAATAACAATAACAATAAGAAATAACAATAACAATAAGAAAGAACAATAACAATAAGAAATAACAATAACAATAAGAAATAACAATAACAATAAGAAATAACAATAACAATAAGAAATAACAATCACAATAAGAAATAACAATAACAATAAGAAACAACAATAACAATAAGAAATAACAATAACCATAAGAAATAACAATAACAATAACAATAACAATAAAAAATAACAATAAGAATAAGAAATAACAATATCAATAAGAAAAAACAATAACAATAAGAAATAACAATAACAATTAGAAATAACATTAACAATAAGAAATAACATTAACAATAAGAAATAACGATAACATTAAGAAATAACAATAACAATAATAAAAAACAATAACAATAAGGAATAACAATAACAATAACAATAAGAAATTAAAATAACAAAAAGAAATAACAATAACAATAATTAATAACAATAACAATAGGAAATAACAATAACAATAAGAAATAACAATAACAATAAGAAATAACAATAACAATAAAAATAACAATAACAATAAGAAATAACAATAACAATAAGAAATAACAATAACAATAAGAAATAACAATAACCATAAGAAATAACAATAACAATAAGAAATAACAATAACAATAAGAAATAACAATAAGAAATAACAATAACAATAAGAAATAACAAAAACAATAAGAAATAACAATAACAATAAGAAATAACAATAACAATAAGAAATAACAATAACAATAAGAAACAACAATAACAATAAGAAAAAACAATAACAATAAGAAATAACAATAACTATAAGAAATAACAACAACAATAACAAATAACAATAACAATAAGAAATAACAATAACAATAAGAAATAACAATAACAATTACAATAAGAATGAACAATAACAATAACAATAAGAAATAACAACAAGAAAAAGAAATAACAATAACAATAAGAAATAACAATAACAATAAGAAATAACAATATCAATAAAAAATAACAATAACAACAAGAAATAACAATAACAATAGGAAATAACAATAACAATAAGAAATAACAATAATATTAAGAAATAACAATAACAATAAGAAATAACAATAACAATAAGAAATATGAATAACAATAAGAAATAACAATAACAATAAGAAATAACAATAACAATAAGAAATAACAATAACAATAGGAAATAACAATAACAATAATAAATAAAATAACAATAAGAAATAACAATAACAATAAGAAATAACAATAACAGTAAGAAATAACAATAACAATAAAAAATAACAATAACAATAAGAAATAACAATAACAAAAAGAAATAACAATAACAATAGGAAATAACAATAACAATAAGAAATAACAATAATATTAAGAAATAACAATAACAATAAGAAATAACAATAACAATAAGAAATATGAATAACAATAAGAAATAACAATAACAATAAGAAATAACAATATCAATAAAAAATAACAATATCAAGAAGAAATAACAATAACAATAATAAATAAAAATAACAATAAGAAGTAACAATAAGAATAAGAAATAACAATAACAATAAGAAATAACAATAACAATAAGAAAGAACAATAACAATAAGAAATAACAATAACAATAAGAAATAACAATAACAATAAGAAATAACAATAACAATAAGAAATAACAATCACAATAAGAAATAACAATAACAATAAGAAAGAACAATAACAATAAGAAATAACAATAACAATAAGAAATAACAATAACAATAAGAAAGAACAATAACAATAAGAAATAACAATAACAATAAGAAATAACAATAACAATAAGAAATAACAATAACCATAAGAAATAACAATAACATTAAGAAATAACAATAACAATAACAATAAGAAATAACAATAACAATGAGAAATAACAATAACAATAAGAAATAACAATAACAATAACAATAAGAAATAACAATAACAAAAAGAAATAACAATAACAATAGGAAATAACAATAACAATAAGAAATAACAATAACAATAAGAAATAACAATAACAATAAGAAATAACAATAACAATAACAATAAGAATCAACAATAACAATAAGAAATAACAATAACAAAAATAAATAACAATAACAATAGGAAATAACAATAACAATAAGAAATAACAATAACAATAAGAAATAACAATAACAATAAGAAATAACAATAACAATAGGAAATAACAATAACAATAATAAATAACAATAACAATAAGACATAACATAAACAATAAGAAATAACAATAACAATAATAAATAACAATAACAATAACAATAAAAAATAACAATAACAATAAGAAATAACAATATCAATAAGAAATAACAATAACAATAAGAAATAACAATAACAATAAGAAATAACAATAACAATAAGAAATAACAATAAGAAATAACATTAACAATAAGAAATAACAATAACAATAAGAAATAACAATAACAATAATAAATAACAATAACAATAAGGAATAACAATAACAATAAGAAATAACAATAACAATAAGAAATAACAATAACAATAGGAAATAACAATAACAATAATAAATAACAATAACAATAAGACATAACATAAACAATAAGAAATAACAATAACAATAAGAAATAACAATAACAATAATAAATAACAATAACAATAACAATAAAAAATAACAATAACAATAAGAAATAACAATATCAATAAGAAATAACAATAACAATAAGAAATAACAATAACAATAAGAAATAACAATAACAATAAGAAATAACAATAAGAAATAACATTAACAATAAGAAATAACAATAACAATAAGAAATAACAATATCAATAAGAAATAACAATAACAATAAGAAATAACAATAACAATAAGAAATAACAATAACAATAACAATAAGAATCAACAATAACAATAAGAAATTAAAAAAACAAAAAGAAATAACAATAACAATAAGAAATAACAATAACAATAGGAAATACAATAACAATAAGAAATAACAATAACAATAAGAAATAACAATAACAATAAGAAATAACAATAACAATAAGAAATAACAATAACAATAAGAAATAACAATAACAATAAGAAATAACAATTACAATTAGAAATAACAATAACAATAAGAAATAACAATATCAATAAAAAATAACAATAACAAAAAGAAATAACAATAACAATAAGAAAGAACAATAACAATAAGAAATAACAATAACAATGAGAAATAACAATAACAATAAGAAATAACAATAACAATAAGAAATAACAATAACAATGACAATAAGAAATAACAATTACAAAAAGAAATAACAATAACAATAAGAAATAACAATAACAATAAGAAATAGCAATAACAATAAGAAATAACAATAACAATAAGAAATAACAATAACAATAAGAAATAACAATAACAATAAGAAATAACAATAACAATAACAATAAGAATCAACAATAACAATAAGAAATAACAATAACAATAACAATAAGAAATAACAATAACAATAAGAAATAACAATAACATTAAGAAAAACAATAACAATAAAAAATAACAATAACTATAAGAAATAACAAGAACAATAACAATAATAAATAACAATAACAATAGGAAATAACAATATCAATAAGAAATAACAATAACAATAAGAAATAACAATAACTATAAGAAATAACAATAACAATAAGAAATAACAATAACAATAAGAAATAACAATAACAATAAAAAATAACAATAACAATAAGAAATAACAATATCAATAAGAAATTACAATAACAATAATAAATAACAATAACAATAATAAATAACAATAACAATAAGGAATAACAATAACAATAACAATAAGAAATGCCAATAACAATAAGAAATTAAAATAACAAAAAGAAATAACAATAACAATAAGAAATAACAATAACAATAGGAAATAACAATAACAATAAGAACTAACAATAACAATAAGAAATAACAATAACAATAAGAAATAACAATAACAATAAGAAATAACAATAACAATAAGAAATAACAATAACAATAAGAAATAACAATAACAATAACAATAAGAAATAACAATAACAATTACATTAAGAAATAACAATAACAAAAAGAAATAACAATAACAATAAGAAATAACAATAACAATAAGAAATAACAATAACAATGAGAAATAAAAATAACAATAAGAAATAACAATAACAATAACAAAAAGAAATAACAATAACAATAGGAAATAACAATAACAATAAGAAATAACAATAACAATAAGAAATAACAATAACAATAAGAAATAACAATAACAATAACAATAAGAATCAACAATAACAATAAGAAATAACAATAACAAAAATAAATAACATTAACAATAGGAAATAACAATAACAATAAGAAATAACAATAACAATAAGAAATAACAATAACAATAAGAAATAACAATAACAATAGGAAATAACAATAACAATAATAAATAACAATAACAATAATTAATAACAATAACAATAAGAAATAACATAAACAATAAGAAATAACAATAACAATAAGAAATAACAATAACAATAACAATAAGAAAAAGCTATAACAATAAGAAATAACAATAACAATAAGAAATAATAATAACAATAAGAAATAACAATAACATTAAGAAATAACAATAACAATAAAAAATAACAATAACAATAAAAAATAACAATAACTATAAGAAATAACAAGAACAATAACAATAATAAATAACAATAACAATAAGAAATAACAATAACTACAAGAAATAACAATAACAATAAGAAATAACAATAACAAAAAGAAATAAGAATAACAATAGGAAATAACAATAAGTATAAGAAATAACAATAACAATAAGAAATAACAATAACAATAAGAAATAACAATAACAATAAAAAATAACAATAAGAAATAACAACAACAATAAGAAATACCAATATCAATAAGAAATAACAATAACAATAAGAAATAACAATAACAATAAGAAATAACAATAACAATAAGAAATAACAATAAGAAATAACAATAACAATAAAAAATAACAATAAGAATAAGAAATAACAATATCAATAAGAAAAAACAATAACAATAAGAAATAACAATAACAATAAGAAATAACATTAACAATAAGAAATAACATTAACAATAAGAAATAACGATAACATTAAGAAATAACAATAACAATAAAAAAACAATAACAATAAGGAATAACAATAACAATAACAATAAGAAATTAAAATAACAAAAAGAAATAACAATAACAATAAGTAATAACAATAACAATAGGAAATAACAATAACAATAAGAAATAACAATAACAATAAGAAATAACAATAACAATAAGAAATAACAATAACAATAACAATACGAAATAACAATAACAATAAGAAATAACAATAACAATAAGAAATAACAATAACAATAAGAAATAACAATAACCATAAGAAATAACAATAACAATAAGAAATAACAATAACAATAAGAAATAACAATAAGAAATAACAATAACAATAAGAAATAACAAAAACAATAAGAAATAACAATAACAATAAGAAATAACAATAACAATAAGAAATAACAATAACAATAGGAAACAACAATAACAATAAGAAATAACAATAACAATAAGAAATAACAATAACAATTACAATAAGAATAAACAATAACAATAACAATAAGAAATAACAATAACAATAACAATAAAAAATAACAATAAGAATAAGAAATAACAATATCAATAAGAAAAAACAATAACAATAAGAAATAACATTAACAATAAGAAATAACATTAACAATAAGAAATAACGATAACATTAAGAAATAACAATAACAATAATAAAAAACAATAACAATAAGGAATAACAATAACAATAACAATAAGAAATTAAAATAACAAAAAGAAATAACAATAACAATAAGTAATAACAATAAAAATAGGAAATAACAATAACAATAAGAAATAACAATAAGAAATAACAATAAGAAATAACAATAAGAAATAGCAATAACAAAAAGAAATAACAATAACAATAAGAAATAACAATAACAATTAAAATAACAATAACAATAAGAAAAAACAATAACAATAAGAAATAACAATAACAATAAGAAATAACAATAACCATAAGAAATAACAATAACAATAAGAAATAACAATAACAATAAGAAATAACAATAAGAAATAACAATAACAATAAGAAATAACAAAAACAATAAGAAATAACAATAACAATAAGAAATAACACCAACAATAAGAAACAACAATAACAATAAGAAATAACAATAACAATAAGAAATAACAATAACAATAAGAAATAACAATAACAATAACAAATAACAATAACAATAAGAAATAACAATAACAATAAGAAATAACAATAACAATTACAATAAGAATGAACAATAAAAATAACAATAAGAAATAACAAAAAGAAAAAGAAATAACAATAACAATAAGAAATAACAATAACAATAAGAAATAACAATAACAATAAGAAATAACAATATCAATAAAAAATAACAATAACAAAAAGAAATAACAATAACAATAAGAAATAACAATAAAAATAAGAAATAACAATAACAATAGGAAATAAAAATAACAATAATAAATAAAAATAACAATAAGAAATAACAATAACTATAAGAAATAACAATAACAATAAAAAATAACAATAACAATAAGAAATAACGATAACATAAAGAAATAACAATAACAATAAGAAATAACAATAACAATAAGAAATAACAATAACAATAAAAAATAACAATAAGAAATAACAACAACAATAAGAAATACCAATATCAATAAGAAATAACAATAACAATAAGAAATAACAATAACAATAAGAAATAACAATAACAATAAGAAATAACAATAACAGTAACAATAATAATAAAAAATAACAATAAGAATAAGAAATAACAATATCAATAAGAAAAAACAATAACAATAAGAAATAACAATAACAATAAGAAATAACATTAACAATAAGAAATAACATTAACAATAAGAAATAACGATAACATTAAGAAATAACAATAACAATAATAAAAAACAATAACAATAAGGAATAACAATAACAATAACAATAAGAAATTAAAATAACAAAAAGAAATAACAATAACAATAAGTAATAACAATAACAATAGGAAATAACAATAACAATAAGAAATAACAATAACAATAAGAAATAACAATAACTATAAGAAATAACAATAACAATAACAATAAGAAATAACAATAACAATAAGAAATAACAATAACAATAAGAAATAACAATAACAATAAGAAATAACAATAACCATAAGAAATAACAATAACAATAAGAAATAACAATAACAATAAGAAATAACAATAACAATAAGAAATAACAATAACAAAAAGAAATAACAATAACAATAGGAAATAACAATAAGAATAAGAAATAACAATAACAATAAGAAATAACAATAACAATAAAAAATAACAATAAGAAATAACAACAACAATAAGAAATACCAATATCAATAAGAAATAACAATAACAATAAGAAATAACAATAACAATAAGAAATAACAATAACAATAAGAAATAACAATAACAATAACAATAACAATAAAAAATAACAATAAGAATAAGAAATAACAATATCAATAAGAAAAAACAATAACAATAAGAAATAACAATAACAATAAGAAATAACATTAACAATAAGAAATAACATTAACAATAAGAAATAACGATAACATTAAGAAATAACAATAACAATAATAAAAAACAATAACAATATGGAATAACAATAACAATAACAATAAGAAATTAAAATAACAAAAAGAAATAACAATAACAATAAGTAATAACAATAACAATAGGAAATAACAATAACAATAAGAAATAACAATAACAATAAGAACTAACAATAACAATAAGAAATAACAATAACAATAACAATAAGAAATAACAATAACAATAAGAAATAACAATAACAATAAGAAATAACAATAACCATAAGAAATAACAATAACAATAAGAAATAACAATAACAATAAGAAATAACAATAACAATAAGAAATAACAAAAACAATAAGAAATAACAATAACAATAAGAAATAACAATAACAATAAGAAATAACAATAACAATAAGAACCAACAATAACAATAAGAAATAACAATAACAATAAGAAATAACAATAACAATAAGAAATAACAATAACAATAAGAAATAACAATAACAATAACAATAAGAATCAACAATAACAATAAGAAATAACAATAACAATAACAATAAGAAATAACAATAACAATAAGAAATAACAATAACATTAAGAAAAACAATAACAATAAAAAATAACAATAACTATAAGAAATAACAAGAACAATAACAATAATAAATAACAATAACAATAGGAAATAACAATAACAATAAGAAATAACAATAACTATAAGAAATAACAATAACAATAAGAAATAACAATAACAATAAGAAATAACAATAACAATAAAAAATAACAATAACAATAAGAAATAACAATATCAATAAGAAATTACAATAACAATAATAAATAACAATAACAATAAGGAATAACAATAACAATAACAATAAGAAATGCCAATAACAATAAGAAATTAAAATAACAAAAAGAAATAACAATAACAATAAGAAATAACAATAACAATAGGAAATAACAATAACAATAAGAACTAACAATAACAATAAGAAATAACAATAACAATAAGAAATAACAATAACAATAAGAAATAACAATAACAATAAGAAATAACAATAACAATAAGAAATAACAATAACAATAAGAAATAACAATAACAATAACAATAAGAAATAACAATAACAATTACATTAAGAAATAACAATAACAAAAAGAAATAACAATAACAATAAGAAATAACAATAACAATAAGAAATAACAATAACAATGAGAAATAAAAATAACAATAAGAAATAACAAAAAGAAATAACAATAACAATAGGAAATAACAATAACAATAAGAAATAACAATAACAATAAGAAATAACAATAACAATAAGAAATAACAATAACAATAACAATAAGAATCAACAATAACAATAAGAAATAACAATAACAAAAATAAATAACATTAACAATAGGAAATAACAATAACAATAAGAAATAACAATAACAATAAGAAATAACAATAACAATAAGAAATAACAATAACAATAGGAAATAACAATAACAATAATAAATAACAATAACAATAATTAATAACAATAACAATAAGAAATAACATAAACAATAAGAAATAACAATAACAATAAGAAAAAGCTATAACAATAAGAAATAACAATAACAATAAGAAATAATAATAACAATAAGAAATAACAATAACATTAAGAAATAACAATAACAATAAAAAATAACAATAACAATAAAAAATAACAATAACTATAAGAAATAACAAGAACAATAACAATAATAAATAACAATAACAATAAGAAATAACAATAACTACAAGAAATAACAATAACAATAAGAAATAACAATAACAAAAAGAAATAAGAATAACAATAGGAAATAACAATAAGTATAAGAAATAACAATAACAATAAGAAATAACAATAACAATAAGAAATAACAATAACAATAAAAAATAACAATAAGAAATAACAACAACAATAAGAAATACCAATATCAAAAAGAAATAACAATAACAATAAGAAATAACAATAACAATAAGAAATAACAATAAGAAATAACAATAACAATAAAAAATAACAATAAGAATAAGAAATAACAATATCAATAAGAAAAAACAATAACAATAAGAAATAACAATAACAATAAGAAATAACATTAACAATAAGAAATAACATTAACAATAAGAAATAACGATAACATTAAGAAATAACAATAACAATAAAAAAACAATAACAATAAGGAATAACAATAACAATAACAATAAGAAATTAAAATAACAAAAAGAAATAACAATAACAATAAGTAATAACAATAACAATAGGAAATAACAATAACAATAAGAAATAACAATAACAATAAGAAATAACAATAACAATAAGAAATAACAATAACAATAACAATAAGAAATAACAATAACAATAAGAAATAACAATAACAATAAGAAATAACAATAACAATAAGAAATAACAATAACCATAAGAAATAACAATAACAATAAGAAATAACAATAACAATAAGAAATAACAATAAGAAATAACAATAACAATAAGAAATAACAAAAACAATAAGAAATAACAATAACAATAAGAAATAACAATAACAATAAGAAATAACAATAACAATAAGAAACAACAATAACAATAAGAAATAACAATAACAATAAGAAATAACAATAACAATTACAATAAGAATAAACAATAACAATAACAATAAGAAATAACAATAACAATAACAATAAAAAATAACAATAAGAATAAGAAATAACAATATCAATAAGAAAAAACAATAACAATAAGAAATAACATTAACAATAAGAAATAACATTAACAATAAGAAATAACGATAACATTAAGAAATAACAATAACAATAATAAAAAACAATAACAATAAGGAATAACAATAACAATAACAATAAGAAATTAAAATAACAAAAAGAAATAACAATAACAATAAGTAATAACAATAAAAATAGGAAATAACAATAACAATAAGAAATAACAATAAGAAATAACAATAAGAAATAACAATAAGAAATAGCAATAACAAAAAGAAATAACAATAACAATAAGAAATAACAATAACAATTAAAATAACAATAACAATAAGAAAAAACAATAACAATAAGAAATAACAATAACAATAAGAAATAACAATAACCATAAGAAATAACAATAACAATAAGAAATAACAATAACAATAAGAAATAACAATAAGAAATAACAATAACAATAAGAAATAACAAAAACAATAAGAAATAACAATAACAATAAGAAATAACACCAACAATAAGAAACAACAATAACAATAAGAAATAACAATAACAATAAGAAATAACAATAACAATAACAATAACAAATAACAATAACAATAAGAAATAACAATAACAATAAGAAATAACAATAACAATTACAATAAGAATGAACAATAAAAATAACAATAAGAAATAACAAAAAGAAAAAGAAATAACAATAACAATAAGAAATAACAATAACAATAAGAAATAACAATAACAATAAGAAATAACAATATCAATAAAAAATAACAATAACAAAAAGAAATAACAATAACAATAAGAAATAACAATAAAAATAAGAAATAACAATAACAATAGGAAATAAAAATAACAATAATAAATAAAAATAACAATAAGAAATAACAATAACTATAAGAAATAACAATAACAATAAAAAATAACAATAACAATAAGAAATAACGATAACATAAAGAAATAACAATAACAATAAGAAATAACAATAACAATAAGAAATAACAATAACAATAAAAAATAACAATAAGAAATAACAACAACAATAAGAAATACCAATATCAATAAGAAATAACCATAACAATAAGAAATAACAATAACAATAAGAAATAACAATAACAATAAGAAATAACAATAACAGTAACAATAATAATAAAAAATAACAATAAGAATAAGAAATAACAATATCAATAAGAAAAAACAATAACAATAAGAAATAACAATAACAATAAGAAATAACATTAACAATAAGAAATAACATTAACAATAAGAAATAACGATAACATTAAGAAATAACAATAACAATAATAAAAAACAATAACAATAAGGAATAACAATAACAATAACAATAAGAAATTAAAATAACAAAAAGAAATAACAATAACAATAAGTAATAACAATAACAATAGGAAATAACAATAACAATAAGAAATAACAATAACAATAAGAAATAACAATAACAATAAGAAATAACAATAACAATAACAATAAGAAATAACAATAACAATAAGAAATAACAATAACAATAAGAAATAACAATAACAATAAGAAATAACAATAACCATAAGAAATAACAATAACAATAAGAAATAACAATAACAATAAGAAATAACAATAACAATAAGAAATAACAATAACAAAAAGAAATAACAATAACAATAGGAAATAACAATAAGAATAAGAAATAACAATAACAATAAGAAATAACAATAACAATAAAAAATAACAATAAGAAATAACAACAACAATAAGAAATACCAATATCAATAAGAAATAACAATAACAATAAGAAATAACAATAACAATAAGAAATAACAATAACAATAAGAAATAACAATAAGAAATAACAATAACAATAACAATAACAATAAAAAATAACAATAAGAATAAGAAATAACAATATCAATAAGAAAAAACAATAACAATAAGAAATAACAATAACAATAAGAAATAACATTAACAATAAGAAATAACATTAACAATAAGAAATAACGATAACATTAAGAAATAACAATAACAATAATAAAAAACAATAACAATAAGGAATAACAATAACAATAACAATAAGAAATTAAAATAACAAAAAGAAATAACAATAACAATAAGTAATAACAATAACAATAGGAAATAACAATAACAATAAGAAATAACAATAACAATAAGAAATAACAATAACAATAAGAAATAACAATAACAATAACAATAAGAAATAACAATAACAATAAGAAATAACAATAACAATAAGAAATAACAATAACCATAAGAAATAACAATAACAATAAGAAATAACAATAACAATAAGAAATAACAATAACAATAAGAAATAACAAAAACAATAAGAAATAACAATAACAATAAGAAATAACAATAACAATAAGAAATAACAATAACAATAAGAACCAACAATAACAATAAGAAATAACAATAACAATAAGAAATAACAATAACAATTACAATAAGAATAAACAATAACAATAACAATAAGAAATAACAATAACAATAACAATAAAAAATAACAATAAGAATAAGAAATAACAATATCAATAAGAAAAAACAATAACAATAAGAAATAACAATAACAATAAGAAATAACAAAAAACATAAGAAATAACAATAACAATAAGAAATAACATTAACAATAAGAAATAACATTAACAATAAGAAATAACACTAACCATAAGAAATAACAATAACAATAAGAAATAACAATAACAATAAGAAATAACAATAAGAAATAACAATAACAATTAAGATAGCAATAACAATAAGAAATAACAATAACAATAAGAAATAACAATAACAATAAGAAATAACAATAACCATAAGAAATAACAATAACAATAAGAAATAACAATAACAATAAGAAATAACAATAACAATAAGAAATAACAAAAACAATAAGAAATAACAATAACAATAAGAAATAACAATAACAATAAGAAATAACAATAACAATAAGAAACAACAATAATAATAAGAAATAACAATAACAATAAGAAATAACAATAACCATAAGAAATAACAATAACAATAACAATAACAATAAGAAATAACAATAACAATAAGAAATAGCAATAACAATAAGAAATAACAATATCAATAAAAAATAACAATAACAAAAAGAAATAACAATAACAATAAGAAATAACAATAAAAATAAGAAATAACAATAACAATAGGAAATAACAATAACAATAATAAATAAAAATAACAATAAGAAATAAAAATAACTATAAGAAATAACAATAACAATAAAAAATAACAATAACAATAAGAAATAACAATTACATAAAGAAATAACAATAACAATAAGAAATAACAATAACAATAAGAAATAACAATAACAAAAAGAAATAACAATAACAATAGGAAATAACAATAACAATAAGAAATAACAATAATATTAAGAAATAACAATAACAATAAGAAATAACAATAACAATAAGAAATAACAATAACAATAAGAAATAACATTATCAATAAAAAATAACAATAACAAGAAGAAATAACAATAACAATAATAAATAAAAATAGCAATAAGAAGTAACAATAAGAATAAGAAATAACAATAATAATAAGAAAGAACAATAACAATAAGAAATAACAATAACAATAAGAATTAACAATAACAATAAGAAATAACAATAACAATAAGAAATAACAATCACAATAAGAAATAACAATAACAATAAGAAACAACAATAACAATAAGAAACAACAATAACAATAAGAAATAACAATAACAATAACAATAACAATAAAAAATAACAATAAGAATAAGAAATAACAATATCAATAAGAAAAAACAATAACAATAAGAAATAACAATAACAATAAGAAATAACATTAACAATAAGAAATAACATTAACAATAAGAAATAACGATAACATTAAGAAATAACAATAACAATAATAAAAAACAATAACAATAAGGAATAACAATAACAATAACAATAAGAAATTAAAATAACAAAAAGAAATAACAATAACAATAAGAAATAACAATAAGAAATAACAATAACAATAAAAATAACAATAACCATAAGAAATAACAATAACAATAAGAAATAACAATAACAATAAGAAATAACAATAACAATAACAATAAGAAATAACAATAACAATAAGAAATAACAATAACAATAAGAAACAACAAAAACAATAAGAAATAACAATAACAATAAGAAATAACAATAACAATAACAATAAGAAACAACAATAACAATAAGAAATAACAATAACAATAAGAAGTAACAATAAGAATAAGAAATAACAATAACAATAACAATAAGAAATTAAAATAACAAAAGGAAATAACAATAACAATAAGTAATAACAATAACAATAGGAAATAACAATAACAATAAGAAATAACAATAACAATAAGAAATAACAATAACAATAAGAAATAACAATAACAATAAGAAATAACAATAACAATAAGAAATAACAATAACAATAAGAAATAACAATAACCATAAGAAATAACAATAACAATAAGAAATAACAATAACAATAAGAAATAACAATAAGAAATAACAATAACAATAAGAAATAACAATAACAATAAGAAATAACAATAACAAAAAGAAATAACAATAACAATAGGAAATAACAATAAGAATAAGAAATAACAATAACAATAAGAAATAACAATAACAATAAGAAATAACAATAACAATAAAAAATAACAATAAGAAATAACAACAACAATAAGAAATACCAATATCAATAAGAAATAACAATAACAATAAGAAATAACAATAACAATAAGAAATAACAATAAGAAATAACAATAACAATAACATTAACAATAAAAAATAACAATAAGAATAAGAAATAACAATATCAATAAGAAAAAACAATAACAATAAGAAATAACAATAACAATAAGAAATAACATTAACAATAAGAAATAACATTAACAATAAGAATTAACGATAACATTAAGAAATAACAATAACAATAATAAAAAACAATAACAATAAGGAATAACAATAACAATAACAATAAGAAATTAAAATAACAAAAAGAAATAACAATAACAATAAGTAATAACAATAACAATAGGAAATAACAATAACAATAAGAAATAACAATAACAATAAGAAATAACAATAACAATAAGAAATAACAATAACAATAACAATAAGAAATAACAATAGCAATAAGAAATAACAATAACAATAAGAAATAACAATAACAATAAGAAATAACAATAACCATAAGAAATAACAATAACAATAAGAAATAACAATAACAATTAAAATAACAATAACAATAAGAAATAACAATAACCATAAGAAATAACAATAACAATAAGAAATAACAATAACAATAATAAATAACAATAACAATAAGAAATAACAAAAACAATAAGAAATAACAATAACAATAAGAAATAACAATAACAATAAGAAATAACAATAACAATAAGAAACAACAATAACAATAAGAAATAACAATAACCATAAGAAATAACAATAACAATAACAATAACAAATAACAATAACAATAAGAAATAACAATAACAATAAGAAATAACAATAACAATTACAATAAGAATGAACAATAACAATAACAATAAGAAATAACAACAAGAAAAAGAAATAACAATAACAATAAGAAATAACAATAACAATAAGAAATAACAATATCAATAAAAAATAACAATAACAAAAAGAAATAACAATAAAAATAAGAAATAACAATAACAATAGGAAATAACAATAACAATAATAAATAAAAATAACAATAAGAAATAACAATAACTATAAGAAATAACAATAACAATAAAAAATAACAATAACAATAAGAAATAACAATTACATAAAGAAATAACAATAACAATAAGAAATAACAATAACAATAAGAAATAACAATAACAAAAAGAAATAACAATAACAATAGGAAATAACAATAACAATAAGAAATAACAATAATATTAAGAAATAACAATAACAATAAGAAATAACAATAACAATAAGAAATAACATTATCAATAAAAAATAACAATAACAAGAAGAAATAACAATAACAATAATAAATAAAAATAACAATAAGAAGTAACAATAAGAATAAGAAATAACAATAATAATAAGAAAGAACAATAACAATAAGAAATAACAATAACAATAAGAAATAACAAAAACAATAAGAAATAACAATAACAATAAGAAATAACAATAACAATAAGAAATAACAATAACAATAAGAAACAACAATAACAATAAGAAATAACAATAACAATAAGAAATAACAATAACAATAAGAAATAACAATAACAATAACAAATAACAATAACAATAAGAAACAACAATAACAATAAGAAATAACAATAACAATAAGAAATAACAATAACAATAAGAAATAACAATCACAATAAGAAATAACAATAACAATAAGAAACAACAATAACAATAAGAAACAACAATAACAATAAGAAATAACAATAACAATAACAATAACAATAAAAAATAACAATAAGAATAAGAAATAACAATATCAATAAGAAAAAACAATAACAATAAGAAATAACAATAACAATAAGAAATAACATTAACAATAAGAAATAACATTAACAATAAGAAATAACGATAACATTAAGAAATAACAATAACAATAATAAAAAACAATAACAATAAGGAATAACAATAACAATAACAATAAGAAATTAAAATAACAAAAAGAAATAACAATAACAATAGGAAATAACAATAACAATAAGAAATAACAATAAGAAATAACAATAACAATAAAAATAACAATAACAATAAGAAATAACAATAACCATAAGAAATAACAATAACAATAAGAAATAACAATAACAATAAGAAATAACAATAACAATAAGAAATAACAAAAACAATAAGAAATAACAATAACAATAAGAAATAACAATAACAATAAGAAATAACAATAACAATAAGAAACAACAATAACAATAAGAAATAACAATAACAATAAGAAATAACAATAACAATAAGAAATAACAATAACAATAACAAATAACAATAACAATAAGGAACAACAATAACAATAAGAAATAACAATAACAATAAGAAGTAACAATAAGAATAAGAAATAACAATAACAATAAGAAATAACAATAACAATAAGAAAGAACAATAACAATAAGAAATAACAATAACAATAAGAAATAACAATAACAATAAGAAATAACAATAACAATAAGAAATAACAATAACAAAAAGAAATAACAATCACAATAAGAAATAACAATAACAATAAGAAACAACAATAACAATAAGAAATAACAATAACAATAAAAAATAACAATAGGAAATAACAATAACAATAACAATAACAATAAAAAATAACAATAAGAATAAGAAATAACAATATCAATAAGAAAAAACAATAACAATAAGAAATAACAATAACAATAAGAAATAACATTAACAATAAGAAATAACACTAACAATAAGAAATAACGATAACATTAAGAAATAACAATAACAATAAGGAATAACAATAACAATAACAATAAGAAATTAAAATAACAAAAAGAAATAACAATAACAATAGGAAATAACAATGACAATAAGAAATAACAATAAGAAATAACAATAACAATAAAAATAACAATAACAATAAGAAATAACAATAACAATAAGAAATAACAATAACAATAAGAAATAACAATAACCATAAGAAATAACAATAACAATAAGAAATAACAATAACAATAAGAAATAACAATAACAATAAGAAATAACAAAAACAATAAGAAATAACAATAACAATAAGAAATAACAATAACAATAAGAAATAACAATAACAATAAGAAACAACAATAACAATAAGAAATAACAATAACAATAAGAAATAACAATAACAATAACAAATAACAATAACAATAACAAATAACAATAACAATAACAATAAGAAATAACAATTACAATTACAATAAGAATGAACAATAACAATAACAATAAGAAATAACAACAAGAAAAAGAAATAACAATAACAATAAGAAATAACAATAACAATAAGAAATAACAATATCAATAAAAAATAACAATAACAAAAAGAAATAACAATAACAATAAGAAATAACAATAACAATAAGAAATAACAATAACAATAGGAAATAACAATAACAATAATAAATAAAATAACAATAAGAAATAACAATAACAATAAGAAATAACAATAACAATAAGAACTAACAATAACAATAAGAAACAACAATAACAATAAGAAATAACAATAACAATAAGAAATAACAATAACAATAAGAAATAACAATAACAATAACAAATAACAATAACAATAAGAAATAACAATAACAATAAGAAATAACAATAACAATTACAATAAGAATGAACAATAACAATAACAATAAGAAATAACAATAACAATTGGTAATAACAATAACAATAATAAATAAAAATAACAATAAGAAATAACAATAACAATAAGAAATAACAATAACAATAAGAAATAACAATAACAATAAAAAATAACAATAACAATAAGAAATAACAATTACAAAAAGAAATAACAATAACAATAAGAAATAACAATAACAAAAAGAAATAACAATAACAATAGGAAATAACAATAACAATAAGAAATAACAATAATATTAAGAAATAACAATAACAATAAGAAATAACAATAACAATAAGAAATAACAATATCAATAAGAAAAAACAATAACAATAAGAAATAACAATAACAATAAGAAATAACATTAACAATAAGAAATAACATTAACAATAAGAAATAACGATAACATTAAGAAATAACAATAACAATAATAAAAAACAATAACAATAAGAAATAACAATAACAATAACAATAAGAAATTAAAATAACAAACGAAATAACAATAACAATAGGAAATAACAATAACAATAAGAAATAACAATAACAATAAAAGTAACAATAACAATAAGAAATAACAATAACAATAACCATAAGAAATAACAATAACAATAAGAAATAACAATAACAATAAGAAATAACAATAAGAAATAACAATAACAATAAGAAATAACAAAAACAATAAGAAATAACAATAACAATAAGAAATAACAATAACAATAAGAAATAACAATAACAATAAGAAACAACAATAACAATAAGAAATAACAATAACAATAAGAAATAACAATAACAATAAGAAATAACAATAAAAATAGGAAATAACAATAACAATAAGAAATAACAATAACAATAAGAAATAACAATAACAATAAGAAATAACAATAACAATAAGAAATAACAATAACAGTAAGAAATAACAATAACAATAAAAAATACCAATAACAATAAGAAATAACAATAACAATAAGAAATAACAATAACAATAAGAAATAACAATAACAAAAAGAAATAACAATAACAATAAAAAAAAAAGTAATATTAAGAAATAACAATAACAATAAGAAATAACAATAACAATAAGAAATAAGAATAACAATAAGAAATAACAATAACAATAAGAAATAACAATATAAATAAAAAATAACAATAATAAGAAGAAATAACAATAACAAAAATAAATAAAAATAACAATAAGAAGTAACAATAAGAATAAGAAATAACAATAACAATAAGAAATAACAATAACAATAAGAAAGAACAATAACAATAAGAAATAACAATAACAATAAGAAATAACAATAACAATAAGAAATAACAATAACAATAAGAAATAACAATCACAATAAGAAATAACAATAACAATAAGAAAGAACAATAATAATAAGAAATAACAATAACAATAAGAAATAACAATAACAATGAGAAAGAACAATAACAATAAGAAATAACAATAACAATAAGAAATAACAATAACAATAAGAAATATCAATAACCATAAGAAATAACAATAACAATAACAATAAGAAATAACAATAACAATAACAATAAGAAATAACAATAACATTAAGAAATAACAATAACAATAACAATAAGAAATAACAATAACAATAAGAAATAACAATAACAATAAGAAATAACAATAACAATAAGAAATAACAATAACAATGAGAAATAACAATAACAATAAGAAATAACAATAACAATAACAATAAGAAATAACAATAACAAAAAGAAATAACAATAACAATAGGAAATAACAATAAGAAATAACAATAACAATAAGAAATAACAATAACAATAACAATAACAATAAGAATCAACAATAACAATAAGAAATAACAATAACAAAAATAAATAACAATAACAATAGGAAATAACAATAACAATAAGAAATAACAATAACAATAAGAAATAACAATAACAATAAGAAATAACAATAACAATAGGAAATAACAATAACAATAATAAATAACAATAACAATAAGAAATAATATAAACAATAAGAAATAACAATAACAATAAGAAATAACAATAACAATAAGAAAAAGCAATAACAATAAGAAATAACAATAAGAATAAGAAATAACAATAACAATAAGAAATAACAATAACATTAAGAAATAACAATAACAATAAAAAATAACAATAACTATAAGAAATAACAAGAACAATAACAATAATAAATAACAATAACAATAAGAAATAACAATAACAATAAGAAATAACAATAACAATAACAATAAAAAATAACAATAACAATAAGAAATAACAATATCAATAAGAAATAACAATAACAATAAGAAATAACAATAACAATAAGAAATAACAATAACAATAAGAAATAACAATAAGAAATAACATTAACAATAAGAAATAACAATAACAATAAGAAATAACAATAAGAAATAACATTAACAATAAGAAATAACAATAACAATAAGAAATAACAATAACAATAACAATTAGGAATAACAATAACAATAACAATAAGAAATTAAAATAACAAAAAGAAATAACAATAACAATAAGAAGTAACAATAACAATAAGAAATAACAATAACAATAAGAAATAACAATAACAATAAGAAATAACAATAACAATAAGAAATAACAATAACAATTAAAAATTACAATAACAATAAGAAATAACAATATCAATAAAAAATAACAATAACAAAAAAAAATAACAATAACAATAAGAAAGAACAATAACAATAAGAAATAACAATAACAATAAGAAAGAACAATAACAATAAGATATAACAATAACCATAAGAAATAACAATATCATTAACAATAAGAAATAACAATAACAATAACAATAACAATACAATAACAATAACAATAACAATAACAATAACAATAACAATAACAATAACAATAACAATAACAATAACAATAACAATAACAATAACAATAACAATAACAATAACAATAACAATAACAATAACAATAACAATAACAATAACAATAACAATAACAATAACAATAACAATAACAATAACAATAACAATAACAATAACAATAACAATAACAATAACAATAACAATAACAATAACAATAACAATAACAATAACAATAACAATAACAATAACAATAACAATAACAATAACAATAACAATAACAATAACAATAACAATAACAATAACAATAACAATAACAATAACAATAACAATAACAATAACAATAACAATAACAATAACAATAACAATAACAATAACAATAACAATAACAATAACAATAACAATAACAATAACAATAACAATAACAATAACAATAACAATAACAATAACAATAACAATAACAATAACAATAACAATAACAATAACAATAACAATAACAATAACAATAACAATAACAATAACAATAACAATAACAATAACAATAACAATAACAATAACAATAACAATAACAATAACAATAACAATAACAATAACAATAACAATAACAATAACAATAACAATAACAATAACAATAACAATAACAATAACAATAACAATAACAATAACAATAACAATAACAATAACAATAACAATAACAATAACAATAACAATAACAATAACAATAACAATAACAATAACAATAACAATAACAATAACAATAACAATAACAATAACAATAACAATAACAATAACAATAACAATAACAATAACAATAACAATAACAATAACAATAACAATAACAATAACAATAACAATAACAATAACAATAACAATAACAATAACAATAACAATAACAATAACAATAACAATAACAATAACAATAACAATAACAATAACAATAACAATAACAATAACAATAACAATAACAATAACAATAACAATAACAATAACAATAACAATAACAATAACAATAACAATAACAATAACAATAACAATAACAATAACAATAACAATAACAATAACAATAACAATAACAATAACAATAACAATAACAATAACAATAACAATAACAATAACAATAACAATAACAATAACAATAACAATAACAATAACAATAACAATAACAATAACAATAACAATAACAATAACAATAACAATAACAATAACAATAACAATAACAATAACAATAACAATAACAATAACAATAACAATAACAATAACAATAACAATAACAATAACAATAACAATAACAATAACAATAACAATAACAATAACAATAACAATAACAATAACAATAACAATAACAATAACAATAACAATAACAATAACAATAACAATAACAATAACAATAACAATAACAATAACAATAACAATAACAATAACAATAACAATAACAATAACAATAACAATAACAATAACAATAACAATAACAATAACAATAACAATAACAATAACAATAACAATAACAATAACAATAACAATAACAATAACAATAACAATAACCAATAACAATAACAATAACAATAACAATAACAATAACAATAACAATAACAATAACAATAACAATAACAATAACAATAACAATAACAATAACAATAACAATAACAATAACAATAACAATAACAATAACAATAACAATAACAATAACAATAACAATAACAATAACAATAACAATAACAATAACAATAACAATAACAATAACAATAACAATAACAATAACAATAACAATAACAATAACAATAACAATAACAATAACAATAACAATAACAATAACAATAACAATAACAATAACAATAACAATAACAATAACAATAACAATAACAATAACAATAACAATAACAATAACAATAACAATAACAATAACAATAACAATAACAATAACAATAACAATAACAATAACAAGAACAATAACAATAACAATAACAATAACAATAACAATAACAATAACAATAACAATAACAATAACAATAACAATAACAATAACAATAACAATAACAATAACAATAACAATAACAATAACAATAACAATAACAATAACAATAACAATAACAATAACAATAACAATAACAATAACAATAACAATAACAATAACAATAACAATAACAATAACAATAACAATAACAATAACAATAACAATAACAATAACAATAACAATAACAATAACAATAACAATAACAATAACAATAACAATAACAATAACAATAACAATAACAATAACAATAACAATAACAATAACAATAACAATAACAATAACAATAACAATAACAATAACAATAACAATAACAATAACAATAACAATAACAATAACAATAACAATAACAATAACAATAACAATAACAATAACAATAACAATAACAATAACAATAACAATAACAATAACAATAACAATAACAATAACAATAACAATAACAATAACAATAACAATAACAATAACAATAACAATAACAATAACAATAACAATAACAATAACAATAACAATAACAATAACAATAACAATAACAATAACAATAACAATAACAATAACAATAACAATAACAATAACAATAACAATAACAATAACAATAACAATAACAATAACAATAACAATAACAATAACAATAACAATAACAATAACAATAACAATAACAATAACAATAACAATAACAATAACAATAACAATAACAATAACAATAACAATAACAATAACAATAACAATAACAATAACAATAACAATAACAATAACAATAACAATAACAATAACAATAACAATAACAATAACAATAACAATAACAATAACAATAACAATAACAATAACAATAACAATAACAATAACAATAACAATAACAATAACAATAACAATAACAATAACAATAACAATAACAATAACAATAACAATAACAATAACAATAACAATAACAATAACAATAACAATAACAATAACAATAACAATAACAATAACAATAACAATAACAATAACAATAACAATAACAATAACAATAACAATAACAATAACAATAACAATAACAATAACAATAACAATAACAATAACAATAACAATAACAATAACAATAACAATAACAATAACAATAACAATAACAATAACAATAACAATAACAATAACAATAACAATAACAATAACAATAACAATAACAATAACAATAACAATAACAATAACAATAACAATAACAATAACAATAACAATAACAATAACAATAACAATAACAATAACAATAACAATAACAATAACAATAACAATAACAATAACAATAACAATAACAATAACAATAACAATAACAATAACAATAACAATAACAATAACAATAACAATAACAATAACAATAACAATAACAATAACAATAACAATAACAATAACAATAACAATAACAATAACAATAACAATAACAATAACAATAACAATAACAATAACAATAACAATAACAATAACAATAACAATAACAATAACAATAACAATAACAATAACAATAACAATAACAATAACAATAACAATAACAATAACAATAACAATAACAATAACAATAACAATAACAATAACAATAACAATAACAATAACAATAACAATAACAATAACAATAACAATAACAATAACAATAACAATAACAATAACAATAACAATAACAATAACAATAACAATAACAATAACAATAACAATAACAATAACAATAACAATAACAATAACAATAACAATAACAATAACAATAACAATAACAATAACAATAACAATAACAATAACAATAACAATAACAATAACAATAACAATAACAATAACAATAACAATAACAATAACAATAACAATAACAATAACAATAACAATAACAATAACAATAACAATAACAATAACAATAACAATAACAATAACAATAACAATAACAATAACAATAACAATAACAATAACAATAACAATAACAATAACAATAACAATAACAATAACAATAACAATAACAATAACAATAACAATAACAATAACAATAACAATAACAATAACAATAACAATAACAATAACAATAACAATAACAATAACAATAACAATAACAATAACAATAACAATAACAATAACAATAACAATAACAATAACAATAACAATAACAATAACAATAACAATAACAATAACAATAACAATAACAATAACAATAACAATAACAATAACAATAACAATAACAATAACAATAACAATAACAATAACAATAACAATAACAATAACAATAACAATAACAATAACAATAACAATAACAATAACAATAACAATAACAATAACAATAACAATAACAATAACAATAACAATAACAATAACAATAACAATAACAATAACAATAACAATAACAATAACAATAACAATAACAATAACAATAACAATAACAATAACAATAACAATAACAATAACAATAACAATAACAATAACAATAACAATAACAATAACAATAACAATAACAATAACAATAACAATAACAATAACAATAACAATAACAATAACAATAACAATAACAATAACAATAACAATAACAATAACAATAACAATAACAATAACAATAACAATAACAATAACAATAACAATAACAATAACAATAACAATAACAATAACAATAACAATAACAATAACAATAACAATAACAATAACAATAACAATAACAATAACAATAACAATAACAATAACAATAACAATAACAATAACAATAACAATAACAATAACAATAACAATAACAATAACAATAACAATAACAATAACAATAACAATAACAATAACAATAACAATAACAATAACAATAACAATAACAATAACAATAACAATAACAATAACAATAACAATAACAATAACAATAACAATAACAATAACAATAACAATAACAATAACAATAACAATAACAATAACAATAACAATAACAATAACAATAACAATAACAATAACAATAACAATAACAATAACAATAACAATAACAATAACAATAACAATAACAATAACAATAACAATAACAATAACAATAACAATAACAATAACAATAACAATAACAATAACAATAACAATAACAATAACAATAACAATAACAATAACAATAACAATAACAATAACAATAACAATAACAATAACAATAACAATAACAATAACAATAACAATAACAATAACAATAACAATAACAATAACAATAACAATAACAATAACAATAACAATAACAATAACAATAACAATAACAATAACAATAACAATAACAATAACAATAACAATAACAATAACAATAACAATAACAATAACAATAACAATAACAATAACAATAACAATAACAATAACAATAACAATAACAATAACAATAACAATAACAATAACAATAACAATAACAATAACAATAACAATAACAATAACAATAACAATAACAATAACAATAACAATAACAATAACAATAACAATAACAATAACAATAACAATAACAATAACAATAACAATAACAATAACAATAACAATAACAATAACAATAACAATAACAATAACAATAACAATAACAATAACAATAACAATAACAATAACAATAACAATAACAATAACAATAACAATAACAATAACAATAACAATAACAATAACAATAACAATAACAATAACAATAACAATAACAATAACAATAACAATAACAATAACAATAACAATAACAATAACAATAACAATAACAATAACAATAACAATAACAATAACAATAACAATAACAATAACAATAACAATAACAATAACAATAACAATAACAATAACAATAACAATAACAATAACAATAACAATAACAATAACAATAACAATAACAATAACAATAACAATAACAATAACAATAACAATAACAATAACAATAACAATAACAATAACAATAACAATAACAATAACAATAACAATAACAATAACAATAACAATAACAATAACAATAACAATAACAATAACAATAACAATAACAATAACAATAACAATAACAATAACAATAACAATAACAATAACAATAACAATAACAATAACAATAACAATAACAATAACAATAACAATAACAATAACAATAACAATAACAATAACAATAACAATAACAATAACAATAACAATAACAATAACAATAACAATAACAATAACAATAACAATAACAATAACAATAACAATAACAATAACAATAACAATAACAATAACAATAACAATAACAATAACAATAACAATAACAATAACAATAACAATAACAATAACAATAACAATAACAATAACAATAACAATAACAATAACAATAACAATAACAATAACAATAACAATAACAATAACAATAACAATAACAATAACAATAACAATAACAATAACAATAACAATAACAATAACAATAACAATAACAATAACAATAACAATAACAATAACAATAACAATAACAATAACAATAACAATAACAATAACAATAACAATAACAATAACAATAACAATAACAATAACAATAACAATAACAATAACAATAACAATAACAATAACAATAACAATAACAATAACAATAACAATAACAATAACAATAACAATAACAATAACAATAACAATAACAATAACAATAACAATAACAATAACAATAACAATAACAATAACAATAACAATAACAATAACAATAACAATAACAATAACAATAACAATAACAATAACAATAACAATAACAATAACAATAACAATAACAATAACAATAACAATAACAATAACAATAACAATAACAATAACAATAACAATAACAATAACAATAACAATAACAATAACAATAACAATAACAATAACAATAACAATAACAATAACAATAACAATAACAATAACAATAACAATAACAATAACAATAACAATAACAATAACAATAACAATAACAATAACAATAACAATAACAATAACAATAACAATAACAATAACAATAACAATAACAATAACAATAACAATAACAATAACAATAACAATAACAATAACAATAACAATAACAATAACAATAACAATAACAATAACAATAACAATAACAATAACAATAACAATAACAATAACAATAACAATAACAATAACAATAACAATAACAATAACAATAACAATAACAATAACAATAACAATAACAATAACAATAACAATAACAATAACAATAACAATAACAATAACAATAACAATAACAATAACAATAACAATAACAATAACAATAACAATAACAATAACAATAACAATAACAATAACAATAACAATAACAATAACAATAACAATAACAATAACAATAACAATAACAATAACAATAACAATAACAATAACAATAACAATAACAATAACAATAACAATAACAATAACAATAACAATAACAATAACAATAACAATAACAATAACAATAACAATAACAATAACAATAACAATAACAATAACAATAACAATAACAATAACAATAACAATAACAATAACAATAACAATAACAATAACAATAACAATAACAATAACAATAACAATAACAATAACAATAACAATAACAATAACAATAACAATAACAATAACAATAACAATAACAATAACAATAACAATAACAATAACAATAACAATAACAATAACAATAACAATAACAATAACAATAACAATAACAATAACAATAACAATAACAATAACAATAACAATAACAATAACAATAACAATAACAATAACAATAACAATAACAATAACAATAACAATAACAATAACAATAACAATAACAATAACAATAACAATAACAATAACAATAACAATAACAATAACAATAACAATAACAATAACAATAACAATAACAATAACAATAACAATAACAATAACAATAACAATAACAATAACAATAACAATAACAATAACAATAACAATAACAATAACAATAACAATAACAATAACAATAACAATAACAATAACAATAACAATAACAATAACAATAACAATAACAATAACAATAACAATAACAATAACAATAACAATAACAATAACAATAACAATAACAATAACAATAACAATAACAATAACAATAACAATAACAATAACAATAACAATAACAATAACAATAACAATAACAATAACAATAACAATAACAATAACAATAACAATAACAATAACAATAACAATAACAATAACAATAACAATAACAATAACAATAACAATAACAATAACAATAACAATAACAATAACAATAACAATAACAATAACAATAACAATAACAATAACAATAACAATAACAATAACAATAACAATAACAATAACAATAACAATAACAATAACAATAACAATAACAATAACAATAACAATAACAATAACAATAACAATAACAATAACAATAACAATAACAATAACAATAACAATAACAATAACAATAACAATAACAATAACAATAACAATAACAATAACAATAACAATAACAATAACAATAACAATAACAATAACAATAACAATAACAATAACAATAACAATAACAATAACAATAACAATAACAATAACAATAACAATAACAATAACAATAACTATAACAATAACAATAACAATAACAATAACAATAACAATAACAATAACAATAACAATAACAATAACAATAACAATAACAATAACAATAACAATAACAATAACAATAACAATAACAATAACAATAACAATAACAATAACAATAACAATAACAATAACAATAACAATAACAATAACAATAACAATAACAATAACAATAACAATAACAATAACAATAACAATAACAATAACAATAACAATAACAATAACAATAACAATAACAATAACAATAACAATAACAATAACAATAACAATAACAATAACAATAACAATAACAATAACAATAACAATAACAATAACAATAACAATAACAATAACAATAACAATAACAATAACAATAACAATAACAATAACAATAACAATAACAATAACAATAACAATAACAATAACAATAACAATAACAATAACAATAACAATAACAATAACAATAACAATAACAATAACAATAACAATAACAATAACAATAACAATAACAATAACAATAACAATAACAATAACAATAACAATAACAATAACAATAACAATAACAATAACAATAACAATAACAATAACAATAACAATAACAATAACAATAACAATAACAATAACAATAACAATAACAATAACAATAACAATAACAATAACAATAACAATAACAATAACAATAACAATAACAATAACAATAACAATAACAATAACAATAACAATAACAATAACAATAACAATAACAATAACAATAACAATAACAATAACAATAACAATAACAATAACAATAACAATAACAATAACAATAACAATAACAATAACAATAACAATAACAATAACAATAACAATAACAATAACAATAACAATAACAATAACAATAACAATAACAATAACAATAACAATAACAATAACAATAACAATAACAATAACAATAACAATAACAATAACAATAACAATAACAATAACAATAACAATAACAATAACAATAACAATAACAATAACAATAACAATAACAATAACAATAACAATAACAATAACAATAACAATAACAATAACAATAACAATAACAATAACAATAACAATAACAATAACAATAACAATAACAATAACAATAACAATAACAATAACAATAACAATAACAATAACAATAACAATAACAATAACAATAACAATAACAATAACAATAACAATAACAATAACAATAACAATAACAATAACAATAACAATAACAATAACAATAACAATAACAATAACAATAACAATAACAATAACAATAACAATAACAATAACAATAACAATAACAATAACAATAACAATAACAATAACAATAACAATAACAATAACAATAACAATAACAATAACAATAACAATAACAATAACAATAACAATAACAATAACAATAACAATAACAATAACAATAACAATAACAATAACAATAACAATAACAATAACAATAACAATAACAATAACAATAACAATAACAATAACAATAACAATAACAATAACAATAACAATAACAATAACAATAACAATAACAATAACAATAACAATAACAATAACAATAACAATAACAATAACAATAACAATAACAATAACAATAACAATAACAATAACAATAACAATAACAATAACAATAACAATAACAATAACAATAACAATAACAATAACAATAACAATAACAATAACAATAACAATAACAATAACAATAACAATAACAATAACAATAACAATAACAATAACAATAACAATAACAATAACAATAACAATAACAATAACAATAACAATAACAATAACAATAACAATAACAATAACAATAACAATAACAATAACAATAACAATAACAATAACAATAACAATAACAATAACAATAACAATAACAATAACAATAACAATAACAATAACAATAACAATAACAATAACAATAACAATAACAATAACAATAACAATAACAATAACAATAACAATAACAATAACAATAACAATAACAATAACAATAACAATAACAATAACAATAACAATAACAATAACAATAACAATAACAATAACAATAACAATAACAATAACAATAACAATAACAATAACAATAACAATAACAATAACAATAACAATAACAATAACAATAACAATAACAATAACAATAACAATAACAATAACAATAACAATAACAATAACAATAACAATAACAATAACAATAACAATAACAATAACAATAACAATAACAATAACAATAACAATAACAATAACAATAACAATAACAATAACAATAACAATAACAATAACAATAACAATAACAATAACAATAACAATAACAATAACAATAACAATAACAATAACAATAACAATAACAATAACAATAACAATAACAATAACAATAACAATAACAATAACAATAACAATAACAATAACAATAACAATAACAATAACAATAACAATAACAATAACAATAACAATAACAATAACAATAACAATAACAATAACAATAACAATAACAATAACAATAACAATAACAATAACAATAACAATAACAATAACAATAACAATAACAATAACAATAACAATAACAATAACAATAACAATAACAATAACAATAACAATAACAATAACAATAACAATAACAATAACAATAACAATAACAATAACAATAACAATAACAATAACAATAACAATAACAATAACAATAACAATAACAATAACAATAACAATAACAATAACAATAACAATAACAATAACAATAACAATAACAATAACAATAACAATAACAATAACAATAACAATAACAATAACAATAACAATAACAATAACAATAACAATAACAATAACAATAACAATAACAATAACAATAACAATAACAATAACAATAACAATAACAATAACAATAACAATAACAATAACAATAACAATAACAATAACAATAACAATAACAATAACAATAACAATAACAATGGGATCGAGTGGTTCTGTCCACAGGGGGGCGTGTAGCGTCTTATAGGTGCCCTAGCCGGGGCTAGCTTGCTAGCCCTGGTTAGGTGTCACCCTAGCTTCTCCGCCCCCAAGACCGGCATGCGTACCATCATTGGTATAACCTACCTGAGGTGATCCTGTTTCTGCAGAACATGCCGGATCTAGAGGAGTAAACCTCGACTAAAAATCCGTAATCCAAGGTGTCAATCGTACCGTGCCGAGGGATGGATGGCCACGCGTCAGTTGGTCTCATACGGTGTCCTCCGGATACCTGGCGAACTCCGGTTGCATTTAGCCTTGCTGCAGTATGGGAGCACTGCTGCAGTCGACCTTTATTTCTGCCCTACTCGTGGGAACCGCATGGCAACCTCTTTAAAAAAACCTTCTGAGGAATCAACCTCACTAAAAAATGATGCGGCGTCTGGGAACACGCAAAGTTCCCAAAATATTAAAGAAAATTCGGGGGTTCATATGCCCCGTTTTTTCGTTGTAAAAAGAAAAGATGAAGTGAATTTTGACAAAGTCAACCCGTTTGCAATCTCAAAATTTGTACAGCAAATAATTGGTAAGGTAGAATCAATTAAGAAGATTAGGGAAGGACTTATGGTCGAAGTGGCAACAGACAAGCAATCCATTAAAATGCTTAAACTGGCAAGATTTTTAGAGTATGAGGTTAACGTAAGTGTACATAAATCTCTTAACTACTCCAAAGGGATAATTTATTGCAGAGATCTAGTCAACTGCACAGACGAAGAAATCTTAGAAAATTTACAAGATCAAAACGTCATTGAAATACGTAGAATTAAAACCAAACGTGAAGGTCAACTCATTAATACGCCATCGGTGGTGTTAACTTTTAATTCACCTGCTCTGCCGAAGAAAGTAAATGTGGCTTTTTACCACTTAGAAGTTCGACAATACATTCCGAGTGTGATGCGGTGTTTCAGGTGCCAGAAGATTGGTCATACCTCATCGAGGTGCGAAAACCCAGCGATATGCACGTGCGGAAAATCCATACACGAAGGTACAGAATGCGTCGAACCTTTTACCTGTGTAAACTGTGGCAATAACCATTCTGCTAGGTACAAGGATTGTCCCGCTATATTGCTGGAAAGGTCCATACAAGAGCTTCGAACTAAAGAAAAAATTAGCTACTTCGAGGCTAAGAGAAGATTAACCCCGCCGAAATCACCAAAAGATAATATCTCATTTGCACAAGCTACCGCGAAACGCTCGAATGCAGAACAATTAATTCAAGAGTTTACCCCTCTAATAGCTAAGCTAGTCGAGGAAACTATCAAAAAAACATTAGGAAATCTGATTGGAAATAGAAGCGAAACTATAAATATAAAAAATGCAGATATCAATGCAGTCACAAGAACTGCAAACCAGGTGATTGTTCCACCTAAAGCTTCATCATCTGAAGTTATCTCACTCTTCTCCCATGCGGAGAAGAGAAACCCCATCCCGGCGTCCGATAATATGGACGCGGGAAACAAATTCAAGACGCCTTTGGAGGAAGGGAGGAGCCCTTCCATTAAAAGGCAACAATCACTCTCCGAGTCGGAGAGTGATAAACAAAATATAGCCCAAAAGGCCAAACGGCCTGTCGGATGGCCTAAAGGCAAGGCCAGAAAAGTCAAGGCCAGTAACTCTGGGCCTGATAACACACAACTGGATCCAGCGTCCGGTTCTCAGCACCGGAAAATGTCCTTCTAATTTGTGTATCTGATGCTCATAACTAGAGAGCGGATTTCTAGCATTATGCTTATCCATAATATTAATAGCATCGAAAAAATTTCTTAATATCTATACGAATCTTGAAGAATGTGATTACTTAGCGCTAAGTTTTTTTGGGCTTTTTTGCTTATTTTGACTTTTTGTGCTTATTTTGACTTTTTATGCTTATTTTCATGCTTTTTTTAGATTTTGATGCTTATTTGGAGCATTTTCTTAAACATTTAATAATAATTTCACGCTGATATTAAATTAATGTGCTAATATAGAGAATTTTCGTAAAAATCTGTATCCCATCATTTATAGATTATATTTGTATTACATATTTTCTTCGTGTCTTTTGACAACATAATTGTTAAAAATCTTCATAATATGATACAATAATTATAATGAATTTTATTATTAATAAATATTAGTATAAATTACCAATTTACAATGGATTCGTTTATAAATAAGTAGATATAATAGACCGTCTCATTATTCAGATAATACAGACGAACGCTTCATAGGAATCACACCTATGATATTCCGGATGTAAACGTCGTTAAAAAATAAATAGGGGCCCCAGTAAGTATTAAATGTAAACAAATTTAAGCGATAGCTAATAATCAGGTGTTCTGCAACCGTATCAATTTCCTTCTCTCGTCAAAAGTACCGATGGGACGACTGGCGCATATTTACCGTTTTCGTTAATTTTCATATTCAAACTCGCATTCATAAACTATTGAATTGACATTCCAAAAACTTTGCTTATTTATCAAAAATTACTATATGCGTGAATCGTATTAACCTGGGGAATCACAGATAAATTATATTATATAATTCACATGTATATTTAACCCATAATGCAAAAGGTGAAAACCACAATAGAAGAATTAATTAGAGGCTATCCAGAATTAATAAGTGAAAATTATACATTATTTTGTAAGGCATGTTTAAAAATATTAAGTTTTATTTTAGTTCCCAACTGCATCCTTACTAGTCAAGACTTGTATGTAAAACATGTTATAACAACACTACGTCAAGAACGTTTGAAAAAGTTCAAAGCTGAACTAACAAAACAGCACAATTTCACAATCTTTAGCATCATCTTCAATTAAATTCACATTTGTGCAAAATACTTACTTACTTACATTCTAATATCCCTTTAAGAAAATTACAAATTATGCATTTAAATCTTTCTTGGGAAAATATTGTAAAATACGCATTCCCGAGAAAAAATTATGTAGCTCTTAGATACTATGAAACCATACAAAAAATTAAAGATATTATTAACAATAATTATATGTGGTTTGGTGTGGATGAAACCACAGACTTGTTTAATTTAATAATATGAGTTTAACATGAAGACATCCGACCAACAGTATTTTGATATATACAAAAGAATTGAAGAAAACTGATAATAACATTATAGCAAAATTCATAAATGATGGACTGACAAGCTTATTTTTGCCGTAGACAATACCAAGTTACAAAATTTTACTAATAATGCATTTTGTGCATTGTACAAGTTTAGCACATGAATAGAAACGAATTTCTGAAACTATAAGAATGAAATTTCCATTTGTAGATTTAATTAAATATGGAAAAATAGTTCTTATATTCTTCTGTGAGTACAATTATTCAAGAAGTCATTATCTGATATCTCACTGCCCCATAAACCAGTGCTAACAAAATGGGGAATTTGGCTATATGCTACAATGTACTATGCGAACAATTTTGAAGAATTTAATAAGGTTATATACAACTTTCCCGAAACGACAAGCAAATCAGTTAAAGACTGTTAAACAGTTCTTAAGAAACAAGAGCTTCCTTCAAAACAATTGAGTTACATAAAATCGCGTTTAAATTTTGTGAGCCACACAATCAAATCTTTATAAAAGCAGATTCATTTTAGAAAATACCTGCATGCATTGGCCAAGAAATCAAAATAATATCGAAAGAAGTATTCGTTGAAAATGAAGGATTTTTAATATTAAATAAATTAAACTTGATTTTGAATGGCAATTTTTAAATGGATCCAGCTATAATTTATAATTTAAAGAGAAGCTTTTCTACTTTCAAAAATTTATTGAGCGTCAGAAGTAATAATTTATACAATTTAACCCTTAGAACAACTTTTAATGATCTACTGTTTTTATGAATAGATTTTATTTATTTTGAAACGTATACAAAATTACAATTTAATTTTTAAATACTTACATGATATTATATATTGCCTAAAGAAAGTATGTTTATTTTAGTTTTAAGCCAAATTTCTTTGTAAAATATGTTGATAAACGTGTAACATATCAAGAAAATATAGTTTTCTTTAGAGCTTTTTTCGTGTTTTTATGCTTTTTTTCCTGTTTTTATACTTTTTTAATGCTTTTTTTTCTCTAAATTTTGTGCCTTTTAATGCTTTTTTAGTGCTTTTTTCGTGTTTTTATGCTTTTTTCCTGTTTTTATGCTTTTTTAATGCTTTTCTTCTCTAAATTTTGTGCCTTTTTAAATGCTTTTTTTCACATTTTTTATGCTTTTTTATCCGCTCTCTACTCATAACTAATTTTTATTGATCTTTTTATTGTCTTTGTCATATTTTTATTAATTTTAAAAGAGTTGGAACAAATGGTCCAATGGAATTGCCGTGGTTGCATATCGCATATCGGTGAACTGAAGATCATTCTGCGAGAATACAATCCTTTCTGTGTATGCCTACAGGAAACCCTCTTTAGACCTGATCAACAGTTTTCATTAAGGGGCTACAGCATCCTTAGGGAAGACGTAGCCCCACGCCATCGGTCAAGAGGGGGAGTAGGTATACTTATACGGGAAGGATGTATTTACTCGCAATTAAATCTCAGAACGGATCTTCAGACCGTAGCTTGTGTGATCAAAGCGCCGATAGAAGTCACGATATGCAACATTTACCTCCCAGATGGCAACTGGGAGAGTAACCAGATAGTCAATCTGATTAGGCAATTACCTGGACCATATCTATTGCTGGGAGATTTTAATGCACATAGTCCGTTATGGGGTTCCCACCGTCTCGACATTAGAGGCTCGTATATCGAAGACGTGCTTGATATCACGGGAGGGATACTCTTAAATAACGGACTACCGACGCATTTCAACGTTTTCAGCGGTGCATTCTCAGCAATAGATTTAGCAATATCTTCGCCCACTCTCGCCACGCGTCTTCAGTGGCAGGCCCTCGAGGATCTACATGGAAGCGATCACTTCCCGATCGTCTTGTCCACAAACATTCCGAGGGCCATACAACGCAGACCCAGGCGCTGGCGCCTGGATCTAGCAGAGTGGGAAGAGTTTCGTAACGATGTCACGTTAGCAGACAACTCCGAAGGTATTGGTTCCACTTTAGATACAATAAATCTCAGCATTACTCAAGCAGCACAAAAGTTTATACCACGTACCTCTGGCTCGACTAGTAAATCCTCCGTTCCATGGTGGAACGTTGAGGTTAGTCGAGTTATCGCAGAGAAGAAACGGGCGTTTAACATTTACAAAAGAAATCCTACGCAAGAAAACCTTATCGTTTTTAAACGAAAGCGGGCAGTCGCCCGCCGCAAGATTTTAGAATCTAAAAACGACGCTTGGAAGAACTACGTGAACTCAATGAAGAGTGACACGCCAGTCACGGAAGTTTGGAGAAAGGTACATGCTATCCGCGGGCAAAGGCTACCCTCCATCATAGGCCTTTGTGATGGAGGCAACACAATCACGGAGCCTCGTGATGTAGCGGAGGCATTAGCTGTACATTTCTCCAGCGCCAGTAGTTCTTCCAATTATAATCCAGAATTCTTGCGTAGGAAAGGTGAACTAGAAGCTACACTTGACTTTTACACAGATTCGGATCTTAATTATAATAATCCTTTCACAATGAAAGAATTTGAGGAGGCACTGAGGAGTTGTAATGACTCATCTCCTGGCCCGGATAATATCCCCTATAAAATGATTGAAAATCTGTCACACGAATCGAAAACCCATATCCTGTCTCTGTTTAATCGGATATGGGAGAAAGGGGAATATCCGGAGCTATGGAGAGAAGCAATTATTGTGCCTCTTCTTAAAACAGGAAAAGATCCGAATCTTGCTTCTAGTTATCGCCCAGTTTCGTTAACCTGCTGCTTGAGTAAAGTCTTTGAAAAAATGGTCAATAGCCGACTGGTATGGATTCTCGAGTCGCGAGAACTGATCGTACCCTACCAGTCTGGATTTAGGAAACGTCATTCCACTATTGACCATCTGGTCCGTTTAGAGAATGCCATTCAAAACGCTTTTCTGGAGAGAAAGCACCTAGTCGCGGTGTTTTTCGATCTGGAAAAAGCCTATGATATGACATGGCGTCATGGCATTCTTAGGAAGTTGCATTGGTGGGGACTGAGAGGCCGTCTGCCTTTATTCATCCAGTCCTTCTTGTCGCACCGGAGTTTTCGAGTACGTGTAGGAGATTCTGTCTCCTCTCTCCACGTACAAGAAAACGGCATACCGCAGGGCTCTACCATTAGCGTAACCCTTTTCTCTATTGCGGTAAATGATATTGCAACCTCCGTTAGTACCCCAGTGAATACGTGCCTGTATGTCGACGACCTCGCAATCTACATGGCCGGAGATACCATCCCGGCTATATGTAGAGAGCTGCAGAGGAACATTGATAACATCGTTCGAGACGCTGGCTCGTGTGGTTTTCGGTTTTCAGAGACAAAGATGGCTTGTGTCCATTTTTATCGTCTGAGAAAGCCACACAGGGAGCCTAGTCTAAATATTAATGGTTCTGTTATTCAATGTGTCGACAGTTATCGATTTCTAGGACTAATTTTCGACAGGACTCTGTCATTCCGTCCCCACATTAATGACCTTGCTACAAGGTTTAAGAAGGCACTTAATCTAATCAGTTTTTAATTTGTTGTGCATCGTCTTTTTATGTTAATTTATTATCTTTGTTAATTTATTCTGTGAACGTCCGTCTCGTCTAGTTGGCCCTTTACACCAACTAGGTCGAGTGATTTTATCGTTTTCGTTTTGTATTGTTTTTATTGTCGGGCACTTTACACCCGACAACGGTTTTATCGATTTTATCTAGCTTTAAGTTTTATCTCTGTGTTTAGCTTTAAGTTTTATTCTGTGTGTCGTCCCTCTACCATGTTGGTTTTTTACTCCAACTTGGTGGAGTTGAATTTTATCTTTGATGTTTGTATCGTATACATCTCGCCTTGTTGGATTTTTACACCAACTAGGTCGAGTGATTTTATCGTACTCGTTTGTATTGTTTTTGTTGTCGGGCACTTTACATCCGACAACGGTTTTATCGCTCTTATCTATTTTTAAGTTTTATCTGTGTCTAGTTTTAAGTTTTAATCTGTGTGTCGTCCCTCCACCATGTTGGCCTTTTACACCAACTTGGTGGATGTGCTCTGTCCGTCTCGCCTAGCTGGCCTAGGCCGAGTGATTTTAAACTTTTTGTCTCTAGTCATTATTTTAATTTATATGTTAATTTATTTTGTGAATGCCCGTCTCGTCTAGTTGGCATTTTACAACAACTAGGTCGAGTGATTTTATTATTTTTGTTTGTATTGTTCCTCTGCTGTCGGGCTATTTACACCCGACAGCGGTTTTATTTATATATGTTAATTTATTATGTGTTCGTCCGTCTCGACTAGTTGGCATTTAACATCAACTAGGTAGAGTGATTTTAGTATTCCTCCGGTGTCAGGCCATTTACACCCGACATTGGTTTTATTTCTATGTGTTAATTTATTTTGTGTTCGTCCGTCTTGCCTAGTTGGCATTTTACACCAACTAGGCGAGTATTATTATTATAACTAAACCTGAAAAAAAAAAAAAGAGAGAATAGCGGCTAATGGCCCTAGCAGTCGATGCCGCTGAAAAAGAAAAAAAAAAAAAAAAAAAAAATAACAATAACAATAACAATAACAATAACAATAACAATAACAATAACAATAACAATAACAATAACAATAACAATAACAATAACAATAACAATAACAATAACAATAACAATAACAATAACAATAACAATAACAATAACAATAACAATAACAATAACAATAACAATAACAATAACAATAACAATAAACAATAACAATAACAATAACAATAACAATAACAATAACAATAACAATAACAATAACAATAACAATAACAATAACAATAACAATAACAATAACAATAACAATAACAATAACAATAACAATAACAATAACAATAACAATAACAATAACAATAACAATAACAATAACAATAACAATAACAATAACAATAACAATAACAATAACAATAACAATAACAATAACAATAACAATAACAATAACAATAACAATAACAATAACAATAACAATAACAATAACAATAACAATAACAATAACAATAACAATAACAATAACAATAACAATAACAATAACAATAACAATAACAATAACAATAACAATAACAATAACAATAACAATAACAATAACAATAACAATAACAATAACAATAACAATAACAATAACAATAACAATAACAATAACAATAACAATAACAATAACAATAACAATAACAATAACAATAACAATAACAATAACAATAACAATAACAATAACAATAACAATAACAATAACAATAACAATAACAATAACAATAACAATAAACAATAACAATAACAATAACAATAACAATAACAATAACAATAACAATAACAATAACAATAACAATAACAATAACAATAACAATAACAATAACAATAACAATAACAATAACAATAACAATAACAATAACAATAACAATAACAATAACAATAACAATAACAATAACAATAACAATAACAATAACAATAACAATAACAATAACAATAACAATAACAATAACAATAACAATAACAATAACAATAACAATAACAATAACAATAACAATAACAATAACAATAACAATAACAATAACAATAACAATAACAATAACAATAACAATAACAATAACAATAACAATAACAATAACAATAACAATAACAATAACAATAACAATAACAATAACAATAACAATAACAATAACAATAACAATAACAATAACATAAATACAATAACAATAACAATAACAATAACAATAACAATAACAATAACAATAACAATAACAATAACAATAACAATAACAATAACAATAACAATAACAATAACAATAACAATAACAATAACAATAACAATAACTAAAATAACAATAAGCAATAACAATAACAATAACAATAACAATAACAATAACAACAATAACAATAACAATAACAATAACAATAACAATAACAATAACAATAACAATAACAATAACAATAACAATAACAATAACAATAACAATAACAATAACAATAACAATTAACAATAACAAAATAACAATAACAATAACAATAACAATAACAATAACAATAACAATAACAATAACAATAACAATCATAACAATAACAATAACAATAACAATAACAATAACAATAACAATAACAATAACAATAACAATAACAATAACAATAACAATAACAATAACAATAACAATAACAATAACAATAACAATAACAATAACAATAACAATAACAATAACAATAACAATAACAATAACAATAACAACAATAACAATAACAATAACAACAATAACAATAACAATAACAATTAACAATAACAATAACAATAACAATAACAATAACAATAACAATAACAATAACAATAACAATAACAATAACAATAACAATAACAATAACAATAACAATAACAATAACAATAACAATAACCAATAACAATAACAATAACAATAACAATAACAATAACAATAACAATAACAATAATAACAATAACAATAACAATAACAATAACAATAACAATAACAATAATAACAATAACAATAACAATAACAATAACAATAACAATAACAATAACAATAACAATAACAATAACAATAACAAAACAATAACAATAACAATAACAATAACAATAACAATACAATAACAATAACAATAAACAATAACAATAACAATAACAATAACAATAACAATAACAATAACAATAACAATAACAATAACAATAACAATAACAATAACAATAACAATAACAATAACAATAACAATAAACAATAACAATAACAATAACAATAACAATAACAATAACAATAATAACAATAACAATAACAATAACAATAACAATAACAATAACAATAACAATAACAATACAATAACAATAACAATAACAATAAAATAACAATAACAATAACAATAACAATAACAATAACAATAACAATAACAATAACAATAACAATAACAATAACAATAACAATAACAATAACAATAACAATAACAATAACAATAACAATAACAATAACAATAACAATAACAATAACAATAACAATAACAATAACAATAACAATAACAATAACAATAACAATAACAATAACAATAACAATAACAATAACAATAACAATAACAATAACAATAACAATAACAATAACAATAACAATAACAATAACAATAACAATAACAATAACAATAACAATAACAACTCAAATAACAATAACAATAACAATAACATAACAATAACAATAACAATAACAATAACAATAACAATAACAATACAATAACAATAACAATAACAATAACAATAACAATAACAATAACAATAACAATAACAATAACAATAACAATAACAATAACAATAACAATAACAATAACAATAACAATAACAATAACAATAACAATAACAATAACAATAACAATAACAATAACAATAACAATAACAATAACAATAACAATAACAATAACAATAACAATAACAATAACAATAACAATAACAATAACAATAACAATAACAATAACAATAACAATAACAATAACAATAACAATAACAATAACAATAACAATAACAATAACAATAACAATAACAATAACAATAACAATAACAATAACAATAACAATAACAATAACAATAACAATAACAATAACAATAACAATAACAATAACAATAACAATAACAATAACAATAACAATAACAATAACAATAACAATAACAATAACAATAACAATAACAATAACAATAACAATAACAATAACAATAACAATAACAATAACAATAACAATAACAATAACAATAACAATAACAATAACAATAACAATAACAATAACAATAACAATAACAATAACAATAACAATAACAATAACAATAACAATAACAATAACAATAACAATAACAATAACAATAACAATAACAATAACAATAACAATAACAATAACAATAACAATAACAATAACAATAACAATAACAATAACAATAACAATAACAATAACAATAACAATAACAATAACAATAACAATAACAATAACAATAACAATAACAATAACAATAACAATAACAATAACAATAACAATAACAATAACAATAACAATAACAATAACAATAACAATAACAATAACAATAACAATAACAATAACAATAACAATAACAATAACAATAACAATAACAATAACAATAACAATAACAATAACAATAACAATAACAATAACAATAACAATAACAATAACAATAACAATAACAATAACAATAACAATAACAATAACAATAACAATAACAATAACAATAACAATAACAATAACAATAACAATAACAATAACAATAACAATAACAATAACAATAACAATAACAATAACAATAACAATAACAATAACAATAACAATAACAATAACAATAACAATAACAATAACAATAACAATAACAATAACAATAACAATAACAATAACAATAACAATAACAATAACAATAACAATAACAATAACAATAACAATAACAATAACAATAACAATAACAATAACAATAACAATAACAATAACAATAACAATAACAATAACAATAACAATAACAATAACAATAACAATAACAATAACAATAACAATAACAATAACAATAACAATAACAATAACAATAACAATAACAATAACAATAACAATAACAATAACAATAACAATAACAATAACAATAACAATAACAATAACAATAACAATAACAATAACAATAACAATAACAATAACAATAACAATAACAATAACAATAACAATAACAATAACAATAACAATAACAATAACAATAACAATAACAATAACAATAACAATAACAATAACAATAACAATAACAATAACAATAACAATAACAATAACAATAACAATAACAATAACAATAACAATAACAATAACAATAACAATAACAATAACAATAACAATAACAATAACAATAACAATAACAATAACAATAACAATAACAATAACAATAACAATAACAATAACAATAACAATAACAATAACAATAACAATAACAATAACAATAACAATAACAATAACAATAACAATAACAATAACAATAACAATAACAATAACAATAACAATAACAATAACAATAACAATAACAATAACAATAACAATAACAATAACAATAACAATAACAATAACAATAACAATAACAATAACAATAACAATAACAATAACAATAACAATAACAATAACAATAACAATAACAATAACAATAACAATAACAATAACAATAACAATAACAATAACAATAACAATAACAATAACAATAACAATAACAATAACAATAACAATAACAATAACAATAACAATAACAATAACAATAACAATAACAATAACAATATCAATAACAATAACAATAACAATAACAATAACAATAACAATAACAATAACAATAACAATAACAATAACAATAACAATAACAATAACAATAACAATAACAATAACAATAACAATAACAATAACAATAACAATAACAATAACAATAACAATAACAATAACAATAACAATAACAATAACAATAACAATAACAATAACAATAACAATAACAATAACAATAACAATAACAATAACAATAACAATAACAATAACAATAACAATAACAATAACAATAACAATAACAATAACAATAACAATAACAATAACAATAACAATAACAATAACAATAACAATAACAATAACAATAACAATAACAATAACAATAACAATAACAATAACAATAACAATAACAATAACAATAACAATAACAATAACAATAACAATAACAATAACAATAACAATAACAATAACAATAACAATAACAATAACAATAACAATAACAATAACAATAACAATAACAATAACAATAACAATAACAATAACAATAACAATAACAATAACAATAACAATAACAATAACAATAACAATAACAATAACAATAACAATAACAATAACAATAACAATAACAATAACAATAACAATAACAATAACAATAACAATAACAATAACAATAACAATAACAATAACAATAACAATAACAATAACAATAACAATAACAATAACAATAACAATAACAATAACAATAACAATAACAATAACAATAACAATAACAATAACAATAACAATAACAATAACAATAACAATAACAATAACAATAACAATAACAATAACAATAACAATAACAATAACAATAACAATAACAATAACAATAACAATAACAATAACAATAACAATAACAATAACAATAACAATAACAATAACAATAACAATAACAATAACAATAACAATAACAATAACAATAACAATAACAATAACAATAACAATAACAATAACAATAACAATAACAATAACAATAACAATAACAATAACAATAACAATAACAATAACAATAACAATAACAATAACAATAACAATAACAATAACAATAACAATAACAATAACAATAACAATAACAATAACAATAACAATAACAATAACAATAACAATAACAATAACAATAACAATAACAATAACAATAACAATAACAATAACAATAACAATAACAATAACAATAACAATAACAATAACAATAACAATAACAATAACAATAACAATAACAATAACAATAACAATAACAATAACAATAACAATAACAATAACAATAACAATAACAATAACAATAACAATAACAATAACAATAACAATAACAATAACAATAACAATAACAATAACAATAACAATAACAATAACAATAACAATAACAATAACAATAACAATAACAATAACAATAACAATAACAATAACAATAACAATAACAATAACAATAACAATAACAATAACAATAACAATAACAATAACAATAACAATAACAATAACAATAACAATAACAATAACAATAACAATAACAATAACAATAACAATAACAATAACAATAACAATAACAATAACAATAACAATAACAATAACAATAACAATAACAATAACAATAACAATAACAATAACAATAACAATAACAATAACAATAACAATAACAATAACAATAACAATAACAATAACAATAACAATAACAATAACAATAACAATAACAATAACAATAACAATAACAATAACAATAACAATAACAATAACAATAACAATAACAATAACAATAACAATAACAATAACAATAACAATAACAATAACAATAACAATAACAATAACAATAACAATAACAATAACAATAACAATAACAATAACAATAACAATAACAATAACAATAACAATAACAATAACAATAACAATAACAATAACAATAACAATAACAATAACAATAACAATAACAATAACAATAACAATAACAATAACAATAACAATAACAATAACAATAACAATAACAATAACAATAACAATAACAATAACAATAACAATAACAATAACAATAACAATAACAATAACAATAACAATAACAATAACAATAACAATAACAATAACAATAACAATAACAATAACAATAACAATAACAATAACAATAACAATAACAATAACAATAACAATAACAATAACAATAACAATAACAATAACAATAACAATAACAATAACAATAACAATAACAATAACAATAACAATAACAATAACAATAACAATAACAATAACAATAACAATAACAATAACAATAACAATAACAATAACAATAACAATAACAATAACAATAACAATAACAATAACAATAACAATAACAATAACAATAACAATAACAATAACAATAACAATAACAATAACAATAACAATAACAATAACAATAACAATAACAATAACAATAACAATAACAATAACAATAACAATAACAATAACAATAACAATAACAATAACAATAACAATAACAATAACAATAACAATAACAATAACAATAACAATAACAATAACAATAACAATAACAATAACAATAACAATAACAATAACAATAACAATAACAATAACAATAACAATAACAATAACAATAACAATAACAATAACAATAACAATAACAATAACAATAACAATAACAATAACAATAACAATAACAATAACAATAACAATAACAATAACAATAACAATAACAATAACAATAACAATAACAATAACAATAACAATAACAATAACAATAACAATAACAATAACAATAACAATAACAATAACAATAACAATAACAATAACAATAACAATAACAATAACAATAACAATAACAATAACAATAACAATAACAATAACAATAACAATAACAATAACAATAACAATAACAATAACAATAACAATAACAATAACAATAACAATAACAATAACAATAACAATAACAATAACAATAACAATAACAATAACAATAACAATAACAATAACAATAACAATAACAATAACAATAACAATAACAATAACAATAACAATAACAATAACAATAACAATAACAATAACAATAACAATAACAATAACAATAACAATAACAATAACAATAACAATAACAATAACAATAACAATAACAATAACAATAACAATAACAATAACAATAACAATAACAATAACAATAACAATAACAATAACAATAACAATAACAATAACAATAACAATAACAATAACAATAACAATAACAATAACAATAACAATAACAATAACAATAACAATAACAATAACAATAACAATAACAATAACAATAACAATAACAATAACAATAACAATAACAATAACAATAACAATAACAATAACAATAACAATAACAATAACAATAACAATAACAATAACAATAACAATAACAATAACAATAACAATAACAATAACAATAACAATAACAATAACAATAACAATAACAATAACAATAACAATAACAATAACAATAACAATAACAATAACAATAACAATAACAATAACAATAACAATAACAATAACAATAACAATAACAATAACAATAACAATAACAATAACAATAACAATAACAATAACAATAACAATAACAATAACAATAACAATAACAATAACAATAACAATAACAATAACAATAACAATAACAATAACAATAACAATAACAATAACAATAACAATAACAATAACAATAACAATAACAATAACAATAACAATAACAATAACAATAACAATAACAATAACAATAACAATAACAATAACAATAACAATAACAATAACAATAACAATAACAATAACAATAACAATAACAATAACAATAACAATAACAATAACAATAACAATAACAATAACAATAACAATAACAATAACAATAACAATAACAATAACAATAACAATAACAATAACAATAACAATAACAATAACAATAACAATAACAATAACAATAACAATAACAATAACAATAACAATAACAATAACAATAACAATAACAATAACAATAACAATAACAATAACAATAACAATAACAATAACAATAACAATAACAATAACAATAACAATAACAATAACAATAACAATAACAATAACAATAACAATAACAATAACAATAACAATAACAATAACAATAACAATAACAATAACAATAACAATAACAATAACAATAACAATAACAATAACAATAACAATAACAATAACAATAACAATAACAATAACAATAACAATAACAATAACAATAACAATAACAATAACAATAACAATAACAATAACAATAACAATAACAATAACAATAACAATAACAATAACAATAACAATAACAATAACAATAACAATAACAATAACAATAACAATAACAATAACAATAACAATAACAATAACAATAACAATAACAATAACAATAACAATAACAATAACAATAACAATAACAATAACAATAACAATAACAATAACAATAACAATAACAATAACAATAACAATAACAATAACAATAACAATAACAATAACAATAACAATAACAATAACAATAACAATAACAATAACAATAACAATAACAATAACAATAACAATAACAATAACAATAACAATAACAATAACAATAACAATAACAATAACAATAACAATAACAATAACAATAACAATAACAATAACAATAACAATAACAATAACAATAACAATAACAATAACAATAACAATAACAATAACAATAACAATAACAATAACAATAACAATAACAATAACAATAACAATAACAATAACAATAACAATAACAATAACAATAACAATAACAATAACAATAACAATAACAATAACAATAACAATAACAATAACAATAACAATAACAATAACAATAACAATAACAATAACAATAACAATAACAATAACAATAACAATAACAATAACAATAACAATAACAATAACAATAACAATAACAATAACAATAACAATAACAATAACAATAACAATAACAATAACAATAACAATAACAATAACAATAACAATAACAATAACAATAACAATAACAATAACAATAACAATAACAATAACAATAACAATAACAATAACAATAACAATAACAATAACAATAACAATAACAATAACAATAACAATAACAATAACAATAACAATAACAATAACAATAACAATAACAATAACAATAACAATAACAATAACAATAACAATAACAATAACAATAACAATAACAATAACAATAACAATAACAATAACAATAACAATAACAATAACAATAACAATAACAATAACAATAACAATAACAATAACAATAACAATAACAATAACAATAACAATAACAATAACAATAACAATAACAATAACAATAACAATAACAATAACAATAACAATAACAATAACAATAACAATAACAATAACAATAACAATAACAATAACAATAACAATAACAATAACAATAACAATAACAATAACAATAACAATAACAATAACAATAACAATAACAATAACAATAACAATAACAATAACAATAACAATAACAATAACAATAACAATAACAATAACAATAACAATAACAATAACAATAACAATAACAATAACAATAACAATAACAATAACAATAACAATAACAATAACAATAACAATAACAATAACAATAACAATAACAATAACAATAACAATAACAATAACAATAACAATAACAATAACAATAACAATAACAATAACAATAACAATAACAATAACAATAACAATAACAATAACAATAACAATAACAATAACAATAACAATAACAATAACAATAACAATAACAATAACAATAACAATAACAATAACAATAACAATAACAATAACAATAACAATAACAATAACAATAACAATAACAATAACAATAACAATAACAATAACAATAACAATAACAATAACAATAACAATAACAATAACAATAACAATAACAATAACAATAACAATAACAATAACAATAACAATAACAATAACAATAACAATAACAATAACAATAACAATAACAATAACAATAACAATAACAATAACAATAACAATAACAATAACAATAACAATAACAATAACAATAACAATAACAATAACAATAACAATAACAATAACAATAACAATAACAATAACAATAACAATAACAATAACAATAACAATAACAATAACAATAACAATAACAATAACAATAACAATAACAATAACAATAACAATAACAATAACAATAACAATAACAATAACAATAACAATAACAATAACAATAACAATAACAATAACAATAACAATAACAATAACAATAACAATAACAATAACAATAACAATAACAATAACAATAACAATAACAATAACAATAACAATAACAATAACAATAACAATAACAATAACAATAACAATAACAATAACAATAACAATAACAATAACAATAACAATAACAATAACAATAACAATAACAATAACAATAACAATAACAATAACAATAACAATAACAATAACAATAACAATAACAATAACAATAACAATAACAATAACAATAACAATAACAATAACAATAACAATAACAATAACAATAACAATAACAATAACAATAACAATAACAATAACAATAACAATAACAATAACAATAACAATAACAATAACAATAACAATAACAATAACAATAACAATAACAATAACAATAACAATAACAATAACAATAACAATAACAATAACAATAACAATAACAATAACAATAACAATAACAATAACAATAACAATAACAATAACAATAACAATAACAATAACAATAACAATAACAATAACAATAACAATAACAATAACAATAACAATAACAATAACAATAACAATAACAATAACAATAACAATAACAATAACAATAACAATAACAATAACAATAACAATAACAATAACAATAACAATAACAATAACAATAACAATAACAATAACAATAACAATAACAATAACAATAACAATAACAATAACAATAACAATAACAATAACAATAACAATAACAATAACAATAACAATAACAATAACAATAACAATAACAATAACAATAACAATAACAATAACAATAACAATAACAATAACAATAACAATAACAATAACAATAACAATAACAATAACAATAACAATAACAATAACAATAACAATAACAATAACAATAACAATAACAATAACAATAACAATAACAATAACAATAACAATAACAATAACAATAACAATAACAATAACAATAACAATAACAATAACAATAACAATAACAATAACAATAACAATAACAATAACAATAACAATAACAATAACAATAACAATAACAATAACAATAACAATAACAATAACAATAACAATAACAATAACAATAACAATAACAATAACAATAACAATAACAATAACAATAACAATAACAATAACAATAACAATAACAATAACAATAACAATAACAATAACAATAACAATAACAATAACAATAACAATAACAATAACAATAACAATAACAATAACAATAACAATAACAATAACAATAACAATAACAATAACAATAACAATAACAATAACAATAACAATAACAATAACAATAACAATAACAATAACAATAACAATAACAATAACAATAACAATAACAATAACAATAACAATAACAATAACAATAACAATAACAATAACAATAACAATAACAATAACAATAACAATAACAATAACAATAACAATAACAATAACAATAACAATAACAATAACAATAACAATAACAATAACAATAACAATAACAATAACAATAACAATAACAATAACAATAACAATAACAATAACAATAACAATAACAATAACAATAACAATAACAATAACAATAACAATAACAATAACAATAACAATAACAATAACAATAACAATAACAATAACAATAACAATAACAATAACAATAACAATAACAATAACAATAACAATAACAATAACAATAACAATAACAATAACAATAACAATAACAATAACAATAACAATAACAATAACAATAACAATAACAATAACAATAACAATAACAATAACAATAACAATAACAATAACAATAACAATAACAATAACAATAACAATAACAATAACAATAACAATAACAATAACAATAACAATAACAATAACAATAACAATAACAATAACAATAACAATAACAATAACAATAACAATAACAATAACAATAACAATAACAATAACAATAACAATAACAATAACAATAACAATAACAATAACAATAACAATAACAATAACAATAACAATAACAATAACAATAACAATAACAATAACAATAACAATAACAATAACAATAACAATAACAATAACAATAACAATAACAATAACAATAACAATAACAATAACAATAACAATAACAATAACAATAACAATAACAATAACAATAACAATAACAATAACAATAACAATAACAATAACAATAACAATAACAATAACAATAACAATAACAATAACAATAACAATAACTCAATAACAATAACAATAACAATAACAATAACAATAACAATAACAATAACAATAACAATAACAATAACAATAACAATAACAATAACAATAACAATAACAATAACAATAACAATAACAATAACAATAACAATAACAATAACAATAACAATAACAATAACAATAACAATAACAATAACAATAACAATAACAATAACAATAACAATAACAATAACAATAACAATAACAATAACAATAACAATAACAATAACAATAACAATAACAATAACAATAACAATAACAATAACAATAACAATAACAATAACAATAACAATAACAATAACAATAACAATAACAATAACAATAACAATAACAATAACAATAACAATAACAATAACAATAACAATAACAATAACAATAACAATAACAATAACAATAACAATAACAATAACAATAACAATAACAATAACAATAACAATAACAATAACAATAACAATAACAATAACAATAACAATAACAATAACAATAACAATAACAATAACAATAACAATAACAATAACAATAACAATAACAATAACAATAACAATAACAATAACAATAACAATAACAATAACAATAACAATAACAATAACAATAACAATAACAATAACAATAACAATAACAATAACAATAACAATAACAATAACAATAACAATAACAATAACAATAACAATAACAATAACAATAACAATAACAATAACAATAACAATAACAATAACAATAACAATAACAATAACAATAACAATAACAATAACAATAACAATAACAATAACAATAACAATAACAATAACAATAACAATAACAATAACAATAACAATAACAATAACAATAACAATAACAATAACAATAACAATAACAATAACAATAACAATAACAATAACAATAACAATAACAATAACAATAACAATAACAATAACAATAACAATAACAATAACAATAACAATAACAATAACAATAACAATAACAATAACAATAACAATAACAATAACAATAACAATAACAATAACAATAACAATAACAATAACAATAACAATAACAATAACAATAACAATAACAATAACAATAACAATAACAATAACAATAACAATAACAATAACAATAACAATAACAATAACAATAACAATAACAATAACAATAACAATAACAATAACAATAACAATAACAATAACAATAACAATAACAATAACAATAACAATAACAATAACAATAACAATAACAATAACAATAACAATAACAATAACAATAACAATAACAATAACAATAACAATAACAATAACAATAACAATAACAATAACAATAACAATAACAATAACAATAACAATAACAATAACAATAACAATAACAATAACAATAACAATAACAATAACAATAACAATAACAATAACAATAACAATAACAATAACAATAACAATAACAATAACAATAACAATAACAATAACAATAACAATAACAATAACAATAACAATAACAATAACAATAACAATAACAATAACAATAACAATAACAATAACAATAACAATAACAATAACAATAACAATAACAATAACAATAACAATAACAATAACAATAACAATAACAATAACAATAACAATAACAATAACAATAACAATAACAATAACAATAACAATAACAATAACAATAACAATAACAATAACAATAACAATAACAATAACAATAACAATAACAATAACAATAACAATAACAATAACAATAACAATAACAATAACAATAACAATAACAATAACAATAACAATAACAATAACAATAACAATAACAATAACAATAACAATAACAATAACAATAACAATAACAATAACAATAACAATAACAATAACAATAACAATAACAATAACAATAACAATAACAATAACAATAACAATAACAATAACAATAACAATAACAATAACAATAACAATAACAATAACAATAACAATAACAATAACAATAACAATAACAATAACAATAACAATAACAATAACAATAACAATAACAATAACAGTAGGGGGAACTAGCCGATTCTAGAACCTCCTCTGACCTTGAGGGTCAGAGGAGGTTCTAGAATCGGCTAGTTCAAGGTCAGAGGATGCGCCTGACCTTGAACTTGATTGACCTTCACGTGACCTTGACCTTTAAACCTTGACATTCAAATGACCTTGACATTCAAATGACCTTGACATTCAAATGACCTTGACATTCAAATGACCTTGACCTTCAAATGACCTTGACATTCAAATGACCTTGACCTTCAAACAACCTTGACATTCAAACGACCTTGACATTCAAATGACCTTGACCTTGAAACGACCTTGACATTCAAATGACCTTGACATTCAAATGACCTTGACCTTCAAATGACCTTGACATTCAAATGACCTTGACATTTATATGACCTTCAAGCGACCTTGACCTTTAAGTAACCTCGACCTTTAAAATACGTGTTATCCTTTTAAATTAGGAGAGAGGGGACGCTGGAATTAAATAAATTGAATTGTAATAGATATTCGAAATTAGTTTTGTAAAGTGTGTTATCCTTGTGTTATTTACAATTTGCAAAAAAAATGAATCCAGTGATGGTGCGAAGAGTAGGTAGAAGAGAACCTCTCAGCCTGCTGTATATAACTTTAAAAGTTATATGTCTCCAAATCTTGAAAAATAGATTTCAAATTCAGGAATTAGTAGTGAAGGGTCAGATCCCGAAATCATTGGGATGCATTATGGAATATTGGTGGAAACACGTGAACTGGGTGTATTGTGACGAGAGACCTCAAAAGTTTTATGGAGAAAACCATCATCGGCTACCATTTAGATGTGGTGTTAGATTGAGTCGGTGTGTAGCAGTCGCCCTATTTGCCGAGAGTTTTGCCGCAGTCATGAATATTTGTTGGACTCGGAGATATATTGTAGTGGTGAAGAAAAAATTCTGGGTGGATAAAAATGGGGAGAGGTATTGCGTGCATTGTAGGGGGCTCGGTTACCGTCAGCCAAAACGTATTAAGTTTTTTAGAACTAGGTACTCTAAAACTGTTCTAATGAGTGGTGCTGACGTAGTACAATTCATTAGGCAGGAAAAAAGATACTGTGATTTCTGTTTTGCCATGCCACTGTTTGAGCTTGACGGCCAAGATTTATTTCCGAATATGTCTGACTCGGATTTATCAGACATTGATGATGATTGGCCGGTTTACTATGAGTTGTCAAGTATTTCTGAGTCAGATACAGACATGGAGGATACTGACGAAGATTAAATTGGTTAACCTTGAGTGGAGTGATGTCACTCAAGGTTAACCAGTTAAAATCTGCTAATTTAAAGAGTGGACCCCTTTTCGTCTCTCAGTTCATTGTAAGCACTCAGTTCGACTTCATCGTTCTTCATCATATAGTGTTTAAGTAAAATTTGTTTATTTACTACCCAATAGCACCATGTTTCCCTGCCTAGATTGTGGTAAGACTTTTTCAAGGAAAGACAATGTAAGGCGTCACAAGATAAATTCTTGTGTAGGAAGTGCAAAAGTAGTTCAAGAAAATCCTAGTACCTCAAATGCTAAGAAGCGATCATTGTCCGACGTCGTAACATGTGAAATTTGCAACGTACCAGTAAAGAAGAAATGTATGTCTGGCCACCTAAAAAGTGCTGCTCATAAGAATAATGGATTTATAATAGTTGATGATGGTGTAGAAAAGTTGGCATCTGCATTTGGGCAGAAAAGCGAAACATTTAGAGTGTCTGAACGTGGACATCATGTTGATATGCTCGAGTTTGCACATTTAATAAGAGAAAAAGTTCTGACATTAATAGAAGCTAAACGCGAAATATTTGGTAGTGTTAAAGTAAATTTGGAATGTGGAGGATTGTACTTTTTATCCAATAAGGAAAATGTGGAGATGAAGACATTTAATACCAAAAATAAAGTGTTAACAGTGGGCAGTGATGTTTACGGAAAATATTACGAGTTTATAGATGAAATATTAAATAAAATGTCCGAATTTCAAGAACGTGATTCAGGTATGTATATATAATTTGAATTAATTTTATTTATTTCCTACAAATACGTGTTGAATATAATATGTAAAGATTTTTTATGATTTGATTTAATTTAGAAAGTAATGATGAATTGTTTCTATAGGGTGGACATTATTTGAAATTTTGTATATGGAGGTGACCATAAATAAGTACAATCCATTGAGGGCGTCTACATATATAAACCTTCCGACGTCCATACAATCGAAGAAGGCCGTAATAAATGTGCAAAACAACGATCAGGCATGTTTTGCTTGGGCAATAACTTCTGCTTTACGATCTCCGACTGGATTATCTAACCGGACATCATCATACCCCCACTACTCTACAGTGTGTGACTTTTCGGACTTGGAATTTCCTGTGAAAATAAGAGACATCAACAAGTTTGAAAATAAGAACAATATTTGCGTGAACGTGTACGGTCTCAATAAAGAGATTCGGGATAATAAGGTTAGTTACGAAGTAGTACCATTACAAATTTCAACGGGATTGTGGAACGTTACAGTAAACTTATTGTATATAACGAATGATGATGGTGGTAATAGTCACTACTGTTGGATTCGAAATTTGTCACGTTTAGTAGGAAATCAGTTATCGTTACATGGACACGAAAAATTTATTTGTGACGGATGTTTATTATACTTTAGTTCTATAGAAAAAGTTACTCGGCATAGGGAAGAAGATTGCGGTAAAGTAAAAGCTGTTTTACCTGACACAAATTATCGCATAAATAGTCTGGGTGAAGAAGTACTGTCTAATATTTTACAATTTGAACATTACGAAAGGCAGCTGAAAGTTCCGTTTGTTGTCTATGCTGATTTTGAAGCATTATTATGTCCAGTGGATCAAGTAAAAAATAATATAATGGATAATGAATCATACACTATGAAGTGCTTTCGGCACGAACCATATGCTTTCGCATATTATATAAAATGTAGTTACGATGATTCATTATCCATTTTTAAAAAATATATCGGGAAAGATGCTGCTATTGAGTTTGTAAAGCAATTAGAAGAGGATATAAAGTACATTTATAATAATCACTTAGGAGTAGTGATACAAATGCTTCCCTTGACAAGTGCTGATCAGATAGAGTTTGAAAAAAATATTTGTCATATTTGTAAGAAAATAATTAGTAATGTAAAAGATAAAGTTCATGATCATGACCATTTAACTGGCTTGTTTCGAGGTCCTGCTCACTCGGTATGTAATGTCAACTATAAAATTCCAAAATTTATTCCGGTGTTTTTTCACAATTTATCAAATTATGATTCTCATATGTTTATAAAGAACATTGCGATGAATGGTGAAGATGTTGACGTAATTGCACAAAATAAAGAAAAGTATATTTCCTTTAGTAAAAAAGTTCACGTCGCAGATTCACAAGATATAAAAGGTAGAATGAGGCGAGTATTTATAAACTTAAGGTTTGTAGATTCTTTTCGATTTTTATCTTGCTCCCTTGCAAAACTTGGTAGTTATTTAGATGACAACCAATGTGAACAAGTACGAAAATATTTTCCTGACAACATTAAGTTCAATTTAGTAAGGCAGAAAGGAATATTTCCCTATGATTTTATGGATTCCTTTGATAAAATAAATTATTCGAAGTTACCAGAACGTGAAGCGTTTTATGATTCATTAACAGATTCTGATGTATCACATGATAATTATAACAGGGCACAGACTGTCTGGCAAGTGTTTAATTGTGAAACATTGGGAGATTATTCCTTACTTTATTTAACTTCAGACGTGTTACTTTTGGCCGACATATTTGAAAATTATCGCAGTGTTTCATTACAATATTATACATTAGATCCGGCACATTACTTTACGGCACCAGGGTTCGGGTGGGACGCTTTATTAAAAATGACTGGGGTTCAACTGGAACTCCTTACAGACGTCGATATGTTTTTCTTTTTTAAAAGGGGGATTCGCGGGGGGCTTAGTATGTGTTCTCATCGTAAATCCGAAGCAAATAATAAATTTTTAAGTGAGTTCAATGATACGCAACCAATATCTTATATTGCATATTTAGATGCTACCAACCTGTACGGTTTTGCAATGCAATCAAAACTGCCTACAGGTAAATTTCGCTGGTTGAATGCTCGGGAATTAGAAAATTTTGATGTTTTACAGATTGATAATAATTCTAGTACCGGTTACGTTTTGGAAGTTGACTTGGATTATCCTCAATGTTTACATGATACACATAACGATTTGCCATTTTGTCCTGAATTGCGTAACCCTGAAAATTCTAAACATAAGAAATTAGTACCAACATTGTACGATAAGGAGAAGTACATTATACACTACATGAATTTAAAACAATGTTTAAATCATGGATTAATATTGAAACGCACCCATAGAATTCTCGAATTTGAACAGAGCAATTGGATGCAGTCATATATTGATTTTAATACGGAAAAGCGAAGACAGTCAAGTAACGCGTTTGAAAGGAATCATTACAAAGCCATGAATAACATTGTATTTGGAAAAACCATGGAAAATGTAGAAAATAGAGTTGACATTCGTTTATTGAGTCATTGGGAGACGCGTTATAGAAAACCAGGGGCGGAAGTATTTATCGCGAAACCAAATTTTAAATCTACCAAAATATTTTGTGAAAATTTAATAGCTGTGGAAATGTCTATTGTAAAAATACATTACAATAAACCATTGTACGTAGGTTTTAGTATATTAGAGTTAGCTAAAACTGTAGTTTATAAATTCTATTATGATTTTTTAAAACGTGAGTATGGCGATAATGTTCGTTTGCTGTACACAGACACGGATTCATTAATAATTGAAGTATTTACTGAAAATATTTACGATGATATCAAAAATAATATTGAGCACTTTGATACTTCCAATTATCCTGAAAATAATGTTCATAACATACCTCGAAACAAGTCAGTTATAGGTAAAATGAAGGATGAATTTGCCGGTAATATTATTACATCGTTTTTTGGTACAGGAGCTAAAGCATACTGCATCAATACACTTTCAGATTGCGTTAAGAAAGCAAAAGGTGTAAAAAAATATGTTATTAAAAAAGAATTGACTCTGTGTGATTATAAACGTATAGTGGAAGAGGGGGGAGAAATTTTCAAGAAAATGTATACATTCCGTTCTGATTACCATGTAGTTTTTACAGAACTAAAAAATAAAATTGCTTTGTCTGCTACTGACGATAAACGTTACATTTTACCAGATAAAATTGGCACATTGGCTTGGGGTCATAAACAAATTAAACAAATTCAAGAAGATGAATGTATAAATCAAATATTAAATGAAGAATACGATAGGTTATATAATTAATTTTATGTTTTTAAGTTTTGTATAAATTGTTACCTTATACTTGTTTTCTATGTATTACGTTTGATTTATGTATTGTATATGTAGTAAATAAGATTGTATAAATTGTTCATTACGTATTTATATTAAAGTACATATTTTTGTATATATAATTTGTTAATGTATTGTATAGGTTGTAAATAAATTGTATATATTTTAAAAAAAGTTGTTTTATTTACTTAAAACGAATACACAGGCAATAAAGTTATATAACATAATTACAACACATTTTTCTTCGATATCCAGGAATTGTGTGAGCTATCCAATCCTAACCACTTGACGAGAACTTTATTTCCCTTACGTCTTATTACTTTCTCTACCAAATAAACATCAGGGTGTGCGACTTTCTTCAGTTCCACTTCATAGAATCCTCCAATAATATTTTCACCTTGTGCATCCTGCAGTAGATAGGTTCGCGGCATTGTATTTTGCACTTTAGAGATTTTAAATATTTCGTTTGACCAATTAGGTGTATAGTTTTTGGAGAAAGCTTGGCGGTGTTTACTTATTCTTACATGATCACCTACATTGAATTTCCGAGGTAGTGTATCAATCATTTTTAATGAACTATACACTGTATTCAAAAGATGCTTTGCATTGCGATTATTAACATCTTTCGGCTTCATTCCAATTGTTCTATGTACGCTATTATTGTAGTTGTTTATAATAATTGGTAGTAAGTCCAACCATTTATATGTACCTTGCAATGAAAACGCTTTCCACATCCTTTCCTTGATGGTTCTATTAAATCTTTCCACAATGGAACTCTTTAATGTTGAATAAGTACTGTAATGATTGATATTGTACTGTTTAAGAAATGTTTTGAAGTCTGCGTTGTAAAATTCTTTGCCATGATCTGTTTGAATGTTTTTCGGTATGAGTTTCTTTTTGTCCAGTATTGTTTGCATTGCTCGCGTCACTTCCTTCCCAGTCTTAGTCTTTAAAGGTACTGCCCATCCAAATTTAGAGAAAGCATTTATAACCATTAATATATACTTAAATCCCTTGTTCTCCTTTGAATACGGAATCATTTCAACTAAATCTGCTTGATATAAATCTTTTAGTCCCTTCAGAATAACACGACGCCTTTTAAAGTTTCTTCTAGCCGGTGCATGCAGTTCCTTCACTACGTCTTGCTTAATTTTAGACATTATCAGATTCAATTACTATATCAACGGCCGATGCTGATGCTGGTCTGTCTACAAATCGTCTAGTTATTTGAATTTTATCATTGAGTTTCAATGTTACAAGATTTTTTTTTAGTTCGGTCCTGTAGGGTTGACCATTAATTCTGACCCAAACGTTGTCTCCATACATAACTACCTTCACTACTTTACCACTGTACACCTCATTAACAAACGTTGAGGTTGCTGCTTTATTTGTAATTTGATAAATCCCAGGTTCTGCTTCGTGGCCAGTAGTCCACAATCCGATGACTTGTATTGATTTTCGCGTTGACTGCTGCTTTACATCATCTTTCAACTTTTGAAAATGTCTATGTTTTGAAATGCTGTGTCCGTAAAGATGTTTACCAAATTTGTCTACAGACATGGTAGCACCGGTAAGATGTTCACCAAACTTATTAAGAGTCATATAAGTAAACTAACTGTATCCTGGCTGCACACTGAATGACGAGTATATTCAAAGAATATGTTTTTATACAATAATTTTTGCCTCTTTTAATTCTTCGATTATTGAAACAATTTCATTGTTGTGTGATGAATTTCCTGCATGCTGTGAAGCTATTAATAAACGTAACCTATCTACAAGTTCATTGGGGTCATCCCAATGTTTGTACTCGATAGTGGATCCTGGAATTAATTGCCTTTTCATTGTGTTTTTCTCCAGAGATCCTCCACTCTTCCATAATTTTGCCCACCAAACCTGGGGTCTGTCACCCATTAAAATTGGTTTTACTATTGACACATACTTGTACCCTCTGTTGGCTGCAATCGCTTTATTTGGATTATATTGTACACGCGCGGCATTAGTTCGTTGCAATATATCTCTGTAGTTTCGGCTATCCATTAAAGTAAATTTTGAAGGTTTTTTCTTAAATAAGAGTTCATACAGTCCTTTTGTTCCCGTATATATCTGATTATTTATCTTTATGTCTCGTCCTTCGAATTGTATTTCAGAATTTCCAACATATAAATTTCCGTCAACTTCATGTACGCCATATTTTTCGTCGCGGTCAGCTTTTGTATGTGTTTTGAAATATATGAGAAATTGTCTGGGTAATTCATCAAATTGTTGTAATATATTTTGCACTTCTGGGCTATTCAATTGTTCTCTAAAACTTTGCTGGGCATGATACATAGGAAGTGTTACTTCTCCTTCATCATCGTCATCACTATACGCATGTTCTTCTTCTTCTTGTTGTTCAAAATCCGTCTTTGAATCATCATGCTTTTCTACAATTTGAGTTGAATTAAATGGGGCACTTTGTATCACTTCCTCATCATCTAAAAAACTAACATCTCCTTTCCGTTGAAGGTTTTCTGCAGTAGGTGTCATTAAGGTATCGTCGAGTAATTCTTTTTTCGGTTCGTGGTATATTTTCGAAAGTTTTCTTCTCCTTTTAATGTTAAAAGACTGTTTTGGAGATGGTGCGTAGGCTGGTTTAATTTGTGATACATCGAAGTCATTATCATCATCTTCTAGAAATTCACTGGGTTCTAGTCGATTAGCCTCAAGTTTACTTGCTATTTCTTTGAGTGGCTCACTGAGGGGTGAGAACGTAGCTTCAAGATGTTGTTTAGACTCAGCTATGTTTGATTTCAAGGTTCTAATTTTATCACGTAGAGAAGTGCGAGCTTCTGCAAGTTGTCTAGCGACATTTTTGTCCATTGTGTTATCGAAGTACACACTTATACTGAAAGGGTAAAGGAAGTTGTACCCAAATTTATACAATTATAAATTTGTCAAAACCCTTGCGGTATCTCCCTTCCTCTTTACCACAGTCTAAATCAATTACCAATACATCATGAGGATTGACCCAACACGTTTGACAAATGTCCTTAAATTCTTCAAAAGTCATGTCCCCCGTAAGGTGATCATCATATATATGTTTCAAATGCATTGCATCTTGTCGAAAAAGTATTAACAAATTGCTATTATCTCTAATCAGCTGCTTTGGAATTGCACTGTAACTCTGGCATAAGTAAAAACAGTCAATATTTTTATGTCGACCGTATGAAAAATAGTCTTTTATTGTATTGTGACCTGTGGGTGGCACATCATCAAATATTACAATGGAATATTCATTTATGCATGTCGGAACTTCTAGGCTTGCGATATCCGAATATTCATAATAACCACATTCTGGAATCGTTTTCATTAATTCACGTAGAAATGTATATTTCTCTTGGTACAATGAATTTGAACATAAATAAATATTTAAATATCTTAACCCATGCCTTGCAATAAGTAGTGTAAGAAGTATGTTGGTTTTTCCGCATGCACTCGGTCCTATAATTAAGCCTCTCTTACATTCACCTCCGAAAAGGTCACTGTGTTTTTTAAATCTCGGATGTTGTAATAATGCATTATCAAAATTTTGTATCGGTAATGATAATTCATGTGAAGTTACACTTACGGGATGCATGTCATCTCACCAAGAAGGTTTTTACTGAACTAAATATGGAATACAATAAACTGGACAATTTATGACCTCACCTAGATATTTTGATTGTGGAATGTAGCTGCTCATTATTAAGAAAGAAAAAAAACACTTTCAATTTCTTATTGTATATTTTAGCATACATATTAATGAACATGTTTGAATATATAAATACATTATTAAGTTGTTCGCCCGAAGTAGCGGTAAAAATTAATTCTGCGTTTTATAAATTATAGACTTCACCTACATATTATGATAATAAGGTTTTATTTTAGGATGAAGGAAAATATTCACACGTTTATTCTTAAACATTTATTTATTACTTGATGTACATATATTTGGTTATCCTAGCTGTTTTTTTTATAACTTTGGTTTTTTTTTTCTAGGCGTATTATATTGTAATAGCTTTGATTTTTCTTTTTTCTAGCCGAGTGAAAATTATTTAAGGTTCAAATCAGCAGCGAATATCCGTGGTAACAGGGAACGAAACGTTGACAGAAGTCATCAATGATTATATTCCCTTACATAATATCTTATTGTTGCTATGATCCTTTGCACGGTTTCCTTTTCGCCTCTAATTTGTCTTAATTGCTCTTTTAGGTCGGGCAACAAACCAGGATTACAATTAGACATATTAGCGGCAACGAAATTTAACGATTCAATCATGTTATTTACACGTGTTTCGCTTTCACACAAAGTATCATACAACTTTTGATAAAATGTAAGAGAATTTCTTACTTGGCGACTCCTATTACCGACTTGTCGAGCAATCGATTGACTGTAAGAATTGATGACAGGAGACACGGGCCGGGACGAGGAATTGATGATAGGAGACACGGGCCGGGACGAGCTTGGAACAATTACATTTGAAGGGATTTCGTTGGAAGGGAGTGAGTTACAAGGGATTTCGTTAGTTACGTTAGTGGGTGGTTTAACTGTTATATTTTCCAGAACGGTAACTTTTTGCACATTCACAGAAGTTACCGATGTCTGGGAGAGGATTGTAATTATTTCGGGTTCGATTTCGGGTTCGATTTCAGGTTCGATTTCGGGTTCTGGAATGGATGATACATTCATTAATGATATTTTGGGATGGGAGCGAGTACTGGTTGACGGTGCAGTTTGTTGGGGGTGGGTAATCGATATACTCGACATCGATTCAGGAACCGCCAACAGTCTTCGAAGTACAGATCCTTGCTGTACGTCACTTCTGTCAACGTTTACTGTTCTCCTCCTGTTTCTCATCATGTCCCTCTCGGCACGACGTCGCTGCCTGTACTCTTGTTTTGGCAAGTAATTTCCATATCGCCATCTGTTGCGATTAGAATTAGACGACGACATGTAAAATTGCTGCCCGCTTGCCAAGGAACTTACATTTCCCCGCATTGATGTACTCGCAACATTCTCAGTATCACTTGTATCTTTACTAATACTGAGAATGTCAGCGTCAACCATGGCTTGATTCAGTACATCATTACGGGGTGATGTGCATTCTCGTCTATGAGTTGCAGTCAGCCACCTAGCGCCAGGAGTAACAAGATTCAAAAAATCTGTCATTCCGGAATCTGTAAAAAAAAAAGAAAGAAAAATACATAATTATACTTTTTCATTTATTTCAGTTCCAATGTATGAAAAATTAAATATTATATAAAAAAATACTCACTCGCTGCTGTTTCACCTTCAGCGGCAGAAATGGTTGCGGTCGGTCTGCACGCTCCGTCTGGTACCAGATTTTCGCCGGCCGGGCTTGTAACGGCAACGGTCCGTCTACGCGTTCCGTCCAAGGTAGGATTTACGGCGGCTGGAATTTCTGCTGGCGGCGGCGTGCGGAAAGAACCCAAATACCATTTCTCCATGCTATCGTCTAGCATATCGTATTTCTTGTCTGCTTAGTAATTAACATGAAATTTACATTTGTCTAAATCACGTAGTGAATATATTAAAGACATTTTAAATAAAAAATACAATTCAAACGATTTAGAATGGAATATATGAATATGTTAGAATATTTTAACGGCATAAAATAGTAGTTATGTAAAGTAGGTTCAACGTTTGTAACACTTACCCATTTTTCGGTTTGTTGTTGTTGTTGCTGCTGCGTGCTGCACTGTGGCTTTTCTATGCGGTTTTCCTCATTTATATAGCAAAAAGGGGCGTGGAAATGGGCGTAGGGGGCGTGTCTTGGTGGGGGAAATTATTTTTGAGGTCAAAAAGTCGCAACCCTGGGGGGGGGGGGAATTTTGTATCCCCACTCCTTTTTTCCCACTCCCATCCCCTCTGCATTGAAGGCGTGTTAAAAGGAGGAGACGTTGGTAAGGAGGAGTGGTCTGTAAAAAGAAATATTCTTCTCCTCTCCTTTTTTCCTCCTTTCTTTTTTCTTTCTTTTTTCCCTTCCTTTCCTTCCTTTCCTCCTTTTTCCTTTTTTCCTCCTTTTTTCCTTTTTTTCTTTTGCTCCAATTGGAAAAAAGACCTCATTGGTCATTCAATTAACTTAATTAATAAATAAATTGTTTGAAAGAAATTTTAACAATAAAAATTAACACTTTCTTCAAATTGGGTTACAGGAATACAAATAAAACATTATTAATATACTACAATATCTTTATTAAAAAACGTTAGTTAATTTACACTTTTTGATTAATTTCTAAATGTTTAAAAATACATCCATGACAATCTTTTCTTGAAGGGGCAGGGCCATCGATATGAGTGCGAATGTTGTCTTGGTTATAATGCTGCAAACAAGGGAGCTTCTCCCTTAAATCTTGATTTGTTCGATAATGTGATGGCAATTGATGCCACAACATGGCGACGTTTTGAGCGGTCATCCTTTTCAGTATGTAGTTCAGGGGCAGAAACTCAAGATCTTCATCAGTAAGACTTGCAGTACCGAAATCCTTTTCGTACTTTTCTATAACTTCCCAAACTTTGTTTATAATCCATTGTCCATATGTTGAACGAATTATCCAATAACCCAGACTTGTCATCATGAACAACACAAATGCACTAGCAAAATTGTACAAGTTCACGGTTTATATATCTACACCTTTACATGATGACTCCTCCTCCTCCATATCATTTGATTTCAATAATTACGTATAAATGGAGTTAATTTGTATACATTGGTAAGTGCACACACACAATCACTTGATGTATGAAATGTACAATACGGTAGAGTTTTTTGTATGTTTGATATGTTATCACTCACTTCAATTACTGGTTTATCAATTACTTTGCTGATATGCATTGCTTTTTCGTGACCCTTTACATATATAGTACCTATATTACGAGTCAAACTTTGCAAAATTTCTTCAAAATTTTCCAATGGTACAAATCCGTCACTCCATTTTAAACAGTGATGATTTCTTGTCAACCAATCGACAGTCCTTTTATCTCTTCTACTTAAAAACGTATATTCATAGGGAGGTTTGAATATGAAGTGGCTTATGCATCCTTTACTATCACAACTTGCTACTTCTTTAGGTATAAAATGATTTTTTCTTACTTGAAATCCTTGTATATCAATAATAATATATTTTTTTACTTCCATTGCAAGCCACTTGCACTTCACTTACTAGACACTCTGCCTTCGATGATGATCTGCACTAAACTGATTATTACGTAAATATAATTGCAGTAGTATTCTTACAATAACTCCTTAACAACTTTCGTAAGAGGAGTGTAGTAATACGCTTTATCGTGTAAAATTAGGCAATACGCTGATGTACCCGCTGGTACAGCCTCTTTCGTATTAAATTCCACTTTGATTTCTACGGCACTTTTATGAATAGTGTCCGCTTGATACATGCAGTCAATTCCTACTAGCGGTGCAACTGCTAAATATTCCTTAGGAGAAAACATTGGTTCACTTTCCTGTACATAGTAAGATTGTTGAAACCTTGCATACATGTCGTATAATATGGCATACTGATTTTTTGTATAATCAACATTAAGATTATCATAAGGGTAACGAATTCCGTTTAAGTATACATTCAAATTATTTAATTTTATATTATCAAACTTTGACATACTCTTTGATACGTTTCCCTTGCGCGCCTTTTGAAATCCAATTATTATAAATCTTGGTGTTTCCAGTTGTGATGAAGTTTTTACTGCCCAGGTGTGTTTCGTTGTTTCCGGTAGTGAAGGATACTCATGAATTTCCCAACTTCTGAATGGTATGTGGATGTCGACATTCTTCTCTGTTAGCTTTGTTAATGATAATTGCTCACGAAGGCCCACGGTAACATGAGGAACCCTCCATATCACTTTATCTATAATAAGTTTCACTTTCTCACCTTTAGATGCCTCAGGTTGAAGAATTACATCATTATCGTCGTTATTCCTTATTAATATTAGCTCTTGCCTCACATTCAAAACAACTTTTTTATAATCTTCTGCAAATCCTAATAGTGTTCGTACCGGTACACTAAGACTAAAGTGGCCGTTTTCATCTAATGCATCGCATGTCTCTGCATTTTCTGCCCAACCAGCATTTTCCAATTTTGTTATTTCATTTTTTGTAAACGAAAAGTATCCCTTCATAGTCGATGTGACGCCAAGATTCCTCACAGAGTCAATCTGAACTCCGTTCATTAAATATCGAATATCACTAAACATGAACGCTACTGGATTATTTACTAACTTTGCAGTCTTACTAGCTTCATTTTTATCCACTTTTCGAACACTCCCTTCTACATATAAATAGCTTTCACCAGGTATAGTATAATTGTCTATTTCCGGAACATTAATTCGTATTTCGTCATTATGATCAAAACTTGACGATCCAAAAGGTTGATGTGTATGATATTCGTAACTTACTATAGAGTTATTTGTTTTTATCTTCTCGGTCACATTTAATATATCCATTATATTTATTATTGCTTCAATAAAGTAAATCCCAAACTGCTAAGATATTTTCTATTTCGTTGTGTTAACGGTTTCACTTCTCTTCTTACACTGGAGGATACCTTACGACTGTCCTTCCATTTATACTTTCCTAATCTATCCATCGTTAATACAGAAGACTCTTTTTTTCTTTTCAATTTTCCGTATATTTTCATAGTGAAAAACGAATTCAACTATTCCACTCGCCTTAGATGTACGCTTACCGTTATTTCCTCACTTCTAAAATTTACTAAATTGTTCGACTGATCCAGTACTCGCACTTTCAATGAACTGATAATTTTTCCCGATACCGGTAAATATATACGTTCCTGTGGAGATTCAATTATTTTGAAGCCTGCCGGTACTTTTGGGAAAAAATGGTACAACACGTGAACAGGTTCTCCGTTATTATAAGATCCACTTACCACATTGCAATATATTTGAATTGCGTTTACTTTATTAATATCAACAATCTTATGAGATTCGCAATGTTCCCCTTGCATAACAATATCTCTTTTAAATCCGAGTAAAGATCCAATAGTATTCTTTTTTGAGAAATCAATCATCACCGAAGTCTTTATACTCACTTTTTGCGTATTACTATTTCCTCGAATACGGATGAGTACATTATATTGTTTATACTTATCTAACAGTTCTTTCTCTATGTACTCATTAATGTCCTCTATATCATAAATTCCCATAGGTAATGTAATTACGTGCCATTTATTATCACTCGTCTTGAAATGAAATAAATTGTTTGTCTCGTCCACATTTGGTATTGAATTAAATGATTCAAAATTCATTAAAGCCATCTCATATTCTTCATCTTCATTTAAATATATTGCCGGATTGAAATCACAACTCAATTCCGAACTTTTACCACTTAACGTGAACGTATAAGCGTGCGATGTCTTCTCCATGGCTTTCGTTCTATAAGTAAATACAATAACTTGCTACACTTCCTTATTAATGGTTTAACAAGAATTTCAGACTAAGCTGCCCACAATTTGTTTCAGTATTTTTCTGATACTTTATGTAATTGTAAGATATTTCATTTTCACCATTATTTGATAAGAAATATTCTTCTACCTCCTTCGGCGGTCGAAGATCTCCATAACTATCAAAATATTCGACAGATTTTCCACGTTTTTTATAAGCTACCCAATGAGTTCCTTGACCTTCCTCATTATCTAAATTGATGATGCCGCTTTCAAGCTTTCGAATTCTTTTCGGTAATGCATTCCTCATAAACACACCTCTGAAATAAGGTATGTGATGTTTCTTTGCATACTTAATAATATCAATATTAGTTAATGGTCTACGAAGGAACTCAGATCTTAGTTTTTTGAATTCAAACCCAAGTACAATCCACAACCCTTCTTATACGGTTTTATGTAAAATCCTGAACCAATTGCTTTAGCTTCCATTACCCTGTTATGTCTTGCCTCTTCCTTTTGTTGCTCATTAGCAGCCTTAGCATCATTTACTGCCTTCGCAATAGCTGCAGCACCGCCACCCAAGGATCCCAAAGCGCCCAATGCCGCAAATAATGGTATTAACGGTAGAAATCCTCCTTGTTTAGGAATAGGTATCACCCTACGTCTAGGTCTACCAATACCTCTTCTATTTCGTTTTAAAACATTATACGCAATTTTTACAGATCCCTGAAGACTTTTGTCGGGACTACGTTTAATCGCTCTCTTTGCAAGCTTCATTGCTTTGGCAAATGATAACGCACCACCTCTACTGATTCTTCTCCTTCTTTTTATCTTTTTAGTTTTTAGTTTTCTCCGTCCATGTCCCATACCCATAGCAGTTTTTGCCTTCATTACTCCAGCAACTGTTAGTGAAGCTGCTTTCTCACCTAAACTTGCACCACTACTTGTTATTCTACTCTTTGCAACTTTGTATAATTTTTTATCTGCCTCGTGTCGTTCTTTTAAGTTGTCAGATTTACTATAAGCAATATCGTGCACTTTACAGGCTTCGTCCAATACGTTTATACCACTGTCGCCCTTTGCCAACCTCTTTTGCAATTTAGTTCCCGGACCGCAAAAATTATATCCAGGTAAATGTACTTCGAAGGGAAGTTTATTTATTAATTTGTTTAACAAACCACTACCTTTCCGCTTTGGTTCACGATTGTAACTAACCACGTTTTGACCAAGCATCACTTTTTATACGGGTTCAAACACACAATAAACAAAACGCAATTAAAATTTGACACAGTTTATTTTCTTAATTAATGCATTACAAACATGTCTACTTCATCGTAATCCTTTCTATACTAAATAAAATACAACTCGCATTATCCTAATATACCTACTAACTATTCATAAATCTATTACAATATATTTTATTTCTATGGTTTTCACTCAAAACATTTTTTGATTCAATTTCAAATCTTTTAATACGTCTATTAAATCTACATCTATCCAACGCACAATTTATCCAATCACTTTTCCTTGCCTCTCTATAAGCGTACAACCAGACATAAAGGGCGTGAGTTTTGTTCTTACTTTCACAAAATGTTACGGTTTTTGTTTTCTCCATTATACGATGCATTTATGGCTTGATGTAAATCTAAATCGTACATTATTTTATCAATTCCAGAAGTCATCATTTCCTTAAAAATCGCCACTTGCTCAGAACAGCTCCCATTAAATACAGTTTCTAAGCGTTTTCTCAAATCACCTTCAAAATTTGGTAATAAATCCAAGCAACGGTAATAAAAGTCACCGAAATCTAAATTTTTTAATAACTCCAATCGGAATGTTACAACATCACTTAATTTCCAAACTTCACGAAGACTTTCATACGATAAATACACAGAGTCAGTTCCAACTGTTGCTTTCAAGACCTTGCGATAATTATCAACATAAATAAAAGACACACTTAATTTGTTTATATTTATATAATTATCTAGATTTTTTGTATTAATTGTTCTGTTAAGACAATCTTTAGCTTTATTAAAATCACTCCATGTTTCTAAATCTAGTGTTATGCCTTGACCTCGATTTCCCATTAATCGGATAACAGGTTCAAAATTTAAATCACTGTCCAAACCAACACATATCCACTTTGTTTTACTTTTATTCAAAAAATATGTTACTGGAGCTAGGAGAGGTTTCAAAACATTTTCTTTTTTTCTTTCTGGTGTATTATTAGTACACTGATCTCCATTTGCACATTCTTGATTATTACTTGCAATTAGTGGTTCGCGTTCTTCTTCGCCAAAATCATGAAACGAACAGATATTCAAATTTGGTAACTCCAATTCTGGTTCTTGTAAAAATTGTTCAAAAAACCCTTCCTCTTCTCCACCTTCTAGTCCATGAAGACTGCCCAACGGTTGTTGACTCGGCAATTTATTTTCATTACTCCGATTACGATTTGCATCTTTATTAGTCCAAGTTCTCATCGAATACGGCTGGTAGCGTTGCACTAGATGTAAATTACATAATTATATATTAGTGCTATTTACTTTTTAATATTAAGTCATGTACTACTTACTTGCTTTTTTGATATTGACGATGGAAACTTAAATGATGCACTGCGAAATATTTTCAAAATATCCTTACTTTTATACCTAAAATCCGACTCGGAAAATAAAAAACAATAATACACCATGACCTTCACCGACCGCGT
>CAXAKX010000071.1:0-5000 GCA_963969525.1 Ontholestes murinus | reverse complement strand
CGGGCAGCTCTGTCTGCAATCTCGTTGCCTTCAATGCCGACGTGTGATGGCACCCAGATGAAGACAACATTCTTGCCAGAGAGATGCAGATTGTACAGAACAGAAAGGATGTTCTGTACGAGCGGATCATTACTTTGGCTGTCGGCTATACCTTCTAGGGAAGAGAGTGAATCAGACAGAACGAGGAATGTACTACTGCTAGACATATCGCAGTAGTGGAGCGCTTTCAATATTGCGTATAGTTCGGCAGTATATACGGTGGACATTGGATCTAGCGACCATGACTGGGATGTAGAATCAGCTACAATAGCCGATCCCACCCCAGTGTCGGTTTTCGATCCATCCGTATATATGCAGCAAGAGTCTGTGTATTGGTTAACGAGTTCCATTAGTTTCACCCGAAAAATTGCCGGTGCCGTTTCCTGCTTCTGGTCTTCTAGCAACGTCAGAATTATGTGTGGTGCAGGTATCGCCCATGGCGGTACCTCGCACACACCCACCGGCTGTATTTCGGGCAAATGGAACTCAAGACTCTTGCGGAACTCGCGCGCTCGGACACACACCGGCCTTGTGACAGACGGTCGCAAGGCGTATTTTCGGTATGTCTCTGCTTTGCTAAAAGATTTAAAGTTTATGTGTTTCGGGTTACTACGTACAGACGCTTCGTATCGCAAAGCGAACCGAAGACGTCTGTACTTTAGCGGTAGTAACCCGGAATCACAGCAGAGACTATTCCTTGGTGTGGTCCTAAAAGCTCCTGTAGCGTAACGTATACCTGCATAATGTATCGAATCTAGGACTTGCAACCACGAATTACGAGCAGCGGAATATACTGCGCACCCGTAATCAAGCCTGGACAGAACCAGAGCCTGATACAGCCGCAGCAAAACCTCTCTGCTCGCACCCCAATTAATGTTCGAAAGGCACCTAATTAAATTAAGTGCCTTTTTACACCTTGTTTCAAGGTCATTAATGTGGGGACGGAATGACAGAGTCCTGTCGAAAATAAGTCCTAGAAATCGATAACTGTCGACACATTGAATAACAGAACCATTAATGCGTAGACTAGGCTCCCTGTGTGGCTTTCTCAGACGACAAAAATGGACACAAGCCATCTTTGTCTCTGAAAAACGAAAACCACACGAGCCAGCGTCTCGAACGATGTTATCAATGCTCCTCTGCAATTGCGTACATATAGCCGGGATGGTATCTCCGGCCATGTAGATTGCGAGGTCGTCGACATACAGGCACGTGTTTACGGGGGTACATACGGAAGTTGCAATATCATTTACCGCAATTAAAAATAGGGTTACACTAATTGTAGAGCCCTGCGGTATACCGTTTTCTTGTACGTGGAGAGAGGAGACAGAATCTCCTACACGTACTCGAAAACTTCGGTGCGACAAGAAGGACTGGATGAATAAAGGCAGACGGCCTCTCAGTCCCCACCGATGCAACTTCCTCAGAATGCCATGACGCCATGTCATATCATACGCCTTTTCCAGATCGAAAAACACCGCGACTAGGTGTTTTCTCTCCAGAAAAGCGTTTTGAATGGCATTCTCTAAACGGACCAGATGGTCAATAGTGGAATGACGTTTCCTAAATCCAGACTGGTAGGGTACGATAAGTTCTCGCGACTCGAGAATCCATACCAGTCGGCTATTGACCATTTTTTCAAACACTTTACTCAAGCAGCAAGTCAAAGAAACCGGGCGATAACTAGAAGCAAGATTCGGATCTTTTCCAGCTTTGAGAAGAGGCACAATAATTGCTTCTCTCCATAGCTCCGGATATTCCCCTTTCTCCCATATCGCATTGAAAAGTGACAAGATATGGGATTTGGATTCGAATGATAGTTTTTGTATCATTTTGTAGGGGATATTATCCGGGCCAGGAGAGGAGTCATTGCTAGACCTAAGTGCTTCCTCTAACTCTTCCATTGAAAATGGATGGTTATAATTAAGATCCGAATCTGTGCAAAAGTCTAATGGGGCTTCTAGTTCATTTTTCCTACGCAAGAACTCACGTTGATAATTGGAAGAGCTACTAGTGCTGGAGAATTGTACCGCCAGTGCTTCCGCCACATAACAAGGCTCCGTGATCGTGTTAACTCCATCACACAGACTTATGATGGACGGTAGCCTTTGTCCGCGGATAGCATGTACTTTTCTCCAGACTTCCGTGACTGACGTGTCACTTTTCATTGAGTTCACGTAGCTCTTCCATGAGTCGTTTTTAGATTCTAAAATCTTACGGCGGGCGACGGCCCGCTTTCGTTTAAAAACGATAAGATTTTCTTGCGTAGGATTTCTTTTGTAGACATTAAAGGCCCGTTTCTTCTCTGCGATAACTCGACTAACCTCAACGTTCCACCATGGGACGGAGGATTTACTAGTCGAGCCAGAGGTACGTGGTATAGACTTTTCTGCTGCTTGAGTAATGCTGAGATTAATATTAGAAAGAGTGGAACTAATATCTTCTGAGTTTACGGGAAACCTGACATCGTTCCGAAACTTATCCCACTCTGCTAGATCCAGGCGCCAGCGCCTGGGTCTGCGTTGTATGGCCCTCGGAATATTAGTCGATAAGGTGATCGGAAAGTGATCACTTCCGTGTAGATCATCGAGGGCCTGCCACTGAAGACGCGTGGCGAGAGTGGGCGAAGATATTGCTAAATCTATTGCTGAGAATGCACCGTTGGAAGCGTTAAAAATGCGTTGGTAGTCCGTTATTTAAGAGAATCCCTCCCGTGATATCGAGCACTTCCTCGATATACTTGCCTCTAATATCGAGACGAGAGGATCCCCATAATGGACTATGTGCATTGAAATCTCCCAGCAATAGATAAGGTCCGGGTAATTGCCTGATCAGATCAACTATCTGATTACGCTCCCAGTTGCCATCTGGGAGGTAAACGTTGCATATCGTCAGAACTATAGGCGCTTTGATCATACATGCTACGGCCTGAAGATCCGTTCTTAGTGTTAATTGCGTAGAAATACATCCTTCCCGTATCAGTATACCTACTCCCCCTCTTGATCGATTGCGTGGGGCCACATCCTCCCTGAGGATGTTGTAGCCCCTTAGCGAGAACTGTTGTTCAGGTTTAAATAGGGTTTCCTGTAGGCATACACAGAAAGGATTGTATTTTCGCAGTATGATCTTCAGCTCACCGATATGCGATATGCAACCACGGCAATTCCACTGGACTATTTGTTCCAACTCTTTTAAAATGAATAAAAATTAAGACAAAGACAAAAAATACGATCATTGGGATTAAGTTAAAGACATCACAGAGACTTCACAAACAAGCTAAAACGACATTTTCCGGTGTTGAGAGCCGGATGCTGAAATATTGTCTGGCCCGGACGTGTTAGGTTTGGCTTTTCTTGCCTTTCCCTTGGGCCAACCAACAGGTCGTTTTGCCTGTTGGGTTAAAACTTGTTTATCACCCTCCGACTCGGAGAGTGATGGTTGCCTTTTGACGGCAGGAATTCTCCCTTCCTCCAAGGGAGTTTTAATTTTGCTTCCAGCGTCCACAACTGTGGGCGCTGAGGTGGAACCTCTCTTCTCCATAAGAGAGAAGAGAGAGGTAGCTTCAGAGGATGAAGCTACAGACGCGACTGTCGTCTGTTTTGCAGATGTGTAAGCTGCAGTTTCATTCTTGGTCTTATTCTCTGTCAATTCACTTCTATTATTAACTAAATCTTCTAACGTTCTCTTGATTGTTTGTTCAACTATTTTAGAGATTAGGGGGGTAAGTTCAGAGATAACTTGCTCTGCGCTTGATCTTTTAATTGTAGCTTGCGCATACGATACATTATCCACAGGAGATTTATTAAGGGATAGCTTCTTCTTAGCTTCGAAATAACTGATTTTTTCTTTTGTCCTTAGTTCCTGTACAGATCTTTCGAAGGCTAAAGAAGGACAATTCTTATATCTGGCCGAGTGGTTGCCTCCGCAGTTAACACATTGAAATGGCTCTACGCACTCCGTTCCATCATGGACTGGTTTGCCACAGGGACAGAGGGCCGGACCTTCACATCTTGAAGATGTGTGTCCTAATCTCTGACACCTGAAGCATCTCAGGACGCTAGGAATGTATTGCCTGACCTCCAAACTGTAAAAAGCGATGTTTATCTTTTTTGGCAAAACTGTCGAACTAAAGGTTAATACTATGGATGGAGTATTAACCAACTGGCCATCACGTCTCGTCTTAATTCTCCTTATATCAATTACGTGCTTCTCTTTTAGATCATCCAATATTTCTTCATCGCTGCATGATACTAAGTCTCGGCAATAAACGATTCCTTTGACGTAATTTAACGATTTGTGCACTGTAACGTGGATATTGAAATCTAGAAATTTGTTAAGTTTTAATACTTTGAGCGATTGTTTATCAGTTGCCACTTCGAGCATGAGCCCATCCTTAATCTTTTTAATCGAGTTAACTTTTCCAATTGCTTGCTCGATGAATTTTGAAATTGCAAAAGGATTGACCTTATCAAAATTCTCTCCATCTTCTCTCTGCACAACGAAAAAACGGGGCATATGAGCCGCCGATTTTTCTTGATTTGTTCGGGAACTTTGCGCGTTCCCTGACGCCGCGTCATTTTTTAGAGAGGTTGACTCCTCTGAAGGTTTTTGATTAAACGTTCCCATGAGATTCCCACGAGTAGGGCAGAAATAAAGGTCGACTGCAGCAGTGCTCCCATACTGCAGCAAGGCTAAATGCAACCGGAGTTCGCCAGGTATCCGGAGGACACCGTATGAGACCAACTGACGCGTGGCCATCCATCCCTCGGCACGGTACGATTGACACCTTGGATTACGGATTTTTAGTCGAGGTTTACTCCTCTAGATCCGGCATGTTCTGCAGAAACAGGATCACCTCAGGTAGGTTATACCAATGATGGTATGCATGCCGGTCTTGGGGGCGGAGAAGCTAGGGTGACACCTAACCAGGGCTAGCAAGCTAGCCCCGGCTAGGGCACCTA
>CAXAKX010000070.1:0-50319 GCA_963969525.1 Ontholestes murinus | reverse complement strand
ATTAGGGCTACTTTTTAAAATTACTTTCATAATATACAGGGTGTCCCAAAAACCATAAAAGTATCAAAGTTGTGTTTTTTTAATGAAACACCCTGTATTTTATTGCATTTTTGGATCCTTCGATCAAAATAAGTGTGTGTTTTAATAAGGTTTTTATTACTTAAACCTTAAGGTTTTTGAAATAATTTTAATTTTGTAAAAATTTAACCTAATTTTCATGTTTCAAATACTTAAAAAGTAATTAAGCTATGCATACCAAATTTACACTTAAATGTAACAATAGATCATATTTTAGTAGTAGTAGTAGTAGTAGTGTTAGGCTATCGACCACGTGGTCCTTCCGCCATGTGTCATTTGTGTATTTGTGTGTGTGTAAATGAGCTTGTTACTTTAAAGGATCGCCCCCGTCACTTTAAAGCACCATTAATTGGATCCCAATGGTGAATGGTACCGGTCACCCATCCGACTACTGACCCGAATCAACGTTGCTGCACGTCAATTCGGGGCCGTAACCGATGCGCCACCACCGGCGTGTATCATATTTTATTTTCCAAGTATAATAAACTTGACATCTTATGCCGGGTGTAAAAAAATGATCTATTTTTACACTTCAGTGTAAATTTGGTATGCATAACTTAATTATTTTTTAAGTATTTGAAACATGAAAATTAGGTTACATTTTTACAAAATTCAAATTAATTCAAAAACCTTAAGGTTTATGTAATAAAAACCTTATTAAAACACATACTTATTTTTATAGACGGATCCAAAAATGCAATAAAATACAGGGTGTTTCATTAAAAAAAACACAACTTTGATACTTTTAGGGTTTTTGGGACACCCTGTATATTATGAAAATAATTTTTTAGTTGCCCTAATAGACCCCTATATATCCCCAAAGTGAAACTTTTTGAAAGTCACGTATTTTGTCCACAATATTCCGTGCCGTATAGCGTGAATAACCCTGTATATATATATATATATATATCTAATAATAAATATGCCTGTCACGAAGAAGGAGAAAAGAAGTACATCAATGTCACGACCCATTTCGAAAAGTATGTACAAATTGAAGAAATAGCTATTGTATTTGTATAGTATGTGTAAATTGTTTAATCGTTGATCATTGTTTGGTTATAGACTCTATATATATGGGTGGGCGTCCAGAAGATCTGTTAGATCTTGGGAGACCGTCCTTTGCGATCTTCGGCAATCTGCTGTCACCAAATAAGCTCAACATGATCGATGTCTTTTTCTGAACCATCTTACAATATCTGGGACGGCGCAAAGCTCTCAGATGTCTTTGTTCCTTTCATGGTCCCTGAAAGTGTATCCCACTATAGATCTTAATGTACTCATCTCAACTGTTCATGGTTTTAAATTCTTTCAGTACTGTTTCTACAATTTTATGAATTTCGTAGCCATATTTCATTTGCCTCCACTTTTTTGAATTTGTAGGCACTCTAACTTTCCTAAATTTCTCAAATTTTTAGAATTTAACAGCATGTTCTTCCAGCAGTACTCATTCTCTTTAAAGGTTTTGAAATTGCTCAACAAATGTCTTTTCAGTGTTTTAAATTTCTTAACAATTTTCTTTTCTTAATAATTTCGCAGTTTTAGAAATTTCTTACTTTATTCTAATGGAAATTTCTAGCAATTGCCCTTCCAAAGTACCATAATTTTCTTCCTATGTTGTATTATTTTTCCTTTCTTTGTTAATTTCACTTCCAGATTTCTTTATTTCTCTGCCAGTGCAAAAATTATATTTGAGGGTTTCATAATAATCTTTTTTGATTTATAAATTTTTTTAGTAATTTCATGATTTTTTCTTAACTGCAAATAACTTCTTCAAGGGCTTTAGAGTACATCAGTAATTTCTTTCGCAAAGTTTTAAAATTTTATTTGCAGGTTTTCAGTTTTCTTAGTAATTCAGATTTTTAATTTTAAGACTTTCTAGAATTTTATGCCCTTACAGTTAAAAAAATCATTACATCATGCCTTCTTTTATTGAAAATATTGAGAATTTCTTCTTTTAAATTTTTTTACCCTTCAATAATTTTTCTTCTAGATTTTTAAAATTTCCCAGAATTGTTCTTCATATAATAGAATTTTTTTAGATATATTTTATTCAGATTTGCACTCTTCAACAATTTATCTTCTAGATTTTTAACATTTCCCAAAATTCTTCTTCATACAATAGGAATTTTTAAGATATTTTTTATTCAGAATTGTACCCTTCAACAATGTTTCTTCTAGATTTTTAACATTTCCCAGAATTCTTCTTCATATAATAGGAATTTTAAAGATATTTTACATTCAGAATTATGCAGTTACGTATTTTTTAAAAAGATATTTCTTTGCCTGAAGAAGCCACAGTGTGGCGAAACAATTGTTGCGAAAAATAAAAGCTTACTCTTTGAAACTTTGTGTTTTAGTTACAACACCTAATCATAGAAGAATACTAAAATGAGTTCCACTTAAAATTTATAATATAATCGATACTTGTTCTGCTACTCTCTTCATCGAACCAAATAACCAAATAGAACATAACAAGAGTATTACTTTTCCCAATTTAAAATTTATAATATTATTCATAAGAAGTTCGTAGAAAAAAACGGTGTTTGCAGATTTCTTATACTCTTATAAGTATTTCATAGAAGAACGTTAAAATCAATTTATTATTTTTAGCATTATTTATAAAAGAATATTTAATAACACCATTAAAATCAATTTCTTTATAGACATTTCTATTATATATAAAAATTTCAAAGAATAATACCCTAAAAATTAAATTCCATTTATAATTTTTTCTCTTTGATATCAAAAATTTCATAGATGAACGTTAAAAAATCAGTTCCACTTATAGTATTAATTATTATTTATAAGATTTTAAGAGAAGAAACGCGCTAAAATCAATTCTTTTTAGTTTTTTTTCTATTTCTCTACAATATAAGATTGTATATAACGATTTTATATTTACTTATTTATTTTACTTTACAATGTCCTGTTATAAATAGATAAATGAAAAATAGAAGAATGCAGTAAAAAATTAAACGTATTTAAATAACTTTCTCTTTTAAATAAACAAGAGTTTTCACTATTACTTATAAGAATCTTATGGAAAATGCCCTGAAATCAATTCTGTTTATAGATTTTTCTTTGTAAATATTTAATAGAGGAACGTTTAGAAAAATAAATTAAAGTAATTGTTATTATTAGTATCGATAATAATGAACGTTTGAAATCAATTTCGTTTACTGATTTTTAATTTTTATATAAAAATTTCATAGAAGAAAAAAAATTGCCTTTATTGAATTTTTTTCTTTCCTATTAAAAAATTTCACAGAAGAACGTTAAAAACTCAGTTATACTTATAGTTACAAAGATTATTCATGAGAATTGTATAGAATTTTTTTACAAAATCAATTCTATTTTTAGATTATTGATTTTATATTAAAAAAAAATGAACAACCGAAGATCTCGTATTAAAAAAAAACTCAAATCATTTCTATTTATGGAGTTTTCATTTCTTTGTAAATATTGTTTCTTCGTAGCTTCCATAAAGTGAACTGATCGATTGAACATACCTTCTAACATACTTGGCAGACCCTCTTGAAAATCTTGGTCATCTACAATTCTTTTTATAGGCCCAGTCTTAAAGCTACTTCCGATTTTAGAACTTGTGAACAATAGAGCCACTCACTCACAAGAATATTCTGAGGCAGCGAGGAAGAGCCAACAAAGATCCTCCTTCGGCCATACAACCTAACTACGCATACAAAGTAGAAAATGATGCAGACTTTATGACTATAATAATATCAAAAATCTGTAACATTGTCACGCCCAATCCTATAGCTTTCCAATAATTTTGGGAAATTCCTCAGAGTCAACAAAAAATCCCTAACTTTTCTTGCTACTTTTTTCCTTCCTTTTAGTCCACTATTATTTTAAAGTTAGATCAATTTATAAATAACTGTTAGGCATTCGATGTTATGAGAACTATATTACAATCACCGTAGGTTTCTAGTAACTTGAATATCGATGATAATTCTTTCATTTAATTATTATCTACCAGAATATAATTGAATTTTATTTAAATTAAATTCTGTTAGAAAATTTTCACCATTTTGTTAATTTCGATTTCTCTGTAAATATTATTTTAAATAAAGAAACGATTTCAAGATTCAAGTTTCATTTATAGTTATCTCTATTATCTATAAAATAATTTATAGAAGAATGCCTTGAACACTAATCTCCTATTTTTATATTTCTGTAAATATTTCATAGAAAAGCGTTATTATTTCTAAATAAGAAGTTTTCACTGTAATTTCTGTGAAATATTGAAGTAGAGGAGAAAAATAAGATAAATCTTTAAGTTATTAAAAATTGTATATTTGATTTTTTGTAATAAGGAAAGAATTACAAAAAAACTATTAGATTTTGGGGTTCTTATGTTTTTGAGTTAAAATCGTTATTTTAAAATGGAGCCTATTCTAATCGAAATTTACTATATGCTGAAAAACTTATGTTTTGATTATGTTTTTTAAGATTTGTATATTTTTTGAGAATTATCGTTTTTAAATTGTGGACAAAATATGCTGGAAAACTTATGTTTTAATAACTCGAAATTCTAGAAATAATGAAAGATTTTTTAATTTTCTTCTTTATACAGTAAGAATTTTCGACATATTTTTTTCAGATTTATATATATATATATATATTTAATTGTTGTTTTTAAATTGTTGAAAAATACTTCAGCGGTTCTAAAGTATTTTAGTAATTTCACTTGCAACAATTTAGACTTTTATTTGAAACTTTTTAAATTCTTAGAATTATAAACATTTTTGTTTCTTAAATTGAAAACAATCTATTATTTCTTCTTGCCTTTTCCTACTAAAATTTTCGGCGTAGCTTTCTTCTTAATTTTTATAGTTATCAACTATTAAATTTTTAAAAATTTGTTAAAATTCAGATATATATATATATATATATATATATATATATATATATATATATAGATTTTTCGTGTTTAAATCGTGGAAAAGTTGAAAAAAGTTTTAGAGTGATTTTAGTGATTTCTTATTTTTAATTAAAGATATAAATAAATAATATAAACAAATAATGTTTTAGATTTTTATTTTAAATAAATTACATTTTAGACTTTTGGAATTTTTAGCACATTTACTTCCTTTAATTAAAACAAATCCATGATTTATTCTTGCCTTCTTTTATTTACATTTTTGCGCAATCCTTTCTTTAGTATTTAGCAATTTCTCTTGCGGATTTTTAAAATTTGTTAGCATATAAAGTAATAATTTTCGAGATACTGTTTTTTCATCAGTTTTATATATATTTTTGTTGAGATTTTTCGTTTTAAACAATTTTCTTTTAGGATTTTAGAGAATAATTTGCTTTGCAAAGTTTCAAAATTTTATTTTAAGATTTCGAAATTCTTAGTAACTTACTTTTTAGATTCTAAGAATTTGTAGCATATTTTGTTCTTTAAATTTTTTTAGAATTTGCTATTTTCGAGTAATTTTTCTTCATTTTTAGAATTGCCAGCATGTTTTCTTCTTCGATTTAAAAAAATCTAGGAATTATTTTTGCCTTTTGTTACTGAAATTTTTGAGCAATACTTTTACTTTCTGTAATTTTTAGCAATTTCTCTCGCAGATTTTAAAAGATACCATTTTTTACTTTACAGTAAGAATTATTGAAAGAGAATTTTCATTTTCAAATTATAAACAAATGTCTTTAGGACCTTAAATTTCTTTATTCATTTTCCTTAGAAAGTTTTAAATGTTTATTTTAGGGTTTTGAAATTCTTAGTAATTTACCTTCTATACTTTAAGAATTTCTAGCATATTTGATGCTTCAATTTTTCAGAATTTTTTGTTATTCTTGCCTTCTCCTATTGGAATTTTGGGGCAAGTATTCTTGTAAATTCCTGTAGTTTTTACCAATTTCTTCCAAGGATTTGTAAAATTCGCAGCATTCTTCCTTATACGGCAGGAATTTTCGAGATTATTTCTTTTTAGATTTAAAGATGTTTTTAGATTTTGCGTTTTTTAATCATGGAAAAATTCCTATAATGGATTTAGAGTACATAAAATTATTTTACATTGTAAAAAATTAACTAATAATTACACGAAACACGAAAAAATATTTTCGTGTTTTCCTAATTAATAATTTTAGAAATCTTAGGCAATTTTTTTTTACAGAATTTTAGAATTTGTTTTAAAGGTTTTAAACTTTCTAAGTAATATAAGTCTTAGATTTTTAGATTTTGTAGCATTTTCTATTCCTTCATTTAAAGAATCTATTATTTCTTCCTTCTTTTTATAATCAAAATTTTGACCACTTTTTCAAATTGTGAACATTTTTTTAAAGGTTTTAAAGCAGTTTTTCTAACAATTTCTTTTACAGAGTTTCTGAATTTATTTTCAAGGTTTTGAATTTTCTAAGTAATTTTGTTACAGATTTTCGAATTTCCAGCATTTCTTCTTTCTTCATTAAAACAATTCTATTATTTCTCATTGATTTCTCTTATTGAAAATAAGATTTTTTAAATTTTATGTAGCTTTTCTCTCGGAGCATTCTTCTTTATAGGCTAAGAATTTTCAAGATATTTATTTTTCTGTTTTAGACTAGATTTTTTCAGATTTTTCGTTTTCAAATTGTGGAATATTAAGTGTTTTAGAGTTTTTTTTAGAAATTTCATCTACAAAGTTACTGAATTTTATTTAATGGTTTTTTATTTTCTTAGTAATTTTCCATATAGATTTTTAGAACTTTCAGAATTTTTGCTGCTTAATTAAAAAAAGTTCTATTATTACTTCTTGCCTCTTATTGGAATTTTATGAGAAATCGATCTTTTAAATTTTTATAATATGCCAGAAGAATAATAAGCAACAGAAACTGCCTTCAAAGGTTTTGAATTTACCTAGCAACCTTACTTTAATATTTTTAAAATTGTTCAGCAATAAAAAAATATAAGGAGTTTAAATAAATAAAAATTAAATTGTAGGAGAATTTATACTTTAGTTATTATTGTAGTTAATTTATGAAAGTTCAAAAATCATTGTGTTTATTTTAACTTGTAGAAATAGGGAACATTTTAATTTATGGAATAACAATAAAACAATTATTGATTTCAAGACAATATTATCTATTTTCATTTATTAAAATAAATATTTAATGATAGAAACGTTTCCTTCGTGGGACATTTTTAATGAGCTGTACTTAAAACATGATAACTTTGTTTTAGCACTATATTTTTAAATATTACATATAACTATAAGCCAGCCATTATCAAACTATAGGTTTGATAGTTTAATAATGGCTGACATATATTCGAAACTATAGTCACTGGGTAATTTTAAAAAAAATATAGTGATAAAAAAAAGTTATCGTGTCAAATATTTCTCTAATTAACATAACAATGTTCGACCATGGGTTAAACAAGATTTTAATTCATCGTAAAGTTATCGTATTTTAATTATAAATTATTAAATTACATAAAGTATTGTTTAATTATAATTTTAAAATAAAGCTAATAAATTCAAAACCAAATAGTTACCTAATTAATCACCCAATAATAACTCCAAAAGGAAACAAACCTAGATTACCTAAAATGTATTTCTTCTCTTTTCTTTTGCACAAACACCTTTAAAAAAACCTCATCCGCACACGACTGGCAATTCCACCGAACTGAATTATTAAGATTGTTGCGGGCTAAAAATTACGCCGATTACTACTTAAGCCCGCCCGTAATGATGGCCATTAAGTAAACGATCGTTATGAAAATTAAAGTAAATAGAATCTGCACGAAGGCTTTAATTGCCCACGCCAGGCGCAAAACAAATCATTCGCGGCCATCAGCAATCCAAACAATACAATTATTAACGGAATACATTAAGTGCTATTTCTGTTCGTCTAATTGGTAGAAACCGTAAAATAAATTAATAGGCGATGCCTTTTTTGACCAGAGGAAAATTAGGCGATTACTGCGTGTCGGAATGCGAGGATATTTACCTAATTTTTTTGCGATGGCAAAAAAAATGTAGTAATGTGTAATGGAGCTTAGAAGGTGGTTCAGGTAGATTGAGTTTTAATGGTTTGTTTATTTCTTCCTTATTATATGTTTGAGGTTATTAGTGTAGTAATATTTGAGAAAAAAATGCATTCACAATAATATTAATTAAAGACTTAAAAAATAGATAATGAAAGTAACTAGGTTTTAACTTAAAAGTACTTGTTATATTTCAAACAATTATATTTCTATGAAATAAACGAAGTGATGTTTAGTTAAACCCTAGATAGTTAAAAAATTGTAAATTAATTGGATGATTATAAAATTGATTATAAAATAAAGCACTAAAATGTTTCACACAGTTTATTTGAAATACAAAATATATATTTAGTATTAAATCATTGATAATGGTGACTATGTGTCCGATATAATATATATAATATATATTTGGTATTTCAAATAAACTGTGTGGTTTTTAGTGCTTTATTTTATAATCAAGTTAAAAAATATTTTACAAGTTTAGCTCATTAAATATTTAGGTTTATATATTAACTAACAATGACTATAATATACAAGTAAAAGTAATACCATATAATCATAGTAAGTAATAATTGATTATTATTTAATTATTAACTACGAAAGTTACTGTAAATTAAAGTTATATGCTTTTAAGCTAATAATATTTATATATAACACAAATAATAAGGTCTGGCTTATGCAAATTAGCTTGTGCTTTATCCATACAGGGTAGAATTACTAAACTAAGAACATTATTACATTATGCATGCATCCAATAGCCATTAAGGCGAAGCTAGTTCCTCAAGCAAGGCGACTTATTTGGTAAGTGAGTGCACAATTATGGAAATTTCTAATGAACTATGCAGTTTAGACAATACTTCTCAACCCATGGATTAACTAATTTTTCATTACATAATACTCCTTACATAATATATTATAAAAGGGTATTGTTATTATTTTAAACTCATTACTTGGTAAAATGGTTAATTGTTGTGTATGTGTAAGAATCATAGCTTCCAGTGAATAATTTATTTTGATATCATACACTATTTAATTTTTAGGAATAGTATTTTCTTATAGTAATTATTATCAAAAAAATCTAGAAGAGTAGAAGTTTTATTTTTTATTCACTATGTCATCATTATTATCATATTGTTGAAAAATTAATGCTAGTATATTTTTCTCCTAGAAATATGGAATGAACTTAACGATTAAGATTAGTAAAATTAGAATGATTTAATTGAAAATTCGCCGAAAAAAATATATATATTCAAGCTTACAGACAGCACCACGTAGAATGAAAACAGAATTTAGTAAGACAAAAATAACAGGTAGAATAAAGAATGCAAAGGGCTATAGGCAACATTCAAAAGATGACAGACAAATTGCAGCCCAATAGATTGCAAGAGGCAGATATGTGAGTAAAATATACAAGATAATGATCAGAGAGCAAAAATAGAAAACAAAACAAAAAATGTAGTTAAGTTATTTAAATAGTGTATTTTATATTGTAAAACGTAAACTATAAAAGAGCCAAGGTTTAATAACGAAGTCAGAAGCATGAAGGCGTGCAACAGAGTATAGAGAGCAGGACTAATTGAGATGAATATAGAGCAGAGAGTACAAGAGAAAACGTGAAATATCTCAAAACGATTTTTCTCATTCCCAACTGAAATATTAATTTTATGATGAATTAATTTCTCACTAAACCAGTGATGAAACATTTTTGGATTAATTTGATTGTTGAATTAAAACACTTGGTATTTATTATACTTCGACTAGTTTTACCTATAAATCATTCTCAAGGAGGTATAAGAGACATATCTTCTTGAGAATAACTTATAGTCGAAACTAGTTGGAGTCGAATAAATAACGAGTGTTTTAATTCAACAACCAAATTAATATTAACTTTAGCTTCTCGCTCTTCCTTTACCTCTTCTCGGGATCCGCGTTATAAAAATTGTGTGGTAATTATATTAAGACAAAATAGACGTGTTTTAATACAATTGCCACAAGATATTTCAAACTAAAGCAAAAGTCCAAAGGAAAACTAAAAAAATATTCAGCAGAATACAAAAGTCATAAGTGTTAACGGTGGAGGCTTCTACTTCGTTATACATTTTTCTTCACAAATAAAAAACTTTTTAACTTTGTTTGTATAACACTGACTTTATTTAAATAAATACACTATTAAAGTTTTTATATTCAAGTTTACAGACTACTTAAATAAAGCCAGTGTTATACAAAGTTAAAAAGTTTTTTTATTTTAAAAATCATAAGTTTGAGAGCGGGACTGAATACAGAAGGTAGTTGATAGGCCGAATAAAAAGCAGGTGAAAAATTTACAGAAAATACCAAAAGTAATAAGGTGAAGAGTATGACTTATCAATTTTCGCTCTCTCTCACTCTTTGAAAATCTCTCTTCTGTCTCTTACTCTTCTTCTGTTACTCTTTATTTCTGTCCCGGTCTTTTACTCTCTCTCTCTCTCTTCTAAGTTTCTTTCTTTTTAAATCTCTCTTTTTTCTATCTGCTAAGTTTTTTTTCAGATTTATACTTCCAATATTTCAGAGATTCTCTAGAACTCAATATTCTTTTTCTCTATTTTCTCTATCTATTCTTCTGTCTATTTCTGTCAGTTATATTTTTTTTTTCGAATTTTTATTCTTATAAGAACCCAATAAACATTTTTCGCCTCTATTTTTTTCTTCTTTCTGTTTTTTTCTCTCTTCTTCAGCCTCTCAGCCTTTTCTATTTCTGTTTTTTTTCTTTTTATATTTTTCATATAAGTTTTTTAATGGATTTCTAAAAGAAAATAATCTTTTCTATCTCTCTTTTTATGTTTGTCACTTTTTTCGCTTCTCTACCTTTTTCTCTCCCTTTCTGTTTAATTGCCTCTCATAAGATTTGTTTACGAGTTATTCTTTCCATAATTTCAGAGATTCTCTAGGATCCAATAATTTTTTCTCTCGTTTTTTTTTTCATTTTCTCTCTCTCTTTAATTCTCTTTTCTTCTGACTCTTAATCTTCTTCTGTCTCTCATAAGTTTTTTCTTATTCAATATCATTTCTGATTTTTGCTTACTTCTGCATCTCTGATTTTTTTTCTTCAGACCTAATTTTCCAATATTTTGAAGATTCTTTAGAACCCAATATTATTTTTGGGTTTATTGGCCAATTTTTTATTTATAGGTTTATTTATTTCTCAGGAATGGTTTGGCAAATTTACAACTAAATACTTTTTTTTAAATTATTCAATAAACAAAAAAAGTAAACATGAAGTTAATGTTTAACAATTAGCAACTTTGTTAGTGTGCCTATTGTAACATGAATCTTGCAATGAACTAAATGCTATTGATAGGAATATGGTTCCAATTTTTGATCAACACGAAGCGATGTGTAGCAAGGTGTGGGTCATATACAGAAGACACCCTAATAACCCCATTATCTTCGATGAAGTAATTTCTATTTCTTGATGTTATTTTCTGTCTCTATCCTTTCGAAGCTTCTCTAAAAGACAATATCCTTTTCCTGTTTCTATTTCTGTCTTTCTTCTATTTCCGTCTCTCATTAGTTTTTTAAAAGATTTATAGGAACCCAAGAATCTATTCTATCTCGCTCTTAATCTCTCTTTCTGTCTTTCTCCTTCTGTCTGTTCTGTCTGTCACTCTTGACTCTTCTTTCACCTCTCTCTCTCTCTTTTACTGTCTCTAATAAATATAATAAGAGTTACTTTTTCTGCAATTTTGGAGATTCTCTAGAACACATTACTTTTTTCTTTAGATTTCTTTTACTTTCTCTTTGTTTTTGTGTATGTCTTCTTCTCTCTTTCTCTCTCTCTCTCTCTTTATTTACTTTTGTATCATTTAATATCTGTCGATGTATTAGCCAGAGAAGTAGTTGTTTCGAAATTAATTTATTTTGTAGTCTTTGTAAACCTAATTATTGTCGATTTACGAAATGTTTTCGTATTTTTAAATTATTAGTTAATTTTCTACATCGAACTAAAGTATTGTATTACATTTTATTATTCAAATATCTTTTAAATTGTTGACTTGAATTTTGTGAAGTTTTGCGTTTCTTGTTTTTAACCAGCTCTAAGTATAAATAAATATTCTTATTTTCTTAATTTCCTACCAACATTTGGCAATTTTTATAACTATATGTATGCATTTGAATAACTTTTACGCATTATGTATGTATTTTTGAAAACTAAAGTATCTATCCATTATGAGGCTAAAGAAAGTAGGCAGAAGAAATAGTACCTTATACAGAAAGCAGCAAATAGACTGCAGAATACAGAAGTGAAATCTGAAGGCAAATATTAGATGCCAAAGTGGATAAAGCGAAAGAAAAGAAAAATATAGAGTAGAAAATCAACAAAAAAAAACATTTTAAGCCACTGATATAAAAGCTCAAAGAAAAGTGAGAAGCACAAAAGGTGGAAAACATACACAAGATAATAAAAGGTATAAGGTAAACTTATTTTATCAGGTGGAACATACAATATTCTGAACTTAAACAAATAAATTTTCAAAACTATCAATAGAAATATCTATTATAATGTTCCTATCGTTCTAAAATAATCCTCATTAAATATTTAAAAAAATAGTTCAATATAGGATGCATATGGAATAAGGTTAAACATTAGAAGGTACGAGTCTAAAGAAAGAAGGCATAGGGCAGTTGGATGAAAGTAGTAATCAATGCAGAAAGCAGACAACAGACTTGAGAAGACATAAGCGAAAGCAGAAGGTATATGTTAGATGCCAAAGAGCAAAAAGCAAAATAAAAAGTATATAGCAGAGAATAAAAAATGATTTGAAACTTTCTAAATCACCAAATAATATGAATTCCAAAAAATCATTCCTTCTTAGTGTACAACTTCTAATGTCATTGAGTATATAAAGGCTAAAAGATAAATGGGAAGCCAAACGACGGAAAATATAGAGCAGATAAATGGACAGCATGATTTATTATAGAAAGCAGTTGATACCTACAAGATAAAGCAGATGACAAAAGTCAGGTAGAAAATTATATAAGATAAGATAATTTTACCAATAAAGCGAGGCTGGGTAAATTTATATTAAATAATAAAGTTCCTGTGAATAAAAATAATAAGTGTAGTGTTTACAAGATTAAGTGTACCAAATGTGACGTAATATATAAAGGCCAGACAGAAAGAATATTCCATACAGTCTTTTAGAAAAGAAAAAAATCAATTTTAAACAATAAACAATGTACTAGTATTGCAAAATACTCAATAAGTAATAATCATTTTATAGATGTAAATAATATTAAGATTTTATACTCAGGCAATAAAGGATTTATTTTAAATCTGAGAGAGGGCCTTGAAATAAATAGAACCACAATAAGGGAAACCTGTAATAATGAAGGGATCTGGAATCCCCCATACTTGAAGCACTTATTACCAGAATTAAAAACCTGGCGGTTTTTTGTAAAATCACTCTTGATAATGCTTTAACAAACGAAACTAGTCGAGTAAATATATAAAATCAGTGAAAAAATCTAAGTGTTTATCAATTCTGTTTTTATTATTAAAATAGTTTATTAAGATACAGGTGTAAAAAGTGATTCTTTATTGAACCAACTATCGTTTAAGAGCTCGTGTGAGAAACGAGCGAGTATTTTTAGAGCCAGGAGTGCATAAAGAAACTTTTTACACGTGTGCCTTACAAAAATTTATTTTCGATGGTGCAGCAATTTCTAAAGAAGTAATATTTTGCATTTTAATTGCTGCTAATTATCTTTATTTTGTAATAACCAATAAATAATTTTCATAAATTTGACTGAAATTGACATTTGTGTGCCATAAAAAGTTTAAAAAAAGTGTTCTAAAAAAGCTACTTAGGCAAACCAAATTGATGCAAACATAGTCTACTTTCTATACGATTATAGATAAAAATAAATTTTCTAAACCATCGGTTGAAATATTTATTTGAATAATTCTATTGTCCAAAATCCTCAGAAAATATTTAAAAAACTCATTAAAAGCAATATCCAAATGAAAGAAGAATTAATACTAAAAGGCATAAGACAGTTATCTGAAAGAAGGATTCAATGCAGAAAGTTGTTAGTAGACTAAAAAAGTCAGCTCAGAACGCGAAAGACAGATTTTACAAGACAAGAAGTAAAAAAGCAGAGATATAAAAATTTAAAAAAACATTTTAAACTTTTTAAATTGCCAATTGAAATATATTAGATATTATAAAATATTTGCGCCCAACACGATACAAAAATATTTCATTATCATAAATTTTGAAATAAAACCTCTAATTATGATAGTGAAATAGTCCAATAATTGCACTGTGTAGAATATTGAAATTACGACTATGGTAACAGGCAAACTGCTACTCAATTGTTTGCATTTAACGTAGATTTTTATATGCTATATGCACGAAAACTACTTTTCAGTTTTAACCACTTTAAGTAATTTGGCTATTTGATCTGATATTGTAGTAGTTCTAGAGAAAATAGGAATAAGATAGTTGGTTGAGAACAAAATGCAGTCAATAGAATACAGAAGGCAAAAAGAAATAGCAGAAGACAAAATGTATAAGTTGGAGAGCAGGACTTATTATAGAAATTTTTGATGAATAAAAACAATTCCATATTGTTACTTTAATTTTCAGTTTCCTGACAGGTGTTTTGATCATACTCCTGCCAGAAAACTGAATATATTATATTATATTTGTCTTTATCATACATGCTTTATAAAAGAATATTAACAAAAAATTGGACAAAAAAGTACAAGCAAACAAAAAAATACAGATTTTGACAGCATGCTGAAGGGCGGAATTCATTTGCATCAAATGTTCTTCAATTCAAACCCATACTTTCCTCCGCTGTTCGAAACGATTCAGCATTGGATACTTATTTTGCTTAGCATTTAGATGCTTATTTTCCCCTTTATTTCTGGATGTGTTTAATCAACTTTTCAAATTAATAACAGAAACAATACGGAACAAGTAAGGTACAAATGTTTTTCTTCACCAAAATTACATATCTGGTTCCATCAAGAGGGTAGATCAAAAAGTATTAACTTATTATAAGAGCTAGGTTAGATAAAATAGAACGCAGATGATAAAAGTAGTTAAAAATAAAACGCATTAGACCTTAAAAATTCAAATTAGGAAAAGTAAAACTCTGGTTATGTTATATTTCTTTATTTTCAGATAACTGACAGGTGTTTCGGTCCTTGCGGATCATTATCAAAGTTAAAACTAAATTTGGTTCCACCAAGATAGTAGCAGAACAAGTATAGATTTTTGAAAACTATCAATTGAATTATTTATCTTAATGATTCTATCGTCCTAATATATCCCTTGTCAAATACAGGATGCAGATGGAAGAAGATTAAATTCCAGAAGGAATGAGATTAAAAAAAGTAGGCAGAAGATTTAAGGTATACGACAGTTGGCTTAGAGCAGGAGTCAATGCATAAAGCACCCAATGGACTAAAGTATACAGAAAGGAGGAAAACAGAAAACAGATTGTAAATGCCAAAAAAAAAAACAGAAAGCAAAAGATTAAACGCAAAATATATAGCAGGAAATTAAACAAAAGATTTTTAACCTTCTAAATTATTAATTGATAAGTATTTATATATATAAAAAATATTAAAAAATATATCAAAAGCCTAAATGCAAATGAAAAAGAGTTAATAGTAAACCATAGAAGACAAAGTAAAGTGAAGAGCAGAATACAAAAAATACACTGAGGACGTAGATAGACGTAGAGCAGAAAGTAGACGATGTATTGCAGAATGTAGAAACGGAAGACAAAATTCAAAATGTAAAACTGAAAAAATTAAAACTCTAAAGCGTATAAATTGCCAATTAATATATTTATAGTAATTAATATATTTATAGTAATGGATTGCAGAATGTAGAAAAGAAAAACAAAATGCAAAATGTTAAACTGAAGATATTAAAACTCTAAAGCTTATAAATTATTAATTAATATATTTATCGTAAAGACTATCGTTATAAAAATCTATTGAATTCTATTAATGAATCATGCCGGCGGACAATATCTCTCGAAATTACATATTTACTAGAAAGCTTCAAATAGACCTAAGATACGAAGACTCTGGAGCAGGAAGCAAGCACAAAGACATTTACATATACACTGATGGGTCATCAACAAAAGCAGGGGCTAGTGTAGGAATTTTCTGCAAAAACTGGTCCCTAAAAAATAGTACTGCATTAGACAAGAGAATTATCACATCAACAATAGTGGAACTCGTGGGTATACTATATGCAGAAAATGCAATCTCTGACAAGATCAAACGAAAAAACAGCTACATCATAACGGACAGCAAAGCAGCAATTATGTCTTTCATCAGCAGCAAAATTACCTCAGCATTAACGCTAGAATATTGCAAAGCCTTGCAAGAAATCGCTCAGGTCACCATATGCTGGGTAAAAGGACAAAATAACAGCGAAGTTAACAAAATAGGAGATGTTTTAGCGAGGAAGGCATCCGGATGAACGGTACTCTTATCTGCCGCCCTCCCTGCTAGAGTAGATTACCCTACTGAAAATCAATCAATCAGATTCCACAAGAAGCGATGGGACAACACACTTGGCTGTAGGATTTCAAAAAACTTCATTGCAATGAATACCAAAACGGCCAGATACAGTATGCAACAATCGAGACAAAACCTACGGAAGGTTGTAGAGTTGTAGGATACTGGAATTCAAGATCTCATCTGAACAGACTGAGACTACAATCTAGTCCTATCTGCAGAGGGTGTGAAGAGAAAGAGGAATCCGCTGAGCATGTACTTCTAGACTGTCCGGTGTTATCAATCCACAATGGGAGAGGAATGGCCAAAATCTTCAGTCATCTGGCATTTGTCAATGCATTGGTTTGGCTTGACCGTAACAATGAATGAGGATTCAGGTGTAAGGATGTACAACAATGAATGAGGATTCAGGTGGAAGGATGTATGTAGGCCACTACGTGCAACGAAACTCTCTGCCCTCTCATGGAATACATACAGATCCAGATTCAGAAGCCGGAATATAGATGGTTAAAGTAAACTGTAGATTTTACAAGGCATAAGGCCAAATAAAGAAGTTAGAAATCAAAAAGTAAATGTCTTTCATTTACTTTTGTAAACTACTGGAAGAAAATAGTTTATGCAGGATTAAACGCAAAAATCAAACTGAAAATGTAAAAAAATATCATAAATAGATGAATTTTAAAGTGTACGAATTGCCGATCAAAATATTTATCCTAATTCTAATTTTGTTTCAATATCATCATGATCAAATCTACTAAGAAGCCAAAAAGTGAATGTAAAGCGGAGAAATATTTGTAACGCAGACCACAGGAAACAAGAGTCTAAAGGAAACATAATTAATGTATCCCGTAAAACGAAAAACAAGAAATAGGATTTTAAATACCTACAATATTTATATTCCAAACTGGACCTCCTATGATGGATCAGTGAGGAAGAGAATCAACGGGATCAAGTGAAAGCTGATTTATAAGAGTGAGCTCCGCCCTTCTAGATGCAGTTAAAATCAATATATTGAGAGGAAATAAAATTTAGATGACAGAAAGCATAAGATAGAAAGCATACGATAAACAGAATACAGATTATAAAAGATAGATAGTAGAAGAGTAGAAGATAGAACGCATCAGACCTTAAAACATTAAATTCTAAAAACTGACAATTCAAATATGTATCTTCATGTTTCTATGATAATAGCATAATTCTAAGGAAACATTTAAAAATCTAATCAAATACAAGACACAGTTGGAATAAGGTTAAACAAAAAAGGTATAAGATCAAAGGCTAAAAGAAGAACTCAGTACAGACAAGAATTGACAAAAGGCAGAGCAGAAGAAGAAAGGCAGAAAGCAGAAGACAACACGCGAAGTATAAAAAAGAAAATCAAAAAACGTTTTTAATCCTTTTAAATTGCTAATTAATATTCACCATAAAATATTTAAAAATGTATCCAAAATCTAAACGCAAATAGAAGATGATTAACAGCAAACCATAAGTCATAAGAGTATAGAAAGAAGATGAAGGTAGGGCTGAATGCAGAACACAAATAATAAACTGTAGACGTAGAACAGAAAGTGAACAACGGAGTGTAGAAAACAGAAATCGCTTTGTTTGCTTTAATCATAAAAGTTTAATCTTTAAAAATATGTAATTGAAATATTTATCATAATACTTATTGCCATTAAAATAAAACGTCCAAAATATAGATGGATTAAAGCTAATCAGCTGACCTCAGAAGGCGAAAGGCTAAATAAAGAAGTTAGAAGACAGAAAGTATATGGAAGAAGAAAAAGGATAGATAGTGAGAAGCAGGAATAAAGCCAGAAAAGAAATTGAAAATGTAGAACCAATAAAATCATAAGGCTGAAAGACCCCAGGTCGATCGCCATTTAGCAGAAATTATTTATTTTTTAATTATTTCGTTATAATGTTGCTTTACTATATGAAATTGTCTGCAATAAATATGTTTGTATATATAAAATCATAAAAAGAAACAATTTAAATGTCTAAATTACCAATCACAATATTTATATTAATTATAGTTTTGTCTTAAAATCAACGTTATAAAATCAGCTAAAAAGCAGAATAGAAATAAAAAAACAGGGAATCCAAAAGGCATAAAGCTATCATATCATTTATTTTTTACATCGAATTTATGTTTATGATAATATGTTTAAATGATTATAGAAGTTTATAATAACAATATATCTCTTGACAAGTCTAACCTGAAAGATAACTTAAGAAAAGTTAGATATTTAAATAATATTATCACCAATTTTTAAACCTAATTTATGAAAATTATTATTTTTCAGAATTATATTTACTCACGTGCTACACTTCAAAATCACTTTTATAAAACTTGCACATGTTCCAATTCGGAAACGAATGATTGCAGTTCTGTTATCTTCACTAAAACCGTGCATGGTGAAGTCGCGTGTTTTATGTGTGTGCTGAGATTGATTTCGTAACATTGCACTGCACATGAATAATTACTTTATGTAGCATCGTCGTTCATAACATTTCCATTTAGATAAGAGATAAGAAGCCATCATTCCCCACTACTGAATTTCGCAATCGTCTCATTTGTCCAAAACCACAATGAAAACAAACGTAAATTGTCACTTAGGTAAATATGTTAGTGAGGGAGGGAAGTGAGGGAATTAAAAAGGTTATAACTTTAAATAAATTCATACAATTAAATACGAAATAAAATATATTCAAATCCTTCAATTCGTTGATAATTTAAAAATACGTGTTTTAAATAGAAGATATTATTAAAATGATCTCAATAAGGAAAAACCAGATTAACCATCACAATCTGCTGATTAAAATCATGAAACAATTGAAATATACTATTTACTCGTAATAGTTTTTTTTAAGGTATTAATAACCGAAAACCATAGAGTTAAAACAGATTTTACGCTTATTTATTTAACACATTTCAACGAATATAATTGTAATAATTAGAAAAATACGAAACATTTCGTATAGAATTCTTTTAAAATAATTATTTCAAATAACATTTTGAAATATGTTATCTATGAATTTCTGAAATTTCTTATTTCTTAGATAAGTATTAAGAAGATATTATAAATTGCATTACGACACGATATGTTACAAAAGGTGATAATTTTCCCAACACGGCGTAGAGATATTTCATTATCATAAATAATTGTTTTTTTTTAAATAGTCCAATAATTGCATCGTTTGAAAAGTAGCAATTTCGAATATGATAATAAGCAAATTCCTACTCGTTTATTTGCATTTGACGTTAGATTTTTATGTGATAATATAATCTGCAGAAACCTGTAATTGTCTTTTTGAAATAGTCCAATAATTGTATAGTGTGAAAAGTAGCAATTTTGAATATGATAATAAACAAATTCTCACTTAATTATTTGCATTTGACATTCGATTTTTATGTGCTATCTGCACTGAAACTAGTTTTTATTTTTAACAACGTTAAACATTTTATAATCGATACTTGTTCTGCTACTCTCTTGATGGAACCAAATTTTCAAATTAGGAGAAGTAAAACTCTTGTTATGTTCCATTTGTTTATTTTCTGATAACTGACACCTGTTTCGGTCCTTGCGGATCATTATTAAAGTTAAAGCTGTTTTAACTTTGATAATGATCTGCAAGGACCGAAACACGTGTCAGTTATCTGAAAATAAACAAATGGAACATAACAAGAGTTTTACTTCTCCTAAGTTAAACATTTTAACTAATTGATCTGATATTATTATAGTTTTAAATTGTGGTATTCCAAATATTTAAGGTAAATGGTTGGAAGTGAAAATGGAAAAAATAAAGTATTTCACTAATTTTATTACCCAATATAACTTTAATCAACTTTAACATTTATCTTTACTATATAGGTTATAGGTTATATATTATATCTATACTTCGACGATGAATTGACAAAATCATAAAATAAATCAATAGCAATTAATAAATTAATCATTACTCATAATAATAAATATATTTACTAGAGTAGTTAAAGCAGAGCACAATTCAATTAAATTTTATGAAATAATTGTGTACAATTATGAGGAAAGTAGTGGAAAACAAATTTGTTACTTTCAAATATACGTACGTGAAATAAGGCAAGACGTAAATTATTTATTTAACAGGAAGAAAACGCCGACGTAGCTGCAATTAAATAATTAATATTCATACATCAGAAGTCACAACATCCATGCAGTTGCTTAACGCTCCTCGCGGTCCTGCTTGTGAATGTAATTAATATGAACAAGAACCGGAGGTGGAAAGAGAAATTAATGAAATGCAGTTATTTTCCGTTTCGTGGCGTAGTTTCAGTACATACCTTCACAAAAAAGTGTCTTAATCATTTTAAAGAAACTGGATTCCTTTATATATGTAAAAAAATGATAGTAGTACATTTTAATTGCAGATTAGTAAATATTTAAACTATACATATTTTTATACAACACTATAAAAATTAAGAAACACATTTTTACATGTTAAAGTATTTAATTAATGCGTTGTAATAAAACTTACCAAATTATATTAAATTATCCACATAAATCACCTTCAATTTAATCATAAACATAAATTTATATAAACTATAAAACACAAACTCGTTTCGACTGTATTCGAAATTCGTTTTAAGGTTGCGTTCCCAGCGGTGCGGACACAGTCAAAGGCGTACTGAACGTTGGTAACAGCGTCTAGCCGAAACGACTTTTAATTTTAATGTCTTAATCTAAAGCAGCGTCAATTTTCCGCGTGTTAAATAAATCAGTAGCTGACGCAAACCGTACTTCCTCATTAAGACGACCCACTGAATTATGGCCAATTCCAGCCGGAGACGTCCACACACAATTTCCAAAAGTGAACCGCAAATCCGATTACAACACCCTCATTCCAAATTTAACGGGCCACATTACGCCAATAAAACCGTAAAAGGTATAAATCTCGCCTTTAACGGCCGGCCGGCCCATATATCATTTGCATGCGTGATTGTTGTCTCGTGTGCGTGTCCGTTAATTGCGGTCTGGATGATTGAAACGGTGATTTCTTCAATGGAGATGTCTATGGAATGATGTCTAAACATATCAATAGTTTCTTGGGGTGCAGAAAATCTGTTACCTTAGCTTTATTAATAGGCTGAGATTCATCATATGGCAAACGTATTTCAAAAACAATGAATCAAAATCTTAGTTAACATACTAACCATGCTTATTAAAGATAAAGTTATAGGTAGGCCAGAGGAGACAGTAGCCAATGCCAAAGCCAAAGAAATAAATAAGAAGAATAGAAATCTCTATTTCTAGAAGAAGCTGATATCTTCAGACAAAGGCTCTCAGCAATAGATCTAGCCATTATAAGAAATAGCAGAAGACACAATTTAATTTTGAAGACATAAGGTAAAACAATACCAAGCCAACAGATGTTGCTATATCTGTAGGGAAGACAGGTTTTAAGCATAATAAGTGACGTAACCCTACTCACAATATTCACATCTCCCATACAACCGTTTCCCCCTCTACATCCATAAAATACCTAGGCATTACCATAGATCAAAAAGTTAATTTTAAAAATCACACAGCTCTAAACAAAACTAAAATCATCACCAGGGCCAAATTATTTAGAAATTTAACGTACAAAAACAAGGGAATTTCCACCAAATCAGCTGTTAAAATCTATAAAATGATTTGCCGCCCTCTACTCGACTATGGTAATGTCCTTTTCCCCCATTCCTGCAATCCTACTCTCAACAATATCCAAGTTAGCGAGCGATCCTCCTTAAGAATCCTAACCAAAATCCGCCATCCTAATAATCCTCTGCACAATCCCTCCAACCAACTCCTATATGACTCTACCTCTGTTATACCCATCAATGAACGCCTTCTATACCTTAGTGAAAAATTTTCCAAAAATCCCTTTAACCATCACATCCTTTCCCTTTACTGCTTGCGCAGAAATCCCAACCAAATCCCAAAATACAAAACCCCCTCATTCACTACATTTGAATTCATCGCATCACATCATCCATCGCCATCATCAGAGACAGACTGACGAATCACATTGACAAGGACAAATCCTTGGTCGATAGCCATTTAGCAAACTAACAAACTAACGTCAACTGTATCATTCATATATTATATTACTTGTATTTGTGTTTGTTAATAAAGATGTTGTATATATAAATGACGTACACCTCAAGTAGGTGGTAGAAATTAAGAATAAACTCTTGAAAAACTTTGATAAAACAATCTAATACGCACGAATATTATTTTTGCAAGTTAAAGGTCATCTTTCATCAATTATTTGATATCTGTCATCTATCATTTAAAATCTGTCATCTGTTATCTGTTGTTATCTGATATTTATCATCTGTTATTTGTCATTTTTCAACTTTCAGTTGCCATCATGCTATCTAACATCTATTAACGTCATTTGACACCTATCTTGATTTTCTAACACATTATATTTGTGATTAAATTTAATGTAAAGGAGTTTAGTTTGTATATTTTTTTATCATTGCAAGCAAAGTAATTGCACTATCATTTATCATCAGTCATTTGTATATATATTTTAGGAATCTAAAAGGTACATTTTTGAACAAACCCACATAATAATACTGATCCTCAAGGAGATTCAAGAATGTACATAGAACGTTGCTATGAATTTTTGATAAAATAAAATGCGTAAGTCTAGAAATTTAAATTAAAAAAAAATTGCTAGTAAATTTAAAATTCATCGAAAGCACACCTTGCAATTTAGTATTAAAAAAGATTTTGGTATTGTTAGAAATGTAATATTATTATATATGGAAGAGAACATGCTGAAAATTTCTGTAAATCTTGAAGTTTTCTTCTTGTGTCTTTAAATGCTCGAAGATAATTTCTGGAAATTTTGAAATTTTTTTCTTGGGTCTTAAAATGCTCGAAGATAATTTTATCAATAAGAAAGAGATCGTGCTAGAAAATGAAATGAAAAATTACTCAAAACTTTCTCACATTTTCAATAGAAAATAATACTAAAAAATTTTATCAATTTAGAAATAAAATGTTAAAAAATTTAAATCTCTAAGAAAGCTCTTGCAATTTGGAAAATATTATTAAACAATTTTAGGCATCGAAAAATAAAATTGCTAAAAATTCTTGAACCCCCGAAATAATTTACAAATCTAGAAGATATATGAGAGAACCATAAAATAACATTTTCACAATTTGGAAGAGAAATTTGTAGAAAATATTTATAAGTTGCTGTAGAAATCTAGGATGCTCGCATATAATTTATATAAATTTTTATAACATAATTTGAAAGATTATCCTTGAAATTCTAGAAATGGAGAAATAAAATTGCTACAAATTTTAAGATTCCCTGCTGAAAAATTTTAGTCTTGCTAAAAATTCTTATACCTTAGAAAAACCTTTGCATCTTAAAAGAAATAAAATTAATGGATAATTCTATAAATCTGATAGAGCCTTTGAGAAAAATCCTGAGCTGTAAAATTGAAAATATTTCTAATTTTGAAATTTTAAAATTCTGGTGGAAAATAATCCTCTTGATTTAGATGAAAATTCTTAGAACCTAGAAGAAAATAGAACGTTTCTAAATATTTTTAAAACATTAAAAAACCTTACTATTTGGATGGAAGTTAAAAAAACTAATAAATAAACTCTAGAAATTAACTCGGTATTAAAAATAAAATGATAGAAAATAAAGGAGAGAAATTTCATAATTCATGAAAACATATTGTATAAATTCAAGAACTTACAATAAAGTCTTAAAATTTGGTGCTGAAAATATTTAAGAAACATTGCTAAAATATTAGTAGCCTGTATGAAGATTCTCACAGTTGAAAATTTTTGTAAATTTTGGTGAAAAATTTAATTAGAATTTTAGAAGGGATAATTCAGAAATTCTAGAATTCGTAGAGAAAATTTTACAGATTTTCTAATAAAAATTCTTTCAATCTCTAAGTAAGATAAAATGGTGTAAAACTCGCGAGAGAAATTACTGAAACGTTTCGATAAAACATAACTATTTCTAGAAATCTGAAAAAAATGTGCAATTTGGCGTTGAAAAAATCCAGAAATATGGAAGAAGCATTTCTGAAATCATGTAGTAGCGTGCAAGAAAAACAAGAAACAATGTTATAGAGACAAGATAATTCTAAAATAGAAAGATATTTTTTGCAATTTTAAAGAGATAATTCATAACTTTTAGGAATCGAAAAAAAACAATTGTTTAAAAATCAAGATTCGTTTAGGAAAATTCTCTCAATCTTTTTGGCAGGAAAAACTCTAAAAATTTCACCAGAGAAAGTTTTGTTAAGTTAAGTTAAGTAAAGTTATGAAAAAAATGCCAATAAATTCAACAAAACTCAAAAAATCATGCAATTTGATACTTTAAAAAAAAGAAGTTTAAATAAAACACTTTATAACTTTGTTTTACCACTATATTTTGTATAACTGTGACTAGTTTCGATCATAAGCTGATCATTATCAAACATAAACTTTATGTTTGATAATGATCAGCTTATGATCGAAACTAGTCACAGTTATACAAAATATAGTGGTAAAACAAAGTTATAAAGTGTTTTATTTAAACTTCTTATCAAAATGCACCACCAAGTGAACGCCGACATCATACAAGAATTCTTTAAAAAAAAACTAGGAATCTGAAGGAATCACTGTTAAAATATTATATTCACAATTTAGAAAATGCTGGAAATCTCGAAGCAAAAACCTGAAGCAATATTTCCCAATTCCCAATATGGAAGAGAAGAGACATAAATTTATAACAAATTCTATACATATTTCGTAAAGTGTAAAAATGTTTAGCAATTAAATAAAAAATTTTAGGAAGTTGCTAAAGTTCTTGAACCTCGAAAAAATTTTTGCATCTTAAAACAAAACTAAAATTAATGGTTAATTCTAGAAATCTTACTTTTCTTAATTCTTTTGGAAAAATTTTGGAAAATTACTTTGGATGAAAATTTGAGGAGTCTGAAATAACAATTTTTAAAAATTTTGAAAACATTTCATAAAATACGAATCATCCGAAAGTAACAAGAATGGCAATTTTTAATAAAAAAGAGGGGACAAAAAGCTGTGAAATTTTAACTATTTCTAATTCTGCAATTTTAAATACCTGGGAGAAAATGATCATCCTAATTTAGATGAAAATCCTTAGAATTTAGAAGAAATATTTTTAAATATTTTTAAAACTTAAAAAATATATATTACCATTGGAGTGAGGTTCATAGAAAATTTAAAAAAACTAATAAATAAAACATTAAAAAATCACGATTTTAAAGATAAAATGGTAGTAAGCAGAGGAATTTTAGAAATCTTGAAAAATACTATTTAGATTCAAGAACTATCTTGCAATTTTGGTTGAAAGAATTTGTAAACATTGTTGAAATATTATTAGTCTGTAAAAAGATTTGCATAATTTGTAAAAATCCTTTAAAATTCTGGAAGTCTTGAAAAAAATTTTAAGAAGAATAAAAAGAGATAATTCAGAAATTCTATAATTCGAAAAGGAAAATTGCTAAAATCATCTAGTTACCCAAATAAAATCTCAATCTCCCAGGAAAATAAAATACTATTAAATTCACCAGATAAATAAAATTGTAAACTCTCGATAAAACATTAAAATTTCTAGAAATCTGAAAGAAATACTTTTGCAATTTGGTGTTGAAAAAATCTAGAAATATGGAAGAAATATTCCTGAAATCTTATATTAGCCTATAAGAAGAAAGAGAAGAAGAGTTGCTAGAAAAGGAGTAGAGAATTAAAAGTAGTCAAATATATTTTTGCCATTTAAAAGAGATAATTCCGATTTTCTAGGAATCGAGAAGGAAAATTGCTAAAAGAATCAAGATTCGTTGAGAAAAATTATCTAAATCTTTCGAGAAGATAATACACTAAAAACTTCACCACAGTAATTTCTGTAAGATTTCATTTTCGATAAAATATTTAAAAAAACGATTAAAATGTAAAAAAATGCTTATCATTTCAAGAAAATTTAAAAATCATAAAATTTGCTGCTTCAAATAAAACTAGAAATTTAAAAATATATTGTTGAAATACTACATTCACAATTTAAGAAAATGTTAAAAAAAATCAGTAATTCTTGAAGAAAATTCTAAAAGAATTTTAAAGAAGATAATTTCAAAATTCTAGAATTCGAAAAGATAAAATGCTATAATAATCAAGATACCCAAATAAAATTTTTCTCAATCTCGCAGGAATATAAAATACTATAAAATTCACCACAGAAATTAAATTGTAAAGTTTCGATAAAACAAAATTTCTAGAAATCTCAACAAAATGTTTTTGCAATTTGGAGTTGAAAACGTCTGGAAATATGAAAGAAACATCGCTGAAACTTTTAGCAGCCTATAAAAAGTAGAAGAAAAATTGCTAGGGAATTCTAAAATTATCAAAGATAATTTTTACCATTTAAACGAGATATTTTAGACATTCCAGGAATCGAGAAGAATAAGATCTTGTTGAGGAAAACTCTCTCAATCGTTTTGAAAGACAAAATACCAAAAACTTCACCACATTATAACAAAATATGAAATAATATGAAAACCTATAAAAAGGAATTCTAATAAATTCAAGAATCTTAAAAAAATATGTAATTTTATGCTTTAAAAAGCAGAAAGTATAAAAAAACCTTCCTGAAATATTATAATAAAATAATCACAATTTAGAATAATGCTAAAAACTTTTGGAAATCTTGAAGAAACATTCTTAGAACCTGGAGAAATATTTCCCAATTTGGAAGAGAAATATGTTTATTTAAAAAACCTAGAAAAATTTTGTAAACTGTATAATAATTTAAGGAATATGGAAGGAAAATTTTTAGAACGGTCAAAAAATGGAAGAGAAATTGATCTAAAATTCGAAGAAAGAAACTGGGAAAAAATGGTAGAAAATTATATAACAATGAGAAAAAAAATATCTATATAGAAGATACCGTTCTAAAAAAATGAAATTAGCGTAAAAGTATGATGAAATAAAATAAGAATTGCTGAAAAAGTCGAAAAGATAAAGTGAAGTGTGAAAAATTGCTGAAATATTATAGTAGCCTATTAGAAGAAGAAGAAGAAGAAGAAATGCTAGAGAGAAATGAGGATTTTAAAATTGTCAATGATATTTTTATCAATTTTAAAGAGATAATTTAGAATTTCTAGAATTCGAGAAGTAAAATTGTGAAAAAATCAAGATTCGTCGAGGAAAACACTCTCAATCATTTTGGAAGATAACATTCTATAAAACTTCATCAGATAAATTGTTGTGAGGTTATGATAAAATATAAAAAATTATGAAAATGTAAAAAATATGCTAATAATTTCAAGAACCTTAAAAAATCATGAAATTTGGTTCATTTAAAACAACTAGAAATCTGAAAGATTTTATATTTATAATTTAGAAATATGCTAGAAAATTTTGTAAATCTTGAAGAAAATTTTAAAAAGAATTTTAAAAGAGATAATTCAGAAATTCTAGATTCAATACTAAAAATTATTTTTTTTTTAAACTAGAAATCTGAAGAAACTGCTGAATATCGACTATTATAGTAGACTGTAAGAAGATTATCACAATTTAAAAAAATGCTAGAAAATTTAGGAAATCTTGAAGCAATATTCTTAGAACCTAGAGAAATATTTTCTAATATGAAAGAGACATGTATTTATAAAAAAAAATCCATAAATATTCTGTGAAGTGTACAACGATTTTAGGAATATTGTAGACAAATTTTTAAAAATTTTTAGAACACAAAAAAACCTCAAGAGAATGTGATTAGAAAATTCAAAATAAAAAACTGGGAAAAATGCTAAAAAATTCTATAACTTTGAGAAATAATTATGGCTATGGATGATGCAGTTCTAGAAAAGAGAAATTGTAGTAGGAAATAAATGAAATAACAATTTTTGAAAACTTTTAGGAGCCTCAAAAAAATCATCTGAAGGAGAATTTAAAGAATATCAAAGAAAAAATATTAAACATTTTTAGGACACAAAAAAACCTGAAGTGAACTTGATTTGAAAATTCTAAACAAAAAAATTGGAAAAAAAATGCTTTAAGAAAAAAAGTATAGCTATGGAAGATGCAGTTCTAAAAAAGAGAAATTGTCGTAGGAAATACATGAAATAACAATTTTTGAAAACTTTTGGGAGCCTCAAAAAAAATCATCTGAAGGAGAATTTAAAGAATATTAAAGAAAAAATATTAAACATTTTTAGGACACAAAAAACCTGAAGAGAACTTGATTAGAAAATTCTAAACAAAAAAATTGGAAAAAAATGCTTTGAGAAAAAAATATGGCTATGGAAGATGCAGTTCTAAAAAAGAGAAATTGTCGTAGGAAATACATGAAATAAGAATTTTTGAAAACTTTTAGGAGCCTGAAATAAATCATCTGAGAAAAGAGAATTTGGAAAATTCGAAGGAAAAAAAATTGCTAGGAAATTCTATAACTATAAGAAATAAATTATCGCAATGGAAAGTACAGTTCTAAAAAAGAGAAATTGTGATAGAAAATAAAATAAAGTAAGAATTGCTGAAAGAAGTAATATGGTGAAAATTTTTCAAAAGTTAATGAAATATTCTAGAAACATTAAAACAATGTTGCTACTTTAGAAGAGAATCTGCTTGAAAATTGTAAAATTGTTACAATTTTCAAGCAGATTCTCTTCTAAACTAGAAAAATTGTTTTAATGTTTCTAGAATATTTCATTAACTTTTGAAAACTTTTCACCATATTACTTCTTTCAGCAATTCTTACGTTATTTTATTACTTAGTCAAGCTTTTAAACTTAATATGTTGAGAGTGTTTATCTGTTACACCTCATATGAGCTGCTGCCAAAAATTTTACAAAAATTTAATGTAGAAATAGTTCATTTAATTAGACAATTTGGAATCTGAAATACCTTAAAAAGAGCTTCGTACAATTTGGAAAAATGCTGAAAATCTTGAAATCGTAAAGAAATATTGCTACAAAAGTTTATAACACTTGAGCAAAAAAAAAATACAATTTAAAAGAGATAATTCTAGAAATTGTGAAAAGAATTTAATGTAAAAATTGTTCATTTAGTTAGACTTGAAATCTGGAATCTGAAATACCTTAAAAGGAGCTTATCAAAATTTGAAAAATGTTAAAATTCTTGAAATATTAAAGAAAATTTTATAACGCTTGAGCAAAAAAAAAATACAATTAAAAAGAGATAATTCTATCAATCGTGAAGAATTACTTAAAAAATCTAGATATTAAAGAAAATTTTGGTAGTTTGGATAAATGGTGAGAAATTCTAGAATTTAAGATTTAGAAAATTAAATTCTAAAAAATTTGAACCTCCGTATATACAAAATTTTTGCAATTTGAAAGATAAATAATTTAGGGAAAATTCTAGAAACCGAGAAGAAAGAAAATGGATAAAACTTCTTAGATAGAAAAAATTTATACAACAAAATTAAAGGATAAGTAAAGTTCCCATACCTTAACGTAAAATAAGAAACAATATTATATATAAGCAAGTCGATTTTGCATTTGCATTTTTCTTATTAAATTTAAATTATATAAACAAGCTTGATAAAAAAATCAACACTTGAAAAACTGCAATAACATTTCCCTCCAATAAAACACATAAAATTAATTCCACATTTGAACTCCACCATCAAAAAGTAATACCGGAAAAAAGTAAATGACAGAGACCAGAGAGTAAAAAAAAAGCAGGTTTCCAGCAACAATCAACAATAATCACGAAACCATACAGAAATTTCTAGACACCCGCACTGAATTACATCCAATTGTTTACTCGCAAAATTGAAACACAGAGCGAATTCCAATGCCCCGATAATAAATAAACTTTCGACAAAAGCCGAGCCCCGAGTTTTGCCAGCGCAAATATCGATTTCCTTTTTGCATTATATCCGCACACACACACACACATGCAGAGAGAGAGGGGACACAAAGAATGGTAATTGGAAATTGTGTCAGGCCGAATATCCATCATTCGAGTGTAAATTATTAGATTGTACACTGAATTAACACCAATTTGTTTATTGTTAGCGACAACAGACGGTGGGGTGATGAGTAATCGGAGTTACAAGTGTGTGCGTGAATTGAGAGTGAAGAAAAACCGTTCGAAGGTTGAGGTTTAATTGATGACAGGTGATGTCTATTAAAAGTATAATTGTAATTAATTGAATACAAATGATGAACTATTTTATTTATTTAAGTGCAATATAATTCAGAATATATTTATATAAAGCACTAAGGTTATTAGTGCTTTATTCGTCAAATCACTATAAATTGTCTAGCAGGAAAATTAAACATTTATTTCAATTAGAGCTTATGTTCTCAGGTAAATAAATTATTATTGAAGTAATTTTACACTTAGAAGGCATGACAATGTAACTTATACGATTGTAGCGTAATTTCAGATACGGAAAATTACGTTGTCTGGAGTTATGTATTGCAGGACCATTCTGACCCAGGAGTAATTTGCAAAAGTGAACTTTGCGTCGTATCGTTGCAAACTTAACTGGCTGGCAATATTGCAGTGCGCACAATTAATGTGCAGGAAATTGAAACTTGGCCGGAGTTGGTAATTTTCCACAGACACACAGAAGTTGCGCAATAATAATTGCATCTGGATTGTTATTATTTCTGAGTTATTGTGTTACGCGAGAAAATATTGAAGGAATTAACAAAATTTTCTGATTGAATTTTTCTAGTTAATCCAATTAAAACGCTGTCGATCGTTATTTACATCAATAGAGATAAATCGGCGGCATTAACGCATCCATTCCGTTTTGCGTGCTATTTGTAAAAAAAAAAAAATTAATGCCTCGGCCGATGGGAACGCGTCGCTCGGATTAATTTCGAGTGTATTAATCATCATCAGGATTTATTTACTGTGCCCTCCATGACGGCTCGGGGACAAACAAACTGGCTAATGGCGCCCGTTAATTTCATCACCGGCACATTTTATTCAGTGAACGCGCTTTTCAATGCTGATTTTTGTACGTTCACCAACGTTTTATGAATAATTTTACGTCGAACAGTAAAATTTACTTAACAGACGTCCATTATTGCAGTGGTGAAGAGGACTATTATTGAATATTTTTTGTTTGTTATAAGCGATCACAGTTGTAAATTGAGTTAAAAATATATATATATTTCTATTTATTTAAAATAAGTGAAACATATTTTTCCTAATACAGCACTACATACAGACTTTACAGAAGTTATCAAAAAATTTAAAGAGTTCTAATCAATGGTGGAAAACCAGAAAGACTACTGAATAAAGAAAATAAGATCAGACAATGGTGGTGAGTTTTGCAATAATGAAATGGAAAAATTACTCAAAAGAAATGGTATCATACATCAGAAAACAAACTCCTACACTCCTGAACAAAATGGTCTATTGGAACGAATGAGTAGAACTATTGGAGAGAAAGCGAGGTGCTTATTATTTTATGCAGACCTAAAAACCAAAATTTGGGCTGATGCTGTACATACAGCAGTTTACTTGCAGAACAGATCAATAGTATCAGGTTTAGAAGGAAAAATTCCTTATGAAGTTTGGCATGGTCACAAACCAGATGTAAGTGATTTCAGAACCTTTGGGAGCCCTGTAATGGTTCATACTCCAAAAGAAAGAGGAACCAAATGGGAACAGAAGTCCATACAAATGATATTTGTAGGATACAGTGAAACAACAAAAGGGTACAGATTGTATGATACCAACAGAAACATCGTAACCACAAGTAGAAATGTAGTAGTAATGGAAAACATTACAGGAAACCAAGTGCAGGTGCAGGATAGCAAGGACGCCGAAATAGTGGAGAAAGTGGAGGATATAAGTTCTGAAGAAGATGCAGAAATAGCAGAACGAGTGGGGATACAAGTTCTGAAGAAGAGACAGTGGCAAAATCAGTGAGAGATACAAGTTATGAAGCTGAAGAAGAATCAAGTAGCAGTATGAATAACAGTGATTCTTTAGAGGAACAAGAACCAATTAGAAAATCCAAGCGACATCTGAAACCTAAGGTGTTTGAAGATTTTGTGACATGTACATGTGCTGCGATGGAGATTCTATACTCTCAGATCCATTAACAGTCGAAGAAGCTTGTTCCAAGCCAGATGCAGCTCAGTGAAAGAAGAAATGGAAAGTTTCAAGTAAAATGAAGTACAGCATTACTGCAAGCAGGAAAAGTAGTGAGTTGCAAGTGAGTTTTTAAAACCAAGTGCGTTATAGAGCGAGACTCGTGGCGAGAGGCTTCACTCAAAGACTATGATGATACTTTCGCACCTGTTGAGGCATTCAACTTTGAGAATGTTAATAGCTTTAGCAGTTAAATTGGACTTGACCATAACACAACTTGACGTAACTACAGCTTTTTTAAATGGTGACCTAGATGAAATAGTATATATGAAGCAGCCAGAAGTCTTCGCAGTAGATGAAAATAAGGTATGCAAGTTAAAAAGGACTATATATGGTTTGAAACAAGCTTCTGGGTCTTAGAATAAGAAAGTTGAAAGTGTACTTAATAAGATAGGTTACGAAAGATCAAAGTTGGAATATATGAAAGGTAAAGAAAATAAGCTAACAATAATAGCTCTATACGTGGATGATTTCTTCATTTTTTCAAAAGACTTATCGGAACTAGAGTTCCCAAAACAAGATTTAGGCTCCAAGTTCAAACTAAAATATTTGGGAGAAGCAAAACAATGTTTAGGGATAAATGAAGGTACAATAACTCTAGATCAAGAAACTATGTGAATCAATTGCTGAAAAAGTTTTATACGGTTGAGTGTTTTAGTCATTTCTGTCAGGGAGATTACCGCTTAAGACTGTCCGGACCGGCAAGTAACTTAACCTGTTGGACGTCCATGAGATCATCGGAAATCATGTCTTCCGAAAGACTAGTTGACCTAGTCCTTATCGATTCACCTACCTGATTTTTTAGCTTTATCAGATCTTTTAATTTCGGTATTCTGCCGGTATTTGATTTGGAGGGGACTTGATTAGTTTTCTTTTTAAAAACTTTTACCTCTGTACTTTTGGCCGATTTTGATACTTTGGGTTCCACTTTATGAATATCGCACTGGATAGATATGGTCGATGTTTAAACTGTATCAACTTTCGCACTCCAGCAAATCTCGATGGAGAGATTAAGCAGAATTTTCATTTGGCTTCAAAATAAGAAATTCGATCTTCAACCCGGATAATTTGAAAGGCATATTCGATCTGGAATTTCGGACATTGGCGTGATCACGGGTAATGCGATTCCACACAGTTAGCGCACTTAAAGGGAGTCTGACAATTACCTTCATGCTGAAGAAACTTTCTCGAAAGTTTCATCCTTTTTTTATTATCTTATTATTTCATCTTCTGTGTTCCCCACCCTTCCTGAGCCTAAAATGGGACAGCTGAACACAAACTGTCCAGACAGCCAGGGCTACACAGAAAATATAGCCGCGAGAATCAGAGGCGTACGTAGATTAAACGCACCCTCGGACCTCACACGACTCGCCCCACCAGCAAGCCCGAAGACTTGATGGCTATCCGATTGATCCATGCTGGGCAAGGCTTTATTAACAGGTTTCACCCTATGTACATTAGAAAAAATTTAAATGAATCAACATTAAGATAAATACATTCAATATTTTTAAGTGTTTTCATTTCCTTTAAATTTCTTGAAAATCAACCTATGAATTTTGATGGAATTTGTATTCTTAAAATATGTGTCTTTGAAATATCGAAGAAACTAAAGATTACTAGTTTTTCAAGAATTTCCACTCAAATTCATTTTTTTATAATAAATTTAAAAATACGAAAACATTTCGTGAATCTACAACAATGAGTCTTACTAAGACTACAAAACAAATTAATTTGAAACAACTACTTCTCTAGCTAATACTTCGACTTGCGTGTTACAAATAGTACAACTATTAAAGCAACACTAATTTGAATGAAATTATTTCTGTTGAATAAACTAATAAATGATAAAATGTACTTTAGATTGTTTAAATGTAACTATAACATGAAAAATTATGATATCATTAAATTAAATTAGCAAAAGCAATTAAAAAATCTAGCATTCAAGTTTATAATCATCTGCAGACACGTGTTTCGAACTTTTGCTCTCTTCAGTACAGCTTTATTATAAAATTGATTTTAAATACAAATAAAAACACTTACTAAAATAAATATAATGAAATATGATAATAAATATAATGAAATATAAATAACTTACTCAGATATGTACGGCAACTGACACAAGAATGAAATATAATCGACTGAAGGTCTGAATTTATACCTGAGGTGGATTAGTGAATTCTTCAGAAATCATTACGTTCGGGATTAAGGAAAAATACCCACTTAGAGCATAATTGAATAATAAAATGTAATAAAATCCTTTAGTTCGTTGTAGAAAATTAAATAATAAATTTAAAAATACGAAAACATTTCGTGAATCTACAACAATGAGTCTTACTAAGACTACAAAACAAATTAATTTGAAACAACTACTTCTCTAGCTAATACTTCGACAGACATTGAATAATACAAATTAATTTGCGTGTTACAAATAGTACAACTATTAAAGCAACACTAATTTGAATGAAATTATTAGCTAGAGAAGTAGTTGTTTCAAATTAATTTGTTTTGTAGTCTTAGTAAGACTCATTGTTGTAGATTCACGAAATGTTTTCGTATTTTTAAATTTATTATTTAATTTTCTACAACGAACTAAAGGATTTTATTACATTTCATTTTTTTATATTAAAATCACCTTGAAGTATATTCTTGAAATATTTGGCGTTGAAATATTGTAGAAACCAAAAATTAGTCATCACTACTTATTCAAGAATGTTCACTAAAATTTAATGTTTTTTTAATCTCTTTGAGTTATTTATCAACTTGCTGAATTTTTATGGATTTTGCAAGGAATATTTCCAAAATATGTGAAGAAACATAGGGATCACTAGTTTTTCAAAAAATTTCCTCTAAAGTTTAATAAAAATCACAATATAGAGTTGTTCCTAGAATATTTTGAAAACCACCAGATGCGATTTGATAGAATTAGCAACATATACTCCTGAATGCGTGGCTTTGAAATATTGATGAAACCAAAATTGTTCACTAGTTTTTTTTTTTTGTAATAATTAAAACACTTTCAACTTTCTATAACAATATATTTATTTTCGTTACTTGAGTTTAGGTAACTACACGTAACATTATCAAACGTGAAGTTTTTTTTAGAATTCTCACTAAAATTGTTTATTCTTTTTTTATCATTCTGCAGTGTTTTTCTTTGAACTTTTCGAAATTCACTTTATGAATTTTGATGGAAGTTGCAGGATATATTCCTGGAAAGTGTGGTTAAGAAATATTGAATAAACTAAAAATTAATGATTAGTAATTTTTCGAGAATTATGTTTTAACCTGTTGTACATTGTAATTATTTTGTATGCTAGCTTTGTTGCTCAAATGTCCGTTTTGTATTTAGCGTTCAGTATATTTTTCAGTTTATTTTATTGTTCATTTTTACTTGTAATACCTTTGTTTCTCAAATGATCTTAAATTATAAGAATTTAATTATGTATTATCCCTTTTTCATAAAGTAATTAGGCATAGTATTACGTTAATTTTAATCATAGGTTTAGCATTACCATTAGTTTAACTTTTATTTTGTAATTTCCCTGTAATTGGAACATGTTCTGTTGGGAAGAATCTAAATAAATAAATAAATAAATTACAATTTGTTGTTGTTTTTTATAAATATTATTTTACTTTGAATGTTTTAAATAACATCCACAGATTTTTGATGGCACTGAGATCTGTGGCTTTAAAATATTGAAGAAACCAAAATTGTTCACTATTTTTCTTTAGAATTCGCACTAATTTTTTTGTCCTTTTTTTATCATTTTGCGGTGTTTTTCTATTTGAAATTCACTTTATGAATTTTGATGGAAGTTGCAGGATATATTACTGGAAAATGTGGTTTGGAAATATTGGAGAAACTAAAACTTAATCATTAGTAGTTTCTCAAGAATTTCAATTTGTTGTTTTTTTTTTAAATATAAATATCACTTTGAAGTATTTTCCTTTCAATTTTTTGAAAAGCATTCACAGAAATTTGATGGCACTTGCTAGATATAGTCCTGAGATTTGTGGCCTTAAAATATTGAAGAATCCAATAATTAATAACCAATGGTTTTTTCAAAAATGTGTATTAAAATTTTTTGTTTCTTATAAAATTTTTGAAAATCTTATAAAGAATTGTAAAGCGATTTTTGTATAAATAACAACAAATTTTAGAAGAAATTCTTGAATTTAGGATATATTTCTAGAATTTGTGACTTAAAGATATAAAAAAATCAACAATTAACGATCACAAATGTTTCAAGAATTTCTATAAAAATTTGTTTTTTATATAAAAATTACTCTCTAGGTTTTCTCTGAATTTTTTCAAAACCTCTCCATGAATTTAGATGGTATTCACAAAATATATTTCTGAAGTATGTGGCTTTGAAATATTGAAGCAACGAAAAATGTATGATTCTTAGTTCTTATAAAATTTTTACTAAAATTTGTTGTTTTTTTTTCAATAAAACTCACTTTAAAGTGATTCTGAATATTTTTAAAATCACTTAATAAATTTTGATGGAATTTTCAGGATATATTCCTGAAATGGCTTTGAAATATTTAAGAAACCAAAAAAACAGTTTTTTCCAGAAATTATACTGAAATATGTTTTTACTACTACTAAACATCTTTATTCACAGAATGAAATAAATTATAATACATGTAATGTATAAAATAAAATAAAATAAATTCTGATATAATTGTCTTCTTCCGTTTCATGGCTATCGACCGGTGGTCTTTCAGCCCTATGTTTTTTATTTTCTTATAAAAATCACTTAGATACCTTTCAATTTGAATTTTTTGAAAACCACCCGGTGAGTTTTGATTGAATTTGCAGAATTTATATTTATATCTGAAACAGATAGCTTTGCAATGTTTTGAAGAAACAAAAAATTCATCCTCACTAGTTTTTCAAGAATTTCCACTTAATTTTATTTTTGATAAAAATCACTTTTTAATTATTTAAAAATTATCTAATAATTTAAAAATACTAAAACATTTCGTGAATCTATCTGTAGATTCACGAAATGTTTTCGTATTTTTAAATTATTATTTAATTTTCTACAACGAACTAAAGGATTTAAATTCATTTAAAATTATCTGACAAATTTTGATGAAATCAGCGGAAAATACTTCTGAAATGTGTGGCATTTAAATATTGAAACAACAAAAATTAGTGATAACCAGTTTTCCAAAAATTTCTTCTAAAATTTATTGTTTTTTTTTTAAATCTATTTTTTTTAGTTTTTCTTAAAATTTTGAATATTTCTAAAACACGTAAACCATTTTGAAGTGTTTACTTTGAATTTTCTGATACACAGCTTATGTATTTTGATGGAATTTACAGAATATATTTCTGAAGTATGTGGCATTGAAATATTACAGTAACCGAAAATTAGTGATTACTAGTTTTTCAAAAATTTCCACTGAAAATTTACAGTAACCAAAAATTAGTTATCACTCAAGATCTTCAAGATCTTCAAGTATTTGAACTAAAAATTTTTGGTATTATGATGGTTAAAATACAGTTGTTGAGTTTTAGTAATTTTTAGAAATGTGAAATATTGATGTTTAAGAAATTTCAGTTTTTTTTATTAGTTTGAAGATTAATTGTTGGTACGTTACATGGTTTTCCAAATTTTCTATTTAAAACTACTAAAAAAGTCCTACGATTTCAAAACCCTATAATTAAAAATTCATGAATCTTAACATAACTTAATTATCTAATTGTAAAGTTTTTGGGCCTACGATTTTTCGAATACCCTGATTTTCTTAAATCAAAGCCCACAAAATTCTAAGACTTCAAATTCCCTAAGCTTAATTTAATCGAAAGAATCAACAATTGCAATCTTTGTTTCAGAAATTCGATAGTGTTTTCCAAATTTTCACTTTAAAACAATTTAAAAAATTTCCACAATTTCAAAACACAAAACTAATAATTCAAGATTCTTAAAGTAAAGTTTTTGTAGGTTTGATTTTTCGAATACCCTGATTTTCTTAAATCAAAACCCACAAAATTCTAAGACTTCAAATTCCCTAAGCGTAATTTAATCGAAAGAATCAACAATTGCAATCTTTGTTTCAGAAATTACACAGTTTTACCAATTTTCTCTTTAAAACAATTAAAAAATTCCCACAATTTCAAAACCCTAAAACTAAAAATTCAATATTCTTAACCTAGTAATTATCTAATTGTGAAGTTTTTGTAGGTATGGTTTTTTGATTACCCCGATTTTCTTAAATCAAAACCCACGAAATTCTAAGATTTCAATTTCCTTAAGCTTAATTTTATCAAAAGAATCAACAATTAATCAATCAACAGCAATCTTTGTTTCAGAAATTCAACAGTGTTTTCCAAATTTTCTCTTTAAAACAATTTAAAAAATTCCCACAATTTTAAAACCCTAAAACTAAAAATTCAAGATTAATCTAGTAATAATCTAATTGTGAAGTTTTTGTGGGTATGATTTTTTGAATACCCTAATTTTCTTAAATCAAAACCCACAAAATTCTAAAACCTGAAATTCTCTAATATTTTCAAAAAATCAAAAACATTTTAAATTTTTGTTTCAGAAATTCGACAGATCGAAATTTCGATTTCTTGATATGTAGTTTAAAACGTAATTTTTTAGACGGATTTTAAACGTTTTAAGGCTACGGGGTTTTTAAAGATTCAAGCTTTAGCCTTTTAAGTTGGAAACTTTTTATTTTTAGAATTTTAAAATTTCAGATTTTAAATAATTTAAAGTTTAGTTACCGCTAAATTAGAAGTTCGTGTTTTTGAACATTAATTTTCTAATTTTTATCATTTTAAGTTAATGTTTTTTTTTCAATCTTTATAATTTTGAAAATTAAAATTTAAGAAATTACTTGATTGATTGATATTTTTGTGTGATACAAAGTTACAATTTTGTAGGAATTATCAAAATTTATGAATTTGACTTTTTAGTTCTTCGATACTTTAACGCTTAGTTCTTAGTGTTTTAAAAGTTCTGAAGATTTGATGTTCCAATTTTTTTTAAGAAACTTATAAATAAAAACTTGATTTTCTATGTTTAGATTTTTAAAGCTTAGCTCTTGAGTTTTAAATTTTGGTTCTTTAACAGTTTATGGCAATTCATCTGTGAAAACTTTTTTCCTTTTCGAATTTTGATACTTTAGTATTTCAGAAATTTAATAGTTTGTTATTTTTTTCTATAGTTTGAAGCTTAGTTGTCAGATATTGACATTTTCAATCATTTTTATACTATGATAAGATACGAAATTCTTTTTCAATGTTTAAAATTTTGCTATTTCCGAAAGAAAGTTTTGAATTTTTAATTCTTTGACAGTTTAAAGCCTAGTGTCATGGAGTTTTTAGAAACTGCAATTTTTATCATTCTGGAATTTAGAAGTTTGGGTTACTTGATAGTTTGAAGTCTACGTGTTGATATTTAAATCGTTCTGAACTGTTGGTATTTTGAAGCAATGAAATTTTAGAATTTTGAAGATGACACAATATCATTGCCTAAGACAAGGGTGCCTTAATCGAAACACGCTAGCTTAATAACAATGTGAAGTCTCTAACTAAAATTATAAACAGTTTACGAATTTACAATTATGTCACTCGTCTATTTTTGTTATTAATTATTTTTTGCAATTTCGATTTCATTTCTTTTTTTTGCAAGATATTTAATTGCGGCAACTGTATTGAAGGATTTCTATACAATTCGTACATTAACTAAAATTCGCAATCATTTCTAGAGCAAAGTAATTACACCGGCCACAACGTATTGAAATTATATGACGAATATGTAAGTGAAAAAAAATAACTAGGTCACTAAGGCTAAAATTTACCACACTTCCCGTGTGCACGCTCTTATCTCCATGCTAATTAATCTCGCCAACTTCGTGAAAGTTTCCTCTTAACAAGAACTACAAAGCGAATTTTAAAGTTAACCGTCTGTACTGTACTCAACTAGAATGGAAAACGATAATACGCGAACGAATTAATTACGTAGAATATTTTCAGTTTGTATTCTCGTTTACTTATCGACCGGTGTTTAACTGCACCGACACTGACGTCCCAGTTAACCTCCTTAGGTAATTATCGTTCGACTTGAATCATCAACATTCTGCTCATTCCTCCGGCTTTGATGATACAAGATAATTCCCTCCATGAAAGTGATGGCCACTCCATCGTCGGCATTAAGTGGCTCCACCGGCGAATTTAATCATAATTGATAAGCTCGTAACGATTTTACAACTCCGAGATAGGTAATAAAAAGATACTTTGTAGCAGAGTGTATTAGATTTGCATCGTATTCTTAAAATAGACTAATTTCATTTCTTAATTAACTTAGTTTCATCAAAGCAGAATTACAATAATGCATTTATCTTGGTTAGAGTTAATATTGACATACAACACGGCATACCAGAGTACTTCCTACTGGCTCGCACCTGTCCTTCTGTAGGGGTTTCCGGATGTTATATTAGGTGGTGCCCCTGGTGACGGACACTGCAAGGACCGTGCATCCTCGCATACGAAATTAGATCCTGCAAATTTGCATGGGCCGCGTGCATCCTGCGCTGTATACATTTGGATAACTAAATTGTTAATAGCCAAGGGGAAGCGGGCACATCGTGCGCCAGATTTTTCCTGCAGATAATCAGCTACACACCGAGATGGGATCTCCTGCCGGAATACGAAACGTGCTGGTGCACATATGAAATTTCGAAATTATACAATTTTTATAGTTGGGTAAATTTTTTAAAAATTAAACAGCTCTAACATATGTATTATTAAAGTTGTCTAACACGTTAATATTATTTACTCTGGTAAATTACATTACTTCATTATTTTTTGTAGGTTAAAAATAGCTTTTATTTATAAGTATAGTATATCTGCAGCTTACTTTTGACCTACCACGAAAATGTGTATATTAATCTAGCAGACACAATTAACTATATATTATCTAAACTATTTTAGATTTTGATTATCACATTTGAAATACCGTAACAGTTTGTATTTTGCGCTAGCGTAACTTCGTCCTACTATAAAAATCTGTATATTACGCTAGCGTACTCTTGACCTACCACAACAGTCTTTAAATTACGGTAGAGTAACCTTGACCTACCATAACATGCTGTATATTGTGCTAGCGTACTCTTGACCTACCCTAACATTCTGCATATTGCTCTAGCGTACTCTTGACCTACCACAACAGTCTGTATATTGCGCTGGCTTACTCTTGACCTTCCGCAACAGTCTGTATATTGCTCTAGCGTACTCTTGACCTACCACAACAGTCTGTATATTACGCTAGCGCAACCTTGACCTACCCTAACAGTCTGTATATTGCGCTAGCGTACTCTTGACCTTCCACAACAGTCTGTACATTGACCTAGCGTATCCTTGACCCACCACAACAGACTATTAGCCTGGTGTATATTTGCCCCAGCATAAAAAAAGTAAAAAGACTTCTTCGGGTAAAATACCTACGAATAGTAGAAAAATCAGGAGATATTTCCCAAACCTGAAGAAAGTGCTGACAAAAATGACAAGTGAAAATGTAAAATGAAAACTATACTTTAACCTTGAAACGATTTGGCAATTGTGTTATTGATGAGTTGAAAGTTCTGGTTCTTAAGACAATATGAATTCAAATGAATATAAAAAAAAACATGATTTGATAAAATAAAATAAATTTCACCAGTATACACAAGTAAAATGAAAACAAAACAATAGATAAGTTTTAAATTATTATGTCTAATTAAGTGATTTACATTAAATATGAGCAATAAGATCAAACATTGAATATAGGAGAATTAAACTTTGTTTGTATTTGTATTTGTCTTTAATGCTTTGATCCTCTTACATTGAATACATTAATTATAAATTAAACAAAAAATGTCTATTTTTAAAAATAAACGAGATATTTAGAAAAATTGTGAAAAATCAAGTGTGACTTGATGAAATGTTCAAAATTCTCTATCTTAAAAACTATTGTACGGTTTTCATTCTTCAGTTACATTTTATAGTACTTAATATCTAGAATTAACAAAGTGTAAAAAAATGTGGGGTACCTGCACGTACCACTTTAAAACAGAATATGTGTTACCGAAACTTAAGACACAAAAGTAAATTACGTGTTATAAGTGTGTTTCATTTCAATTTAAAAATTTATGCTGGAAAAAATGGCGTTTTAATAAGAAAAGAGCATCCCCACGATGTTGTGATGAGATTGGCAAGCGAATAATGTTTACTGACAGATTTTACACAAGTTTACCATTAGCTGAAGAGCTTCTGGAAAGCTTAATATATATATTTGTGGTACAATTAAATTAAATAGAAAATATTTACCACCTAAAGCCAAAGAAAAATACAAAACAGGTACTATTATTAGTTGCTGGCTGGCATTAATTGAAAAATCGACAAAACCAAACAACATAGGGAAAAGCCATTGTGCATGCTAAACACCATAGCAAAGATATATGAGCACATAATTAATGCAAGGATCAAGAGTGAAACGGAGGACAAAAGAGCGCTGTCGGATCAACAACATGGCTTTAGGAAGGGCCACTCCAGAGACGATGCCATACAGAAGGCAATAGACGTAGCCAACACGCGGCTAGCTGCAGCGGAGGCGAAATCTTTGCCATCCTGGGATATTATTGTTCAGGCAATGCAAATAAAGAGATATCCTCCGTATCTTATTAGGGTAATTCAGGCCTACCTTAGCAACAGGGCGATCACGGTAGGCAAGACAACGAAAATCAACATGACCTGTGTAGTCCCTCAGGGCTCAATAATAGGACCCACGCTTTGAAATATCTTCTATGATTCCGTTCTAGAACTTGCTCTACCGCAAGGCCGATGACCTCGGCATAATAGTCACCGGGAAGAGCAGGGAAGCCATCGAGGCAGAGGCCAACAGAACATTGAGGATAGTGTCGAGGTGGATGCGGGAACACAAGTTGAGCCTAGCGAAGGGAAAGACGGAAGTGGTAATTCTGCAAAGTAGGAACACCATCAGAGAGATTACAGTCGAAGTAGAGGGCGAAACCACCCAGCCTCGAAGGCCGTTAAATACCTCGGTGTATGGATAGGGAGGAATCTAAGTATGAGAGATAATATTATAGAGACGACAGTCAAAGCGGAGAGAACAGTAAACGCCTTGAGTCGAATCATGCCGAACATCGGAGGGCCAAGGACAGCGACAAGGCGCCTGTATGGTCACCATGGCTTAACACTGCTAAGTCAAATGGTCAAATGGCCCTCAGAATAGCAAGGGCTATAGGACAGTTTCGACCAAGGCCATACCAGTAGTTGTAGGTACTATACCAATAGACTTAACAGCTGAGCAGAGAACACTCAATAAAACCCAGAACTATGGTATTACAAAAAGTGGCAAAAGTGGCGAAAGTGGCAAACAAAGTGGGAAGAGAATGATGGGAAAGGAGAACACAAGAAAAAACTAATACCCGATGTACGGAAATGTGTTGAGAAAGGCCACGACGAATTAACGTACACTCTCACTTGTTGATTTTTGACAGGGTATGGATGCTGAACACACGTTTGTTAAAAGCTTCAAATGGAAAGAAGAAAGAGATGTGGCAGAGAAGTAAGTGGAGAAGCTAGACAGATGTACGAGGATAGTGGAGGTGATGAAAGCGAGCAAGATTACAAGGAAGAGAGGAGCAAAAAAGAGAAAGGGAAGCTTGGAAAGATAGAGATTTCACCTAGTAAAAGGGCAGAGAGGAGAGGAGGCCAGGCAACATCTAACATCAGCGGCATTGACCATCAAATACCGCAGCCTACTATTCCGACGTAATGCATAGAGACAGTACCGGAGTAGCACAAGAGAAGGCTTTTTAGTGGGTCGGTCAGACTAACAGACCATCCCCACGCTATCACGCCAACCTGGCGACGTGATGTCTGATGCTTTGAAAACGATTCAGCTTTTCTAGGTACTATTATTAACTTACAAAATCTTAAGGCATCAAATTTAAGAAATGGACGGATAAATGGGCAGTTGCCATGCTAACTTCATGCAGCACACACATGTGCTATTACTGGAATTACTAATGGAAAATTAAAACCCGATGTTGTACATGAGTACAATAATGCCAAAAAGGGGTGGATCTCTCAGTTAAACTATCATCATATTATAATTGCTCACGAAAAACAATTAAGTGGTACCAGAAAGTTGTTATCGATTTAATATGTGGAACGTCGGTTGCTAATGCTTGGTTCATTAATCAGAAATGAGGAAATAAACAAATTGATTTGTTAAAATTTAGAGAACTAATAAATGAAGAAGTAAGTATAAAGCATTTAGAAAAAAAAAATACTAATACGTCAAAAACACTTTATTGAAGATGATGAAAAGCAAAAAAAAGATGCACACAGTGTTGCAAAATAATATCTGGACAGCAAGGTAGCACAATTGCTAAGATACCAAGAGAGTTATGACATTTTGCCCATAATGTAACAATCAACTTGCGATATGTATTAAATGTTTTAAAATGTTTGACAGCAGTGTCAGCAGTAGTATTTACTACTTCAGGGTACCAGTTGAAGATCATCTAAGATGAACTCTGCCCAATTCTCGTGCAGTCTAAATTTTGGATGAATATTATTTACATTACTTTTGTATGTATTACGTTTTTTCGTTAGCACATAATTAAAAAAGCAAATAAATAAATAAATTCTGTTAAAATTATTTAACTGTATTTTACTAGTTTTCTATTCAATCTTCAGAATGAGAATTCAATCGCGCCAATTTATTATAAGCTTAACTATAAAACATTCTGTCATTCTGAATCTAAAAATCTACTATTTTGGATTAATCTCGCAAATTTTATCGTATAATTTAAGCCGAAACACGCTAAATTATTTTTAAAAATAAGGGAGATATTTAGAAAAATAGTTATAAATCTAAGTTAACTTGATGAAATTTTCAAAATTTTCTATTTTGAAAACTACTATGTTTACAGAGGTATGCCTTTCACATCTCAGTTACATTTTATAGCACTAAATACCTAAAATATTTCAAATGTAAAAATTTTCTAAACTTGCATAAAAAAATTGAAAATCATATGTCTACAATAACAATATTACTACGATTGTATTCTTTGTAAAATTTAGTAAAATTCAAGCCGAAATACGATACATTTAATTTTAAAAATAACAGAGATGTTTAGAAAAACATATTTAAAAATCAAAGGTGACTTGATGAAAATTTCTAAATTCTCTACCTCAAAAACTGTTGCGTTTATAGAGGTACTATTTTAAATTTTAGATTTCATTTTATCGCACTTAATATCTAAAGTTAATAAATTGTGAAAAACTCCAAAATTTTGGCCGAAAATTAACAAAAACATAACAATATAATAAGATTATTTCTACTATTGTAATTCTTATAAAATTTAGTATAATTTAAGCCCAAATTATTTTTAAAAATAAGCGAGATATTTAGAAAAATAGTTATAAATTAAAGGTAACTTGATGACATTTTCAAAATTCTCTATCTTAAAAACTGCTGTGTTTATAGAGACATGGTTTTTACACATCAGTTTCATTTTATAGCACTTTATACCTGGAATAATTTAAATGTAAAAATTTTCAAAACATTCATAGAAAAAATAAAAAAGTCATAAGTGTACACCAACAATATTACCACGATTGTATTCTTTGTAAAATTCAGTAAAATTGATATCTAAACATGATACATCTATTTATTTTTGAATAACCGAGTTGTATAAAAAAATAATAAAAAATTATGAAATTTTAAAAATTCTCTATCTTAAAAACATTACATTTGATAGTACTTAAAATCTAGAATTAATAAAATTAAACAAATTTCAATTAAATAATTTACAACATTGATGAATGCGAAGAATTTATTTTCGACACTCGGTTCATGATTCTGAATAACACTCCAATCACAGTTGTTTATTAGTTCTATATGTAAACCAATATAATCTGATATTTTTGAGTCAGACTGTGAAACATTGATTATTATCATTTATATTAGTGAACACATTGTTATTACAAAACACAATAGATTTATTTTAAAAATTAAGCCAGATATTTAGGAAAATAATAATGAAATTCAAAGGCGACTTGATTTCTAAATTCTTTATCTCAAAAATTGTTGCGTTTATAAAGGTACTCGTTTCAGTTTTCGATTTCATTTTATAGGACATAATATCTAAAGTGAATAAATTATGAAAAAGTTAAAATATTTTGCCGAAAAACACAAACCTAATAATATAATAAGACCATTTCTATTATTGTATTTCTCATAAAATTTAGTAGTTAAGTCCAAACACGCTACATTTACTTTTATAAATAAGCGAGATAATAAAAAAAATTAAAATCAAAGGTAACTTGATGAAATTTTTTAAATAGACACTACTGTGTTGTCACTCTTCCGTTGATGAAATTTTCAAAATTCTCCATCATGGAAACTTTTGTATTTACAGAGATATGGTTTTGACTCTTCAGTTCTATTTTATAGCACTTAATACCTAGAATTTTAAAAATGTAATAATTTTTAAAACTTTCTTAGAAAATATAAAAAACATACGTATGCAATAATAATATTAACACTAATGCAATTTACGTAAAATTTAGTAACATATGATATATTTACTGTTTTAAATTAGTCGAATGTTACGCAAAATCGTTAAAAATTAAAGGTAACTTGATAAAAATTTGAAAATTTTCAATTTTGGAAACTAGTGGGTTTACAGAAATACGGTTTTCACTCCTCAGTTTCATTTTATAGCACTTAATACCTATAATTATTGAAATGTAAAAATTTTCAAAACGTTCACAGAAAAAAATAAAAATCGTAAGTGTACAATAACAATATTACCACGATTGTATTGTTTGTAAAATTTAGTAAAATTCAAGTCTAAACATGAAACACTATTATTTTTAAATAACTGAGATATTTAGAAAAATAATTAAAAATCAGGTAACTTGATGAAATTTTCAAAATTCTCTATCTTGAAAACTATTTTGCTTATAAAGCTACGGTTTTCACTCTTCAGTTAAATTTTATAGTAGTTAACATCTAGAATTAATAAAATGTAAAAAAATCACAATTTTCGTAGAAAAATTAATTTAAAAACGGAAACAAATTTTTTGCAAAGAAATGAAACAAAAATAACTATATAATAATACAATGTTCACTATTGTATTCCCTGTAAAGTTTAATCAATAAGGCAGATATTTAGAAAAATACTAAAAAATCAAAGGCGACTTGATGAAAATTCCTAAATTCTCTATCTCAAAAACTGTTGCGTTTATAAAGGTACTCTTTTCGGGTTTCGATTTCATTTCATAGCACTTAATATCCTCAAACTCAATAACTGAGACTATTAAGTCCGTATTAAAAAAGGAACTTGCAACTTTATTCAAAGGCGAGTTGCAAGCCGCCATGCAAGATCTATTAAAGAGAGGCTCGAGAAAATTGAAAATGCGTCTTGTGTTGATCAACAATCTATTATCTCGCAAGCCAATATTGTTGCGGAGTTTGAAGAACATCAACAGAGGTTCCACAACGTTATGGTATACAATTTGCCGGAACCAGATGGCTCAATTGATGATAAAAATTACTGTCGCTATAAAAAAAATAGTTAACAGTAAAATAACGTAATTCAATCCGCGTAAAATTATTCATGTTGGAAAATAATCTAAGAAGCTGAGACCTGTCAAAATTTTTGGAGACCAGCAATCAGCTAAAAATTTCTTGAAAATTTCCCATGATCTCGATTCCGGGTTAATCAAATTTGCCAACGACCGGACCAAATTACAACGTGATCATTTGAACGAGTTATGGCGCGAACTAGGGACACGTAAACAAAACGGTGAAAAAGTTACAATTAAATATATAAATGGCAATCCATTAATAGTAAAGTCGCAAGAGAATGCAAAACCCAAAAACTATTAAATTATTTTCAAAACGTTGGATGAAATCGAAACTTACCAATATTAGTTATAATATCAATCTATTGTTATACGATGTTATAATTTTAGTGGAAAAATGGCTACAACAAACATTTAAGAATAGCGAGTTAGGTTTTCATGGCTTGTCAATTTTTAGATGTGATAGATCGTCAATTTCAAGTGCTAAAAGTCGGTGGTGGTGTATTAGTTGCAGTCCGATTTCACTTAAGAAGAAATTTCATACAGTTATCTACCACAGTAGAGACCGTATTTGTTCATGTTGGAATTGATTTGATTATATCTGCAGTTTATATTTCCCCTGCATCCAATTTAACGACGTATCAACAGTATTGCACGTGTATTGATAATATCTTTAACCAGTATACTTATCACAAATATATTTTATGTAGAGATTTTAATATGCCGAAGGTGATTTGAAGCAATGAAGCAAATTTGATAGATGAATTAAAACACTTGGTATGATTTCACTTGTTGTTTATTATTCTCCGACTAGTTTCGACTATAAGTCATTCTCAAGGAGATATGTACAAAAAATAACATTATGCCGGTATATATACTAATTAAAGGTCAGGTAATAAGGGCGGCCGAAATAGGCGAGTTCCAAATTTCCTCGAAATTGTTAAGCGTGGTTTTTCCGCGCTTAATAGCTTTATGGATTTCTAGGCCCTCTCGCAGATTAAGGTTACGTCCCTTATTACCTGAATACAAAATTGTTAGATTATTATCCGCAAAAAAATGGTTACTCTCGATGCAATGTTGCGCTAGCCCTGTTGAAGTTTTTTTGTGTAGTATTGACTTCTTATGCTCCGATAATCGTGTCTCAAAACTTCTGCCAGTCTGTCCGATGTACACAGAGTCGCAATCCCCGCACTTAATTTGGTATATTCCGCACTTGTCCAGTTTTTTCTGCACGGATTTATTGTTTACCAGCAACTTCTGAATATTAGTTGGATTAGGCATAATAATATTAAAATCGTACCCTTTAAGACTTTTTTGTATGTTTTCTGAAAGATTTTTTACAAATTCTAACTTGTGCCATTTTTGGGGGGCTGTACGTGTCGACGCATAAAAATATTTTTGCAATTGTTTAAATTTTTTCTTTTTTACTAAGTTTTCTATAATGTTTTGATTATATCCGTTGTTAAATGCTATCGTTTTAATTGTTTTTAGTTCTTGTTTAAAATTACTTTCGGAGAGTGGAATGTGGATTAGTCTATGGATGAGGGAATGGAAAGAGCTGTACTTGATTCTATGGTGGGTATTGGATGAATTTGGAATTATTGTGTCTGTGAAACTGTCTTTTCTAAAAATTTTAAATTCTAATTTTTTATTTATTTTTGTAATGGTTAAATCCAAGAAATTTAAACTATTATTTACTTCTATTTCCGTGGTAAACTGAATGTTTTTATTTATGGAATTAATATACTGTTTAAATGAATTTAATTGACGTGTTGTTCCTGTCCAAATACAAAAAATGTCATCGACGTACCTAGCCCAATAAAATATATTTTTAGTGATTGGTTGTTTAAATAGGTTTTGTTCAAAATTGTTCATAAATATCTCCGTTAGAAGGGGTGACAAAGGGGAACCCATTGGTAGACCATCGGTT
>CAXAKX010000069.1:0-72977 GCA_963969525.1 Ontholestes murinus | reverse complement strand
CACCGGTGCATATTTGGGGTCTTTTTAATTTTTTTATTCGACCTATAAAAATTGGGTCGAGAGAAACCGTGCTTAAATTTAGAAATTGTTAAATAAAAAATGTCAATTCGATGAGGTCTAGAAATATCACTAGAAAATACTAAAAGGTTTTCTTTAACTACCCTTAAAAGTTCGTATCTCCACCTGTGCATATTTAGGGTCTTTTTAATTTCTTTATTCGGCGCTACCTATAAAAATTGGGTCAAGCAAAACCGTGTTTAACTTTAGAAATTGTTATATAAAAAATGTCAATTCGATGAGGTCTAGAAATATCACTAGTAATTACTTAAAGGTTTTCTTTAACTACCCTTAAAATTTCGTATCTCCACCGGTGCATATTTGGGGTCTTTTTAATTTTTTTATTCGACCTATAAAAATTGGGTCGAGAGAAACCGTGCTTTAATTTAGAAATTGTTAAATAAAAAATGTCAATTCGATGAGGTCTAGAAATATCACTAGAAATTACTTAAAGGTTTTCTTTAACTACCCTTAAAAGTTCGTATCTCCACCTGTGCATATTTAGGGTCTTTTTAATTTCTTTATTCGGCGCTACCTATAAAAATTGGGTCGAGCGAAACCTTGTTTAACTTTAGAAATTGTTATATAAAATCAATTCGATGAGGTCTAGAAATATCACCAAAAATTATGTTGAGGTTTTCTTTAACTGCCCTTAAAATTTCGTATCTCCTAAGGTGCATATTTGGGGTCTTTTAAATTTTTTTACTGGGCGCTACCTATCAAAATTGGGTCAATTCGATAAGGTCTAGAAATATCACCAAAAATAGCTTTGATGTTTTTGGGTCTTTTTATTATTTTTGTTCGGCGCCAACGTAGAAATCATATTGCTTGCTGTTTTGAGAATAGTGCGCTCGACCCAATTTTATTTGGTGGCGCCGAATAAAAAAATTAAAAAGAGCCAAAATATGCACAGGTGGAGATACGAACTTTTAAGGGTTGTTAAAGAAAACCTTTAAGTAATTTCTAGTGATATTTCTAGACCTCATCGAATTGACATTTTTTATATAACAATTTCTAAAGTTGAACACCGTTCGCTCGACCCAATTTTTATAGGTAGCGACGAATAAAAAATTAAAAAGATCCTAAATTTGCACAGGTGGAGATACGAACTTTTAAGGGTAGTTAAAGAAAACCTTTAAGTAATTTTTGGTGATATTTCTAGACCTCATCGAATTGACATTTTTTATATAACAATTTCTAAATTTAAACACGGTTTCGCTTGACCCAATTTTTATAGGTAGCGCCGAATAAGAAAATTAAAAAGATCCTAAATATGCACAGGTGGAGATACGAACTTTTAAGGGTAGTCAAAGAAAATCTTTAAGTAATTTTTGGTGATATTTTTAGACCTCATCGAATTGACACTTTTTATATAACAATTTCTAAAATTAAAATTTATATTTAAAATATTATTCATGTTCAAAAATTTGAACTTTCGTTCCAAATTATTTAGGAACTTGATTTTTTACTTATAATATACAGTATTATGTCATAAACAATTAAGTATCCTTATCAGTTTCTTCCTCTTCAGTGTCATATCGTGTTTGAGAAGCGATGTAAAATTAATTTTATAAAAAACAACTACCTACAGACGCTAAAATTTTTATTATTTGTGACTGGACACAAATGGCACTGACTACGAATTGACTGATGATGATACTAACAATTTTCCATTTTAAATAAGTAAGTAAATGAGACATTACAAAATAAATAATTTAATTCTACAATATCAGACAAATTTTATAAATATTCTGATTAATATTTTTTTTTCAGAAAATCGCAAATTATGAGGATTGACACTATCACAGAAACATTTGTCTGGGTTTTCTGTAACTGCCCTATTTTTTTTTAAATATTTACAAGTGTGTTTTAAGTGCGTTTTTATTTTATGTTTATGCGCGATGCTTGAAAATAGTGCGCTCGACTGCGCGATACTGCATACGGGTTCGCTCGACCCAATTTTGATAGGTAGCGTCGAATATAAAAATCAAAAAGACCAAAAATATGCAGGAGTGGAGATACGAAATTTTGAGGGCAGTTAGAGAAAACATTGAACTAATTTTTGGTGATACTCCCAAATCTCATCGAGTTTGAATTTTTTATATAACTCTATCTAAAGTTAAAATTTGTTTTTAAAATATTATTCATATTCAAAATTGTTTAACTTTTATTTTATAATATTTAGAGACATGATTTTTTAACCATAACGTACAGTATTATGTTATAAATAATTGTATATAATATTATATTGATAGTACATCTATAACCTATGTAATAAATTATTTAACATTGCGCGTGAAATGTCGTAAAATCGTTGTTTTCTAAATCGATCAAGTTTAAGCGTTAATTGCGAACAATATAGAGGGTTAAAAAATATAAATATGCAAGATCTAAAGGGTTTCATGTATCTACAATCGAGTGGATATGTTTTTTTTTTCGAAATTTTGAATTTAATTTTTTTTCCTCAAAACCCCCCCTGGCGCTCGCGCTCGGATTTGGCACACTGTGCGGCGGCAGCACTGCGCCTAAACTCAGTTGGACTCTGGTACAAAGTAGGCAGGGCTGGCAGACACTGTCACCTTTTAGAGGAGGCTGTCAAAAAGACACCCTTCCTTGGAAGGAAGACAGACAATTTGCCACCCTGCTACGTCTTCAATAGACCCATAATGTATCGATAAAAAGAGGAACCGGAAGTGTAGAGGGTGGGGAAACTCTCCGAATTTACACCGATGGTTCTAAAACCAAAAGAGGATCCGGGGCGGGAATTTACTCGCAACAAATGGACCTCTCATTAGCTGTACCCCTAGAGAAGCACACAACTACTCTGCAAGCAGAGATAGTTGGCATCATCCAAGGGGCGAAAGAAATCCTACACCGAGACATCCGTGATAGGAACATCCAAATCCTTACAGACAGTAGGGCAGCAATACTAGCAGTGAGTAGGACGGGCCCCCGATCGCGCCAACACCGAAATGCCTCACTGATATCCTCAAACAGAATACTCTCAAGATGCTAAAACAACGTTGGGACAACACCTCAGGCTGCAGACAGGCCAAGGAAGCAATACGCTCACCCAATCTGAAAACAGCTGAATATTATTTGTGACTATCCCGGGGGAATCTGCGTCTTATCACAGGTATCCTTACGGGTCACTGTCAGCTAAGGAAACACTTGTTTACTATGGGACTGGTGGAAACACCCATATGTAGAGCATGTGAAGAAGAGGACGAGACAGTGGAACATGTGTTAACCACCTGTCCGGCTCTCGCCCACCTTAGAGAGTCCATGCTAGGGGAGCTCTGGCCGAACATGGCCAACATAAGGGATAACCCTCCGAGCGTTGTGCTGTCCTTTGCTCGCCATCTTGGGTGGCTAAATGAGTGATAGAACAACGCAGGGCTGTCCCAGTCAGGGGGGCACAACGGGCCTAGTGAGGCCTAAGTGCTCTGGACAATGATTTGATCACCCTTGGCAAACTCAATCCAGATCCAGATACTCGACTATCGGTTTCTCTTGGTTAAAAGATGGAACATTATTTCACTACTTATAGCAATCTTCAACATCAACGATTGTATTTTTAGTTCAGAAAAGCTTTTAACTACAATTACTGTGTTGCTATTTTGTACCAACGCTCTTTTTTGAACAAGTTTAACTTTACGGTAGATACTTTATTCACTGCAGTCTTGACGGAATTGTAATATTAGGTAATTTTAAATTAGAACATTTGTTATGTTTCATATTGTTGTATTTATTTTTTTGACATATGTTTCGATCAGGGCCGTCATTTTAAAATTTGTAATACCTTTAAAAAATGATCGTCACTGATTCAAAAATATATCAGGAAAATAAATACAACAATAAGAAACATAACAAGTGTTCTAATCTAAAATTACCTAATGTTAAGTTTAATTTTCTTTGCTTTGCAAAAATAACCAAAGCTTCTCCTCTAAGTCAAAATAAAACAATTAGATTAAAATAAGTACCAAAATATGTTTTGAAATAGAAGCAAAAATTTATTAAACTGAACACACAAATAACAAAACAATGATTATGGACTATAGCAAATGTTCAAATTGCTCGCCACCTCCAACTTCAATACCATCATGATTATGATGAGATAATTGTTTCTACAAATTTATATGTGGGTTATCTAATGAATAATAGTGCCAATAAGTTTTTTTTGTAAAATTTGCTTCAAAATCATTAAAGATATAAGATAAAGATAAAATTGGAATCGTAATTTATGCTTTCTTGAAGTCTCTGAAAAAAATGGCATCACCAAGCTTGTACATCTACAGGGTGTCCCACCGAAACCGCACATCAAAAGTTTATGGACTTCTAGTGAATGTATTTTTATGAAATTTTCATGGCTTATGTAATCAAGTGTGCTCTATTTAATTATAATATTTTCAAGATTATACGTCTTCAACACCAACTTCCTTATTTCAAATGGAATACTATATTTTTTAATACGTATTTAGATTCTACATAAAATTCTGTGAAAAAAATTATTAACATAACGTCCAAATTTAAGCGTTTTCGAAATAATTGATATTTTAAAAAATTTTATGCTTTTTCAGAGTTCACTTTAAAAATACATATCTCCGAGTAAAATCAAATTGAAGGATTGTAATTTTGGCTACGCATAGTCAATACCTGACGGTATCCAATGATGAGTTATTTAAAAAAATATATTCAGGGTGTTCAAAATTTCAAACCACATTTGGTCAAATTTAAACCAATATATCTCGTTTTTCTTAAATGGAACACCCTGTATATTTTTTACATATTAGGACGCAGACTTTAATTGTGCTTTTATCTATACTAGCGTTCCCTATACCTATCTTTTTTACTTTTAAAGTTATTAACATGTTTGTAAAGATTTGTCAATATTCTGTGCAATTAAAAAACGTTGGCTATGCATTTTATCAAGCAAACCTAGAAAAAAAGAACAAGTTGCTTTAAATCAAAATATCAATGCATTGTTATTACTTTATTCAATAGTGACGTACAGCTAAAATGAATCCCAGAGATAATTACTCCAATAAAGATATTTTGAATTTATTTTACATTCACGGCGAAAGTCTAAGAGTTGTGGAGATGACCTGGAGATTATTTAATGAAAAGTATCCCCATTTAATGCCAATGATGAAATAATGGAATAATGGAATAGATGGAAATTTAGACGAATCGAAGCGAACTTTTTGCAAACTGGTACTAGCCTATTTTCAAGTCAATCCACATGCTTCAATAAGATTTGCGCACAACAATCTTGGAATAACCCGATCATCTATTCAGCGAATTTAAAAGAAGCATAAAATGCACCCATATTCATTTATTAAAATGCAAGCAATGAATCCAAATGACCATGTACATCGTTTACAATATTGTGAAAAGCTGTTAGTAAAACTTCAGGAAAAGCCATTTTTTGCGTAATATTATTTGGACGGACGAAGCACTTTTCAGCTGATAAAAATCTACACTTTACACAACAAGGAAACTTCCAAAATACGTTCAGGGTTAACGTATTTGCATATATGATTGGTGATGTAGGATTTGAAATTTTCGACGAAAATTTAACCAGCAGCAGAATTCACTTCCAAATGGAAGTGATTGACATGCAGAATAATACCGATTTAAAAAATGTATTTTTCTCAGTAAACATCGAATTTTTTTATAAATCTTCTGTGAGTCCTGAGAAATTTCCGCTTTTGACGAAAAATGCAAAACAAATGATGTCTCTGTTCGGAAGTACGTATGTTTGCGAACAATTAGTTTCAACCATGAAATTAATCAAAAATGACCACCGATCAAGATTAGAAAGCGGCGTACGTGTAGCTACCTCATCAATTCCGGCTGATATTGATCAGCTTGTATCGAAAAAACAGTGCCAAATTTCTTATTAAAAATTTCAAAATTTCAAATAAATTCGTTTTTCTGTTCTTTTCTTGTTTGTTTTTATTTTGCATTAAAATTTGTATATGAAATCTTTACTTTTTTTAAAATTTTTTTTTTTTTTATTCTAATGTTAATTATAAATAAAGTTTTGTGAATTATTAATAAGTGTTAATTTATGTGCGGCCCGCCAAAAAGTTTTAAAATTTAAATTGGCCCTTTGATTAAAACGGTTGCTCACCCCTGATCTAGACCAATACATTATTCCCAGCGTGACCTTGACCTACCCTAATAAACTAAAAGGGCTCGAGTAAACACTTCTATTGACCTAGGCCAATAAATTATTCAATGTTTTTGGACCTAGGATAATAAATAATTTATTACCCTAACGTACTCTTGACTTATCCCCAATAAATTATTTACAATTAGAGCGTGCTCTTGACCAATAAAATATTCAGTGCCCCAGCGTAACCCTGACCTATCTCAATAAACTAAACTGCCTCAAGTAAATACTAGGAGATCAAGGACCTCAAAATGCATTGTTCAAATTTTAATAATAACAAAGCAGTTACAATTCTCAAAACATATAAGATAAATTACAATTGAACACTTTCATAAACATCAAACCTATCTAATATAAAGGATGTCCCGTTAATGTGGGGAAATGGTTAGGCCACAGATTCCTGGGGTTAAAATATAATGATTTAACACAACTTGTCTATATCCAAAAGTTTACGTTTAAGCCGGAATTTGTCTTCAAATTTCCAAAAATTTTTATTTCTTTTGCTTATAACAATTGAACGCTCTATTCGATTTGAATGAAATTTATTATTAACTACCATAATATAATACATCATTTCAGTTATATAATAATTGCTATATATTGATTGACAGGAAGTATAAAAAACAGTAGTACCACCAAATAGAATGAAAAATATTTTTTATTGGTCATCTAATAAAAATAAAAAAAATATTACTTGAAGGGCCATTTAATTTAAAAACTTTTTTGTCTCTTAATAATATTTGATATCTTGTACTGGATGCACCAATAAAAAACTATTTTTTTAAGTGGTGGTACTACTGATTTTTTATACTTCCTGTCAATCAATATTGGCCATAATAACTGAAATCATGTATTATATTATGGTAGTTATTAATAAAAAATTTGATTCAAATAGAATAAAGCGTTTAACCGTAAACTTTTGGATAAATTGGGTTAAATCATCATATTTTGACGCCAGGATTCCGTGGTCCATTTCCCCACATTAACGGGACACTATGTATACACTGTAGTCAAAAACGGTTGAGTCAAAAGTTAATATGTAGTTAAATCTATTTTTCCATCGCCATTATGAATGTACTAAATTATAGACATCATTGATTATCATGATGGACAATGAAAACAGTGGTACTATCACTTTTCGTAACGAAAACTAAAGTATGTTTTTATTGGTGCAGTTAATAACAATTTAAAAATACTATTTGTAAGATCAGTTCATTTAAACGCTTTTGTGTCTCTTGATAACGTTTGATATTTCTGACAACATAACCCGATCTAACAATATCTTCATAAACGAATCAACAAACAAACAACGCGCTGCTTGGATTGTTCTTAACTCGCATAGATTCAATAAAAACAAATTCGTAGATTGTAATATTACTTGCCAGGAATTCAACGACTATTTTTCTACTGTGGCAGAACAAATAACCTCCATTCATAAAATCAAATGTAATATTAGTTTTAATATAAACTCAACTCACCAACATCAATTTTCATTTAAAGAGATATCGTATGTAAAAATTTTAGATACAATAAAAAATCTAAAAAACACAAAAAGCAGCGATATATATGAGATGAGTGTCGACATAATAAAATGTGTAAGGTTTATCCTGGCATCACCGCTTACACATTTAATTAATGGCATTATCAACTTGGGTATATTTCCACAAGCACTCAAATTAGCTAAGGTAATTCCTGTTCACAAAAAGGGAGACACAGAAATTAAATCTAATTTTAGACCAATATCGCTTCTACCTGGCGTCCAGTTACATGAATCTCTAACATGGGACTATCATGGCCAATATCTTGCTAAAACCCTTACAAAAAATATTTTCTGCTTCAGAGGACTAACAAAAAAGGTAGGCCATGCATAATTATTAATGTCTTATTTCGCTCTATTCGAGTCTCGAATACGGTATGGCATAAATGTATGGGGTCATTCAACTTCACGTCATCGTATTTTTGCGCTACAACGCCAATTTATAAGAATACTGGCAGGAGTACCCTACCAGGCTGATTGCAAAAGTGCTTTTGTTAAAGAAAGGATATTAACTTTTCCCGCAATTTATATATTAGAGTGTTTATTTTATGTTAAAACACACATATTAAATTATATCACTCATGAACACCATGAACACCATACCAGAGAAAAGCTAAATTTATTGCAGCCTAAAATAAGACTAGAAAAATCCAAAACAGGTTCAAACTATTATGGGATAAAATTTTATAACAAATTGTCACCCGAAACAAAAGCCCTGCCTAGTCGCCAATTTAAAATAAAAATCAAAGAATACTTACTAAAAAAAGCTCCTTACAATATCCATGATTTCTTTTCATATGACGATGTGATTTAGTCCTTTTAATAAATTAAATCTTTTATCTAATGTCATTTGGGATAAATGCGATTCGAATTGTGTGTTTATGTATTTGTATTTATTATTCATTTTTACATTAATTTCTTTCAGTAAAGATTTATTTTATTATATACGTTCTTAAGTTTTAATTTTAATCCTTATTTAAATTTTAATCTACTTTTAATTTAAATTCAAATTCTAGTTTTAATTCTTATTCAAATTGTAATTGTTAATTTGTAACTGTAATTGTAATTTTAAATTTTAATCTTTAATTTTAAGTTTAATTTTAATACTAATTTTAATTCTAATTTTAATTATAATTTTAAGTCTAATTTTAATTCTAATTTTAATTATAATTTTAATTCTAATTTTAATTCTAATTTTAATTCTAATTTTAATTTTAATATTAATTTTATTTCCAACTATAACTGTAATTTTAAGGTTAATTTAATTTAATCTCAATATTTTCTATGTTAAACTTAAATATCTATATGATAATTGAATGTTGAAATCTCTTTCCAACCAAACAAGTTGTGAAAAATGAAAATTATTGTATAATCTATTATTTGTTTATTGATATACTTATCATTATATTTTTCTTTTGACCTGTGTAAAACTCTGTTATGTGCATCAATAAATATTATTATTATTATTATTATTATATTTTATATGGTTTCTCCACAAACAAATAGAAATAAATATATCCTCAATTGTTATTTATTAAAGAGTATAATGATACACTTGCATGATTAAAAATTAAATAAAACAATTGGTGGAATAATTCAAAACAACGCCGTGCTTATTATTTAAAACACTTTATGTTTGATAATGTTTGGCTAGGTGTTAGCCGAAACTCTAGCCACGTTCTTCATTGTTTATTGTACTTGAATACAGTCTATGGACGTGGGGCCTACTTTAATGGTTCAATATCTCCGATATTTAGATATGTATATAGTTATTATTTTATATAATGGTGTTTCAGAGTTTAAAAATCACATATCTCATCTTAAATCTAATGGCAAATCCTCAACTAAATCTATGATACCGCTTTGTAGAAAGATCAAATACATTTCTCCATTTATGTAGTTATGTAAAATAACAGGACCGAAGAAAAAATTCCTAATAATTTTACCCAAACATTCATATTAAAGTTGAAATTATCGTTTGTATATAGTATAGAAATTTTCATCTGCGTACCTACATATGCTCATTGTAAAATTTTGTTTCGTCTTTAAACAAAATTTTCTTACGAAAATTTAAATGTTTGTCTAAAAATATTAATTATATATTAAAATTAGTAGGTAAGATATCTTGCACCTAAGTACGGTATGAATTAGTTCTTTCATAATAACTTCATGGGCATTGCATTTGGAAGTACGTACCTCAAGAGCTAAGTTCTGATTTAATTTTACAGGCGTAAATCTTCCTGTTTCCTGAAGAGGTCTTGCAATTCTTGAAAAAGTTTTATGACTTGGCACGCGAAGATTGCGGAATATTATACAATCTAATACTTTTCCAATAATGTTCGTGACAAACAAAGCAACATATCTGTTTGCTTTAAATCATAATGAAGATAACAATTAATGCTCAAACGATACTTGCTAATTAATATTACATACAATTGACGTTTTCTCATTTCTGTATTTTTAACACCCGGAAAACTAGATTTACTAAAGAATAGAAGTTTGCATTATTAAAAAGCAAAACAACTTTAAACTGTCTAATCTTAAAATAGAATTTTTATAAATAAATTAAAAAGATGTGCCTACAAAAAATCTGTTTTTCTATATTATTTGCTAATCAATCAATCAAATGATGATAACAAGAATAATTTTAGTCGAATTGAATATAGCATTCAATCGCATTTCACTTTATTTAAAGACCCCCATAACCATAAACTTTTGAATATAGATGAGTTGAGTTAAATTATCATATTTTTAACTAAAGAATCTATATCAAAGCAATAAGTTTACATACGAAGCAAAGTCTAGAGTGTCCCAAACGAAAGTTTATAGTTTTTAGCGTCCTGCAGGGAATCCGAGGGCCAGGAGGTTATATCAATCGATAGAAATTTAGTTGCTATGAAGGAGGATTTTACAAAACTTGTGATTTGGCAACTGTAGAAGATTCTGCGAAAGACCGACACAACATGGAAAAATTAAATTCCTGACGATACGAACCTTTCAAATCAGAAGCGCATAAGCAATTTAAATGTGCATAGATCGTATTATGCACAAGATCAAATGATGCATCCCAATACAATTCAATTGGTACAAAAATTAAAGTCAACGTGATATTTTTCCTGGTAAATTGATGTCCATCATAAATTGGCCTCCACGCAGTCCTGCCTTAACCCCTATGGACTTTTACCTGCGTGGTTATATCAAATCTAAAGATTACGCTAATAGATGAACCTCTCTGGCGTATTTGAAAGAAAATATCCATCATGAAATGGTAGCCATCACAGAATCCAGCTGGCGAGCGTCATATGAAATTTTAGTGTTCGAATAAAAGAGTACTGTGACCGCGTAGGTTTATATTTAGAAGAAATAAATTCGCAAATTTAATTGGTTTAATAAATAATAAACATATTTTTGATAGATAGCTTACTTTTTTTTATTTGATTCAATAAATATAAACTTACTTTTGGGACACACTGTATATTAAATAGGTTTATTCATATTTCATTTCCTTCTTTTCCTAAGTAACAAAATAATTTTAACGAGATAATAACTTTTGCCATAACTACGGAAGTATATTAAATTGTTGCTTAAATTGAAGATGAACGTAACAGCCTTATACATCTCGTTAATTGAGTATTCCTCGTAATATCATTAAGGATACTTAATGGTGGTACTTGGAATTCAATGCAATACCTCAAGATTGTTTAACAACTTAAATTAATTCAATACCTCGTCGGTTACGCGATGAAATTCAAGCACCATTAGCACAAAAGTGCTATTAGATGCTATTAAAAGGTTTCAAATTTTTAATAATGATTAAAATTCATTTTTTACACCATTAGATTTATTTTGCGTTATTAATTTTTGGTTAAATTAAAAACTATGAAAATATTACATGTATTTTATGTGTGTATATTACAGTTTTCTATTCATTAAGGATATAGAAATAATAGAGAGTATTCCTTTCATATAGTAGAGGGTATCCCAAAAAAAGTTTATATTTAGTGAACCAATTAAAAAAGTAAAAGTAAAAGTTTATCTATCGTAAATGTGTTTATTATTTATTAAACTATAAGAGATGGGAAATTATTTCTTAAAAATAAAATCGTCCGAATGTAAACCTTCCTGGCCACGACAGTAATTTATTCGAACAGTAAAATTTCTTGTGATGGCTCGGCAGGTATACAGCGTAATGGCTGCCCTATAATGGATATTTTCTTTCAAATGCGCCATAGAAGTTTTTTTGGCATAAATTTTATATTTGAGATAACCCTATAGTAAAAAGTCCATCAAAAATGCGTAGAAAACAATTTTCGTCATCTCACCTAAAGATCAATTTGTCAGGGAGAATTTCACTTTGATGGACATCCTGGGGCTTTAATTCTTGTACCATTGAATTTTATAGATATGCAGCTTTAGGTTTCTGTGCACAATGACAATCTAGGCACATTTAAAGCGTGTCCGTGCTTTCTAATTGAAAGGTAGGATCGTCATGAATAGACTGGTTAACAATATACACGTTCTCTGCCGTGGTTGATGATCTTGGTTGACCTGTTTTTGTTTTTTTCCAATGTTGTACCAGTCATTTAAAATACCTTCGACCATTTTCGAATGAGAGGTATAAGAGGTGCCTCAGTTAAGTGAAAACTTGGAATATTGAAATTCTTCTACGCAATTTTTGTAAATCTTTCTACGTTACAACGTGCGGCCCGCTCCCGAGAAACGCTCCGTAGCGACTATATTTAAAAAAAAATTAAAAAAGTAATTTCTTATTTTTTTTTAATAAAAGAGGTCACTGTATTCATTGTAATATATGTAGTGTATGTCTTTTTAAAGGTGACCATTGTATATCAAAAAATAGAACACTTTTTTAAATAAAATTATAAACTATTATATTTTAATATTTTAAATACAAAACAATAACTTTAAATTAGTAAATAAAGCATAGAATATTACCCTTGGTATTTACTACAATAAAAGCAAATTGCAATAAATTCGAATACACCAGAAACAAGAGAACTGCAATTACGTTTTTGGCATTGTAAACTGTTTCGTATTTGTTATATTCGTATTTACACGTTCTATTCTATTGAGTGGCAACGTACTGTTGAAAACACATAGGCGTGTAAAAGTTCTGTGCCGGTAAATAATGAACAATGCGTGCATGTACATTACCCGAATGTCCTTTGTAGTCAGTAGGGAAAATTTCCCGAAAGTCCTAAAACACCCAGGCGTGCACATACCTTCGTCATAAAGTATAACAATGTGGGAGTTTAATCCTGTAAATTTCTGTGAACAATGCCGCCGAATATCTTGACTAGTTCTGGCTGCTTTTCAGTGCTGGTGCAATAATGCAATCGTGAATGTTTAGATAATTGAAAATTACCGCGCTGTATTTATAATTGTTGATTATTAATAACCGCTGGAGCGACGATAATCGTAAACTTTATACAACGGTAAGATGCAGTGAAATTTAGTAACATTTACTGAAAACGAACGAACATATCTTTGGATATGAATAATGTAGAAAGAAAATGATAAGAGTTCCTGAATATAAATAAAAGATCTTAGAGTATTATACAGCAAGGGTTTATTCTCATAATAATGCGGTTGGAATTGTAATATATTTCTAATGAAAGTAATTCATTATTTATTGTAATCAATCAAAGTAAAATGAATTTATTAAGATAATTATTGTAGAAAATATAAACATTGTATTTTGTATTCTTAGTTAATGCCCATGATTCGCATCCATAAGTTATAATGGGTCTATGTATTGTTTTAAATACTTTTATCTTTGTATCGCTTGATACCTCCTTCTTGTTTATAAATCCATTTCTTATTGCGTAGTACATCTTTTCTGCCTTTTCGATCTTCTCGTTTATTTCTGTTTCTTGCGATCCTTTAGTATCTACCAGTATTGGAATGTTGATTCTATTTTTTCGCCTTCTATTTCGATGTCCAATGTCTCCTGTTCCTCTCCTATTACCATTACTTTAGTTTTTGCCTTATTCATTTTCATTCCATTTATTTCTAGTGTATTATTCCAAGTGTCTAGTTTTTTTTAGCGCTTTCTTGTCGCTTGCAAATATCACTAAGTCGTTCACAAACGCCCCTGCTCCTTCTGAGCAGAGGGTTCTGCATATTTTTGTGTCCTATTTTGACTGGTTTGCATATTCCATTGCATTGTTTTATTATGTCTTCCATGTATATTATAAATTGTCCGGGGCTTAGACCTCCTCCTTGTCGCAGTCCAATTTGTGTTATATTGTTGTTTTGGCGTATACGTTGTGTTTGTATATTTCTTTCACCAATCTTATCGTCTTTCTGCCTACTCCTTTTCCTCTTAATCTTTCCCATAGCTTGTTTCTTGGTATTTTATCAAATGCTTTTTCCAGGTCGATAAAGGCTAGATATTCCTTCCCTTGTGAACTAATAGCATTTTTTGTGTTATCTGGTTTATCATAAATATATGATCTTGCATACTTCTTCCCTTTCAAAACTCTCTCTGTGCTTCATTTAGTGTCTTCTCCATTTCGCTCGTATCCTCTTATCAAGTACTTTTTCGAATACCTTCATATTGGAGAGTTATTCCTCTATAATTATCGCATTTTCTTCTATCTCCTTTTTTATAGATCTATCTCCTTTTTTATAGATCGGCTCTGTTTTCCATATCTTGTTATATAATGTGTGTATTGTTTCTATTCCGTTTTTCAAATTTTTAAGCATTTCTTCTGTTATTTGGTCATATCCTGGAGATTTACCATTTTTAAATTTTGCTATTGCTCTATGTAACTTTTCTTCATTTTTCCCTTCTGTATCGCTCCCCTCGTCTAACAGTTCCTGATAGTGCTGTTTCCATCTCTGCATTATTTCCTTTTCTTCCTTTATTATCTCCCCATTCTTGTTGTTGATAAAGCTTGTCTCTTGTGTTTTGTTTTCTCTTGTATCATATCATCGTCTGCTTTTCCTTTGCCGATATTATTAGTTTTTTCGTCCTTTCCCGTTCCTTCTTATATTTGCTATAATTTTCTTCTGTTCTGTTGCCTAAGTATTTTGTGCATTCCACCTTTTTTCGTTTTATTTGTTCTCTTACTTCTTCCGACCACCATGCTGTTTGTTTCTTATTGCTGTTCCTTCTGCTTACTCCTCAACTTTTGGTTGCTGCTTCTAGGACTTCATGTTTAAACAACTTCCAAATTTCTTCTATATTTTTATTTTCTGTCTTGTTCTTAACTCCACCTAGCCTCTCCTCAAGTAACTCTCTATATCTTCCAGCTATTTTTTTTCTTTTAGCTTGTATTCTCTTATTTTTATGGTTTCTTCACTGCTTTGTTCTCTTTCTCTTTCAATAATTGATTTCTCACCTTTACTGCTTACTTCTCTCGTGTATTTATGAATATTCTTATGTCTGAAAATTGTGTTTGTTATTATCAAATTGTTTCTTGTGCAAAAGTCCAGCAGTCTTTTCCCGTTGCTATTTCTGATGTTTTCTCCGTATAGTCCTATTGCTTTCTCATAATCTTTATCCTTTATTCCTACTCTTGCATTGAGGTCACCTACCACGTATATTCTTCCTTCAGCTTCCTCAATTATTAGTTCCAGTTCTTCCCAGAACTTTTTGTGCGCCTTTTCCATCTTCAGTTGGGGTATAAGCTATTATTATTGTTGTTTTCTTGTTTTGGCTCTGGCACACCTCCCGCATTTCTATTTTCAATATTCTTTCATTTTTGCTTCCCAATTGTATATCTATTGCTTCAGTGTTTTGTGTATTATGCACCCCACTCTTGTTGCTGCTCTATTTTCTTCTTCAACTCCGTTAAATATCATTAAATTCCCGTTCTCCAGTTGTACCAATCCTTTTCCTTTTTTCTTCGACTCTGTTATGGCTAGATAGTCTAGTCCCATCCCCTCGAATTCTTCTTCCAATTTTTTCTCTTTTCTTTGTTGGTATCACTTTTTATTTACACTTGTAACTATAGTTTCGACAACTTCAGCTTGTCATTATCAAACTATAGTTACAAGTGTAAATAAAAAGTGATACCAACAAAGTTAATTGTTTATTTATTTTGAATTTATCAAAATGTATCACCATGTGAAAGCCTCCACAATTACTTATTTTCTTTCTCTTTTCCTCTTATCCCTCTGACATTACACGTTCCTATTTTCTATTTTTCGCTCCTGCTATCATGTGTTCCTTCTTTTGTTTTGTTTCCAATTGTGTTTCCTTTTGCATCTCTCATTGCTTTCTTCTTACTATTTCGCTCACATTGAACCTTTTTAAAGCGTTCTTTCTTTGTTTTAGTTACCGTCTTCGTGTAATTTCCCATTGCGTATGTCGCTATCGAGTTTTCATTCTCAGATTTGCATCTTAGTTTTTAAAAACTGCCCACAGATAAATGTCTATTTACACATAATTTTATAATTAATAATGAGTTGTTATTCTTCCAGATTTAAATATTGTTCACAAATCTTTGCTTAGTAATATGATAATTCATGTCATTTTCATTTTATCATCTATTGGGTTAAGAACATTTGTTTGACCAGCTAAAAACCTCAGACAAGAAACAACTGTTTATGAATGGGCAGGATGCACCATCTTGATTTTATGAGGAAAAGCATACTTAGAAAAATGGCGGGGGCAATATCCCACGGACGGAGCAAAAGGTAATAATTTACAGATATAGCAGAGGCGGAAAGGTTGACCAAAATCAGGCTCAAGGAAGGAAGGAAAAAAATATTTACACTCTAATAGTAGGAAAAAAGATGGGAAGATTATGAAGTATCCCTACAAGCAGTGAAGAAGAGTCTACAGAATATGGAAGCTGTGCAGGCCATAAGAACAATCAGAAACACCAAAGAAGGGCAACTACTGATAGCTACGGACAATGATAATAACGCGGCAAGCGAGATTTTATATTCACCATAATCTCTTAAGAAGAATGGAAAGTATTTGTGATGGGTTCCTAAAAAAACAGAAGAGACACAATACATATTGGTGGCATGGATAGTATAGCTGCCAGGGAAGTACTATCCAAAGCTGTTGAAGATATTTAACGAGACGGACGTCAAAATGAGCGAATTAAGACCTAATCAAAGGAACACCATCACTGTAACGCTGCTGCATGCAAGCAATTGTTAGACAAGATCTTGAATCTAGTAGTAGATAGTAAAAGTATCAAAGTATTTATTGAACGTCGAATACTCGATACGAAAATACGACCACCAATACAAAGACTGCTAAGGGCCAAATAGGACTAAAGGGTGCCATAATTGTGGCCAAACGAGACACACGGAAGGATTGTAGCGGCTAGGATTTTTGTTCCATCTGTAACAATCTGGAACTGGAAGATTAGAAGACAACTGGCGAAAATGAAACGGCAGAACTCGAAAAGAAATAATGCCTCACAAGAATAAGCAATTTCTAATATTGCAGAGGTCGTTGTAAAGGGACGATTGACCTCTTAGACCAAACTGCTAGAGAAAAGCATATAAATCTGGCCATTATAGCCGAACCAAACCAAAAATTAACTATGATAGGCAAAAAACTGATGATGTGAAAATATATAGGCTATTATTCTTAATCGACAGAACAGGGAAATTATTTGAACATCTCATAGTCAGCAGACTGAAAGGAGATATGGTACTGAAAACCTGTCCAATAATTAGTAAGGGTTCCTCTAAGGAAGCAGTCGCCTTCGCAGAAGCCTTTAAAATAGCGAGAAAAAACACGGACAAACATACAGAAACAGAAGTCTATGCTTGCTTATTACGATAGATATTAAAAATACCTTTAACACAGTAAGATGGGATAAAATTATGGATGCCTTAGAAATCATAATATCGAGACGTATCTACAGAAAATTATAGACAACTACCTATCAGACAGAGAACTTATCGTCGGCATAAAGCGACTAATACCGATAACATCTGGGGTACCTCAAGGACACAGTACTGTGTCCCGTTCTATGAAACATACTCTATGATGAAGTCTTAAACATGAGACTACCTAAAGAGGTTGAACTAGTGGAATATGCGGATGATACGGCAATCATCGATACATCTAAAGACAAAACTAAATTAGAGGAAAAGGCACAAGATGCAGTAAATAAGGTAACTATTAAGAGGATCAATATGACCCCAAAAAAACAGAAGCAGTGATCCACATGGCGTATATACAGGGTTAGGAGAAATTACCAGAACGGTCAATTATTTCAAAAGGTACAGGAGTTAATAAAACATGTCTTATATAAAAGTTGTAAGGCTTTAGAAAATCTACTTATCTGTAAACCATATACATGGTGGCCCACAAAGCTGTGATTAATCAAGATTACATCTTTTTAATTTAACATCCCGTATATTAGTATTTATTTTGATAGTTCTGTCAATTTTGAATACTTTTTATTAACCACACGTTAAACCTAAATCCATTAGTTTCCTAGATATCGACGTAATAACAATGCTATATTCACACGTAATCGTAGTTACCTGACCAACAAAAATTAGGTATGGCCTTGGAAAATAACCTTAATCCACCACAATTTTGTGGACCATCCTGTATATTCCACTTTTTTTACAGATGAGTAGATTTTTTAAAGCCTTACAACTTTTAGATATTTTTTCTCCTGATTCATTTTAAATAATCGACCGTTCTGGTAATAAACAAATAAAGATTGAGGACACAAAGACGAAAAATTAGCCATGAGCCTGGCTATCCTAGCCAAATCTGAAGGACCCTATGTTCCGTACTATCCGTACTACAAAGATACTAAGTTCAGTGGATCCCGATATGAGAGGAGGAAAAAAATGTGGCGAAGGCATAAAGGCAAGTGCTGGACAAGCGTATCGCACAATCTCAATGAAGTATTACAAGTCATTACTGGGACTCTATCAATAGAATTGCAGTCTACAAAGACCAATTGTCTTATGCATATGAAAAGAAAGATGAACGCAATAAGGAAGAGAAACAACAAAGCATCGTCGAGAAATGGGCAACTAAAAAAAAAAAAAACGAACAGCAAAGCAAAACAACTGTTGAACAATCTTGAAAAGTGGATCGAAAGGATATATGGAGAAATTGTGTACTATCTCTGTCAATTATAATAATATTAATCAAATATGTGACGTCAGATGTCATAAAATATTTCTATTCAAAGACAAAATTATTCTTTGTTTAAGCATCAAATATAGAATATAGAATAAATGCAAGTAACGACATTTTATATTTATGGGTTTAAGTGCAAGATCTTTCGAAGGAGTGACCTTCTCCAGTCCTCCCTTCGGCCAAAATTTTGAGTATATTTTCTTATTTTGGGATATTTTGTTTGTTAGAAAGGAGTGCATAGATGTAATAAATAAGTAATTAATTACATTTCTCAGTGCACACGGCACTTTTGGTATATACCTGAAGCGATTCCATTTAGCAAGACCACTACATATACTGTGGAGGAGAGGATACCAAAGAAATATTATTAAATACAACCGCTGGGAGGAAGAAACGGCGAAGATCGAGAAGACTGCAGAAAAAAGATAGAGACTGGCAATATAACACCTCAATCAATAAGTCCCCGGTCTGACACATATATGGAAAGATTGTTGACAGACCCATATGATTTTTGGGTAATACTAATCTTCAAACAGTAGGTGTCAAAATTTCATAGGATTCTGACAGTTAATTTAGAAATTGCTGTCATTTTAGTTACCACTGGTTTGTAATTTTCAAGACAATGCATAGAAAGGAATTTCGTGTGTTGATTGAATATTGTTTTTTAATGAGGACGAATACTGCTGGAGCCAAACAGTGGCTTGATAAGCATTATGAGGACTCTATGCCAGGGAAATCAACTATTATTAACTGGTATGCTGAGTTTAAACGCGGTGCAAAATCGGTAGTTGTTCCGGAAAACACCAAAAATTACCACAAAAGAGTTCTTTGAGATATCTGACACCTTGTAGATATCAGAAGGTAGTGTCTTTACAATTTTAAATGAAAGTTTAAGCATGAGCAAGTTGCTTTCGAAGTGGGTGCCGCGTTTGCTCTACCGGACCAGAAACAATAACGCGTCGACGATACAGAGCGCTGTTTAAAGCTGTTCAAGCGGAATAAAAAGGATTTCTATTGTTGGTATGTGACAATGGTTAAAGCATGAATCCACGACCTCACGCCTGAATAAAAGAAATCGTCAGCTGAGTGGACAGCAGTCGTTCAAAGTGACCAAAAATTCAAAAGTCGGCTGGTAAGATTATGGTATCCATATGTTGGGACGCGAATGGAATTTTGTTCATCAACTATCTTGAGAAAGGCAAAACAATCAATAGTGAATGTTACATGGCATTATTGGATCGATTGAGTGCAATAATCAAGAAAAAACGGCCCTACATTTAAAATAAAAAAAGTGCTGTTTCACCGTATCAGAAGTCAATGAAAATAATGGTTAAATTGGGTGAATTACTTTCCAACTACCGTAATTTTTAGATTTGGCCCCCAGTGATTACTGGCTTTTTGCAGACTTGAAGAACATGCACAAGGGAAAGAAATTTGGTTCAAATGAAGAAGTGATTGCCAAAACTGAGGCATATTTTGTGAGCAAAGACAAATAGTTTCACATAAAGGGCATCGGCAAGTTAACGGAGATTATGTTGATGAATAAAGTGGAGTTTTTAAAAAATAATTTGTTTTCCTTAGTTCAACCGGAGACTTATTGTGTGATGTGTTAATAAACTTAATGATACAATCCGATGAAAACTGTAAACTGATTCAACCCTGGATATAGAATATTATAACTGAAAGAGAGATATTGGAACCTGGAAAACAATAAAGAGGAAACGGGCGAGGTAATGCTATATGGCGGTTCCGCCCGAATAAAGAGAGGATGGCAGATGGTACGGTTCATAATATCTAAAGGTTGTAGCATCCAGCTGCTGTCCCTACCACTTTCTGCGTGCGTGACGTCACTGCAGTTCATCTTGTAGGTTATATAGGTTAAATAGGGTCCTAACGAGGTATCTTAGCCTCTCGTGAACTGCGACCTAACAGATCTATTGCTCTACCCTTAACCAATCACTTCCAAAGCTGTCCCACCCCCCTCCTGGGGGTGACACTGCTCACTTCTTCGTGGGATCGCAGTTTAACTTGCGCGCAATGTATATAGTGCTGAAGTTATTTTACCCAAACACTGTTTTAAAAATTTTAATAGAACTCGTGCGATTTTAAGCATTTGAGTCGATTTTGTATAGTTTTAATCCCAAACAAAAAATATCAACAATAATAACTTATAGATTAGTTCTCGAGTAATTTTTGCACAGACTAACTTTTATAATACTTTTAGAAATCATTTTCAATTTCCTTTTCTCATTATGTGTAATTTAGCGCCGACATAGAAAAATATTTAAACACGTCTTTGCTTAATAAAACTAATTAATAAGGATTTTTTTTTTCAAGTACCTAAGGGACTTTTATGTTATTTTAATTATGTACATGTTTTCATTATCTCTTTGCATGTTTCCTCTCTTCGGTTTCAGTTTTATTAAATAAGACTCATTTTTGTAGATTTATGAAATGTTTCCGTATAATTATTGGTTCATTTTTCTACTAAGGACCTAAAGGATTTTAATACATTTTGTTGCTAAAAACATATTTTGTACATCAGAAATTTTTGATGGTAACGAGCAAACTCTATAAAACAAAAATAATAAAGCATGTTTTTCTTTTTATAGGCGCAATTATAATAACTCTAAAATGATACAAGTGCTTAATAGTGTAAAAATCATTAAAAATAATAAATCCGGATGACTAGAACTAATTGATATTTTATATTTAAAATTGATAGCATTATGATAGAGTAACAAAAGCTGAATGTGTTTAAATTTGTGTTCTCGAAAATTACGTTAACCTAATAAAATTATGAATTATTTTACTATAAAAATTTTTAATTAGTTCCCATTTTTCAAGGCTGGATAAAAATTACAATATTGACGGATTGTGCGAATACAGGCTTATGATGTTTCCTAACACCATTTTTTATATTCTTATCACCTGGGTTATAAATTATTTTTTGTTACAGCTAAACCCCATGCGAATTTATCTACTGAATCTATAAATTTTACGCGGCGCAAATACCATTTTTCAAACAGGTGAAATTTTTTCTCCAGAGAAAATTAATTCAGTTAAAGTTTGTTGAAAGAACCATTAATCTTATAGTTAAATTGCTTTGCATATACATATTTAATGGCATTTTAACGCGAAGACAAGATACAAATTGATATACGTGTTTATAAAATAATAGCAAAATGAGTAAATAATGTTATAGTTATGATAGTGTTGGTGTAGGATGTTTCTTCGTAATAAATGTAAATATTTGTTAAAGGACTAAACAAAGTGTAGTTAGTTTACTTACGATATATGTTGGTCCATCGTCGGTACCCGCATCCCAGGGGTATAAATTGAGCACTCGTGATTCGACCCAAGAACAATTTCTCAGACATAATTCCAGGCTGGATACGCCAACTATCCAATCTGGGGAGGGATCAATCATGGACACGAGTGACATTAAATGATGGCGGTTGTCCACCCTGAACACGGCGAACGTTTTCCCCGTTATATTCGGATAGCTGATGCCCCTCGCCTTTATTATGGTGCGGATGTGTTCGCTCTGCATAACACAAAATACAAATTACGACACACGAACAAACACCTCTCAGCCACTCGAGTACTTCAGAGTTGGTGCACAATTTATCTCGGACTCTCAAGTCGCACCGACATAAATTACGTCGACCAACTGGAAATTCGCGTTAAATATTTACTTCCTCCTAGACGAAACAAAGACCATAACGTAATTGGAAAACTGCGTGTACCGTAGGCGGAATGATTTGAAAGCCGGAGGTTGAATGACTCAAATGTGCGGCCCGTTTGTGCGCCAGAATATTGGAGGAAGGGTTAATTCAAAAGAGACTTGTTCTGAACATGTGGTTTATATAAAAGAAGCATTAAATTACGGTGCTTATGAAATCAAGGTACACGTTAAATTTGAATTTTGGTAAGAAAAAGTGTTAAAAATTATTAGAGTGAACTAAGGAAAAGTTACAGCTGGCGTTATGACGTATGGGTGGTTTTTCACGCATACTTTAATCGCGTGATTGCGCATATATAAATTGTCTGCGCGGTTGAACGCGACAAAGAACGTCGTCTCAAGAAGGCGAGCTTTCGCGCGTGAAAAACGATTTAGCATACGTCTGGAACGCATTCTTTTGCATATGTCTTTTCACAATCTGGTGTATATACGCAATCAAAATGTCTTTAATGATAGATGAAAGCTAGATAGTTAAAATTACCCCATCTACTTTTTTCTTTTGCTGATGCATGGCCTACACATCTAACAGTACACATCTATTCTTAATTTCAAATAATGTACTTTGAATGAACTAAACTAAAGAAACAAAAATAACTAGTTATACAATTTATATGAAATTTACAATATATCTAAGTATTTTTTTTTTGATGAAATAACTCGATAAGGTTTCACTAATTTTTATTTTCCTCGGACTAATTTCATCTTTAGGTTATAATCAAAAATAATATGTAATGACATTAAGCTGAAGCTAATTAGAGGAAAATAAATATTTCTAAAACTTTACCATGACCTTTTTTGAATGTGTAAAAATAAGATACTTTTAAATGTTTTATACCACAATGTAATATAGAAGGTTATTATGAAATGTTGTCTAAAATATTACCAATTTATAGATAAACGTAAACGTAAAAAGTAGCTACCTTCAAAACTGACTAGTTCTATGCTATCTTGTGTAATTAGGTATTTGTCTTTGATTATTATTTGAAAATTGTAGCCTTTGGATAGTTTAGTTTATTTTTAAACAAATTGTAATGTTTTATGGGTGAACTTCGCCCAATTTTTTGTTAAGTATATTAGCACTGGTGTTCTTATTTCGCCGAAATATTACTAATAATTCTAAAAGATTAAGCCTTAAGTCTAGTATAAAAACGCAAAAATTTTAATTTTTCCATACGTGGAAACGAACGACATCAACACCGGTTGTTATCGGTTGTTATGGACGAAAATATTGCGAAAACTATTAAATGTAAGAAGTGCAAACAACAAGAGAGTGACTCTAGATCGTGCACACATCGATATCGACATAACATAAAAGGCATATGGAATGGCAGCTCTTTTCGTATGGGAAAGATTCCACGTTTGAATGTCTAAAAGATGGAAATATAGCAATCTAATAAGATAATCAAAACGAAAGACATAATTGTGTAATTGTGTACCACAAAATCTGTATATTGTAAATAAATTAACAGCTATCTTCGATTATTTAACAGAGATTATGAAAGCATTAAAGAGCCCCATGGATCCAAAAAAATACTTGTGTAAGACCTCCGATATAGAGGGTCATGTCATCTTGCTAGAAAACTTGAATATTTTAGTGTTAAAGGTATCAGACAAACTACGCAGATAGTATACACGAAAATAAAAATAACAATTATATTAGGGTACCACAGGGTAGCATTTTGGGCCCTATATTATTTGTTATTTATGTTAATCCTTAAAACAGTTAGAAGATTAAAATATCTATAATAAACATACCCTTTATACGAGGGTGCGTTTTTAGGATTGCGCAATGGAATAGAAGGGGATGAAATAATATTACAAAATTATTTTTCTTTTTCAATGTATTCACCTGCAACCCTAACACATTTCTCAGATCTATGAATCAGCTTGTGAATACTTTCATAAATAAAGATTTATCATTCTCTGAAATATACTTCACTTCTTCATCGGTAGAAAATTTCTTTCCTCGAAGCTTTTTTTTTGGTTTGGAAAGAGATAATAGTCGCTGGGAGATAAATCTGGGCTACAAGGTGTGTGATCAATGATATTGAAGCCACCCTTATACAAAGCAACCAATGCAACCCGACTCTTGTAAACAAAAGCATTGTCGTGCAAGCAGCACACCTTTGGTTAATTTTCTTTTATTTCTCTCTGATAGCCTCTTTTAACTGCTCTCAAAATTGAAGCGTAGTATTCTCCGGTTATAGAAACACATTTTTCCTTATAATCAACAAAATTCCTTTTGTGTCTCAGAAAACTGTCGCCATGAGCTTTCCCGCCAACTGCGACACCTTGAATTCCTTAGGCTCTGGTGTATCCTTTTAGGCAACTGCATGGAATTTTACTTAGACTCAGGATTACAGTGATGAACTCAAGATTTATCCCCAGTAACAATTTACTTCAAAAAAACATCCTTGTTTTCATTACACTGGTTTAAAAACGCACGTGAACAGTGTACACGCTGCTGTTTTTGTGGCGGTGTGAGTAATCTAGGCACCAATTATTGACTTTTGATATGCCTAGATGATTATGGAAGACCTTAAAAATGGTTGTTTCAGATACTCCAACCATTTCTGGGAGTTCTTTTTTCTTCAAATGTGCATCTTCCAATATCGACTTTTCGATGAGATCTGAAGTAGTGACCTCAACAGATCACCCAGGTTGGGAATTGTCTTTAATTGATTTCCTGCCTTGCTTATACTGGTATACCATGTTTTTCCCTGCATAAGAGTCCCAGTAAACATTTGACATCTCTTCAATATGGATTGAATACTTTTTCCTTGCTTGATCAGGAATTTAATAAGGGCGTGGAACTCCGGTCTGGCAGATATATGAAAATATTGTTGATAGATCCATGAAATTCCTGGGTAGTACTAACCTTCAAACAGTGTTAAAATTTAATGGGATTCTGACCGTTAGTTTAAAACTTTCAGTCGTTTTAGTTACCCCGGTTTTGTAATTTTCAAGACAATGAATATAATGGAATTTCATGTGTTGATTAAACCTTGATTTTTAATGGGGAAAAATAATTGGAGTCAAACATCAGTGGCTTGATGAGCATTATGGGGACTCTGCACCAGAGAAATCAAATTAAGTGTTCACAAAAGAGTGTTAAAAGACCATAAAATAGGGTTGTATGAGATAGTTGACACCTTCAAGATATCAGAAGGTAGTATCTTTACAATTTTATATGAAAATTTGGGCATGCGAAAGTTTCGAAGTAAGTGCCGCGTTTGGAGCTGTTCAAGCGAAATAAAAAGGATTTCTTGCATCGGTATGTGATAATGAATGTAACATGGATCCTACACTACAGCTGAATGGACAGCAGCCGGTGAAAGTCGGCCAAAACGACATAAAACTCAAAAGTCGGCTGACAAGATTATGGCATCCGTATTTTGGGACGGCCATGGAATTTTGTACAAAACGATTAATAGTGAATATTATATGGCATTATTTAATCAATTGAGTGCAGAAATCAAGAATACGGACCCACATGTGCTGTTTCACCAAGATAATGTCCCGTGTCACAAATAGATAAAAACAATGGTTAAATTGGATGAATTACGCTTTAAATTACTTCCTTGCTAAAGAGTACGGTGGTCTTTAGATTTGGCCCCCAGCGACTACTGGATTTTTGCAGACGTGAAAAAGATGCTCGAGAGAAAGAAATTTGGACGAAACAAAGAAACTGAGGCTTATTTTGAGAGGAAAGACAAATCGTTTTACATAAAAGGCATAGAAAAGTTAAAGGAGCATTGGAATGAATGTACAACTCTTGAAGGAGAGTATGTATATCAGGTTCTAATGATAATGATGTAACTTACAGAAAAAAAGGCAATATTAAATAATATAAAGGATTGGATAATCACAAAATATCCATGAATAATAACAAAACGAGCATAATATTATTCAAACCAAAACCAAAACGAATACAGTAGAACAATTAAAAGGAAACAACAATTGTTACGTCGACTTCTATCCGGTTCGAAGGAGCAAAAATGTTACGTCGACTTCTATCCGGTTCGAAGGACCAAAAATGTTACGTCGTTATGTTAAAACGCACATTTAAATTAATAAATATATTGATAATAAAAACTTTACAAAAATGTACAATTAAAATTTGTAAGAGCCGGTGGTGTTTGTTTTTAGCTGGTTTAAACTGATGTATTCTTCCTTTTCGAGCGCTGGTTTCTGCACACCACGTAAAGGGGTGGAGTTTGTTACTCCAAGGGTAGGTGGTGGTCTGCAAAAGAGGATGATCGGCTGCATAAACTTTCTTCTGCACGGTGTTGCCAAAACATCCATCGCACGTCTTCGAGTGGCTTCCAGATGTTGAAAATACCCGTTAAGCCCTTTATGGCCCATGGACGGTACGACGCGCACAAACACATAATAAAAATAGAGTGTAAATTTACAATTCTTAGGATGATTTATTCTAGCAATAACCAAAAATTCGAGGAAGGATTTTAAGCCGGTACTGGCCGTACACTCGCTGCCCCCAATAAAATGTAAATTCGTTACGGTCCATGCACCCCGTGCAGGTAAGGCCGTAACAACAATATTTTAGATGGTTCAGGCCAAAACCCTTTTACTGAGAACGAAACTAGTCATAATGAAAAAGTAAAAACTTCAGTGTCACGAATATGTTTTTATTTCTCAACCTACTTCATAAAACAATTTTGAATAGTTCTAGCTGATTCTGATTATGAATTTATAAAAGCTTTATGAATTATTTAGTAAAAGGATATTAATTTATGATGATTAGAATTACAGGAAGGATGGAATTTATGTTAGTACTTTCAATTGAGAAATTGTCCAAGCTGATGTGATATGCTATTAAACGACGCCATCAAATCATCTATAGGTATATCTGAACCAAAATGCTATATTAGTATTCATTTATTTAAATTTGATATATGTATTTGATGATTTTGTGAAACAAAAATATTCACAAAAATATCTAAATAAGAAAAAACTCATCACTTCTACCCGTTGAGCTAAAATATCCTACTGCCATACAAACAGGTTAGAATAGAAGAACATTCTTGAAAAGTGAAACTCCATACAAAAGTATGGTTTTGTTTACTGTTTTATAGATTTTGAATTATATGTACAACACAAGTCTAATAAAGTACCAATAAATAAATAAATAACACTGGCTAGAAACCCAAACCCAACGGCAATATTGTAAATGTAATTACCTCCAGTGAACTAAAACCATGGTACCAAATAAAAAAATAGCTGCAATTAAACAACATGTGAGAAAAATACAATCTGTTAATACATGTGTTAAAACGATATTCCCTACACACATCTGCAAAAATGGTAATCCAATAAATGGCGAATGAATCAGCAAATAATATAGAAATTTAAAAACCATTGAACATTTTCGCAACAGAAATGGAAGACAATCTAAAGAATTCTAGAAATAGTCCTACGAAGAATTTAAATAACGATTATTGTACTCAATCAAACTTCTAAAAATTCAAAATTCATCTAGCTGAATAAGCCATTGTGTGATTAATGATGTTGCAATGATCAACAATAAAAGTAAACTTCCCCTCCTAAATTTATTAATTTTTTTATTATATTTAGACCCAGATTTCCTTTTTTCACAAAAACTAAATTGTAGACTAAATATTCAATTCAATAGGCACCTTCTTTTTGTGCTTTCAGAGAACACGCTTAATAACAACCAATGAAAAAATGACATTAATGATACCGACAATTATCTTTCAATATCACAAATATCGATGATCTCTAGTTCTTGAACGAATTTTGTTTATACAGATAATTGACTTCTGGAAATTAATCAATTAATCTCAAATGTTCAGTATTGATTTGAGGAGCAATCTGAGCTTTAACACAGACAATTTTTAAATCAGGAAATTCCTGTGTTGTTAATGGATTTGTCTAAAAATATGATGGTGTCCTTTACGGAGTTCTCCTGTGAAAGTTACAGTTTCAATAAGAATTAATCATCCGATAGATTAATTCTTATTTTTCGAATAAAAAGCATTCGGTTTACTTAAGCGGGATTTGTCAAGTGAGATTTATAATTTACATAAACGATCTACCTCAGCAGAGTAGTGGTAGTTCTACTATCTTATTTGATGACGATAAGATGATATTAAAATGTGACGCTAGTATAAAAAAAAGAACATGCTTCTAAAGCTACTCTAACTGGTTTATTGCTAATAAATTAACAATGAATTCCGATAAGTCAACCAGTGTAAAATTTCTCCTTAAAAAAACAGATATGGTTACAAGTGAATCAAGTTTCTGGATGTATACCTTAAATATATTTTCTAAGATTTAAAAAAACTGTCTTCAAAGATATGCCCCCAATATTTCTTGAATAATCTATCTGTCATCTATCTCTTGGTGAAATATTATAAAATAATAGGTAAAGAATTGATAAATATTTAATTTGTTTCATCAGTGAAACAAACCAAGTGTTTATCGATTATTATCTGCATACTATTTCTATTGTGGGTACCATCTCACATATGAAATCTTATCTACTCTAGCAGTATAGAAAAGCTATTTGCTTTGCAACGTCATTCTACGTTCTTATACTTGTATCTACTGACTATACCCGTTTAACCTACAAATTTTAGCATTATCCTGCATTTATGGGTTGAAATGGGTACTCTGAAAAATGTTAGCATTCATAAGCAAAAGCGTCAAGGTCATAGTCGCAACACCAGATCAGTTGACCTTATCAGACTGGACTTTCAAAGATTCTATAAATATTAAAATGGTATAAATAACTTTGGTCTAAATCTCTAAAATAGTCTACGAAATGACGTAAAAAATTTGCAGGTAGAAAAGTTCAGACATGTATTTAAAATGTATTTTCTTATCAGAAAGATTCTTCTTAATTGAGGAATATTGGAGAAATAGAGGTATTTTGAGCTCATTAAGAGCACAGTTGGGTTCGAGTGGATGAACATTTAGTTAAGTAAACTCTATTCCCTGACTTATGAGCTCTTTAATTGTAATTTTAAAAATATATATTTCATAAATAAATTAACTAAAGAATAAAGTCTGGTATAAATAGGAGAATTCCATAACAAAATTACAGTCTGAAAAAGCTTTGAAAATTTCCCTTACATCCTTATAGGCGTCGCCCAAATCTCCACTAAAATAACTCACATGAACAGAGACCCACCGACAGCAAAATTATTAAATAAGATCAGTCAAGATTTACCAAAAATGTACTTATTGCAATAAAAGTTGAAAAATCTCACGTGATAGTAATATTGTAAAAACAAAATGTATGAATTTATAACATTCGAAAACCTAAGCCAAACATGAATTTTTCATAATTTAATAAAGGCTTAATATCTAACATTATTATATTTCTTTCCATTCCTTTCAAAATATTAAAATTTTAAATAAAAATCCCCTAGCACTTCACCTTTATGCTCGAATCAAAACCAATCAACCATTTTGACCTGTAGTTTTATATAACAATATTTTTTTGAGAATCTTAGCTGTTAGAATTAATCGACATTTAGAAAAATTAAGAAAAAAATCCATTAAAACCTGCAAAAAAATGTTTAATAAAAGAATACGTTTAACTGGTAAGAGATATTTTAGACAAACAAAACATTAATACCGTAATAAAATCTTAACTTTTCGATTCACTAGAAATTACTCTAAATGATTTTTTGTTACAAATTGATAACAATTTTTTCAACAAAGTAGTAGACTATCTATGGGATCGCCCCTTGTTAGCAATTTTGTTTACAACAAATATAAATAAATATAAAATTAATTAATGAAATCAATCCTCAACCCCCGGCATAATCCTTGTTACATCCAACATCGGTCATCCACACAGTAACTCTAATTCCAGACCTTTGTTCTGATGACTTATAAATAAAATTTTATTTTAATATTCATTCCCAATCAACTCCTCTTCCTCCCGATTATACAGGGTGAGTTTTTTTAGATATTCTCTATGGGGATCTTGGAAATTATAAGAGATAGAGAAACGGTTAAATGGGGAAAGAAGTGTAGATTTACGAGACGAATAAAATTCTACTTTCAAAATTTTCAATAAAGTCAAGGGTAACTAGATATTATGCAAAAAGTAAAAAGTGTCATTTTATTCAAATCAATATATCTCGGTTATTATAACAGATAGAAAAAACTGTAAAAGACAAAGTTTTAGATAATTTTATGCAGATTAATAAAAAAAAAATTAAAATGGAAACCATAGTTGGCTATGACCTCATTCAAAAGTTAATTTGTTTCTCTTTAATCTAATATCACATAGTATATAGTTATTTCTAAAAATAAGTGAGTTATAGTCCGATTACTCTCCTTCCTGTAGTAGGTAAATTATTTGAATCCATCCTAAACGAAAAAATTCTAGAATCCTAGAATGTATTCATTCCCGACTACCAATTTGGTTTCATCCCTCAAAAATTCACCACCACCAGCACCATCTTAATTTCCAATCTCCAAACAAAGCATCTCGATGGCTACACATCCGCTGTGGAATCGAGGTCTGCTTTATAAATGTTTCCTCCTAAAAATCCCTAAACACCTTCTCATTCTAATCCATGAATTGATTAATAATAGATCCTACCAAATAAAAATCCATCAATCATTTTCCAGATCATTCCCCGTACAAGTAGTACTTTATAACCTTTACTCCCACAATATATTTCACCCCGATCCAGCACACTTCGATCCCACCTTATATCCTCTTTTATTTGCGGATGACACTGTACTAATCGCACATGCACCTAACCTCTCTATTGCCCTCAACTTCTTACAAATCGCATTAAAATCGCTACAAACCTGGTTCCGAGAATGGCGAATTGAAATAAACCTTACAAAATCTAAACTCTTATTCCCTTTCACAAAATTATCCCATCTTCTCCCAAAATTAAAATCCATCAAACCGAAATCCCACCCTTTTATACCTGTAAATATCTAGGAATCCTATTCGATCATAAACTATCCTTCAAACCAATCTTTAAAAATCAAGTTTTACAACCAAAACCGCAACCAACATTTATAAATCGATTTGTCGACCCTTCTTAGACTATGGATCAATCCTTTTCACATAATATCGTCCTTCCACTCTGCATCATATTCAAGTGGCAGAAAGATCCGCACTCCGCACCCTTACCAAAATTTGACATCCAAATAATCCTCTTCAAAAACCATCCAATGATCTACTTTATGAATCCACCTAAATAATTCCCATTACCCAACGAGCATTAGCCATAAGCACCAAATTTGTTACTAAACCCTTCAACCTAACTCGGTTCTGTAATCCCAATATTCCCACAAAATTATCCGGACAGTTAAATTCAACTAGCTTCAATTTCTTTATATTTTGCTTATTTCATTTATGACGGTTTCGCCTTTTTTGGTGTAGATTCCCCCTTGGTAACCCATTGTTTAGATTGTTGTAGATTGTTGTCTGGTTTCAGGAGTATAGTAATGTATCCATGTTTCATCCACAGTGACGAAACGACGCTTAAAGTCCTCCGGATTCTTCTGGAACAGCTGCAAACCATCCTTGCAACATTTCACACGATTCCATTTTTGGTCAAGCGTGAGCAATCACGGCACCCATCTTGCGGATAGCTTTCTCATGTCCAAATGTTTATGCAAAATATTATGTACCCGTTCAGTCGAGATGCCCACAGCACTAGCAATCTCACGCACCTTAACTCTTCTGTCATCCATCACCATATCATGAATTTGATCAATGATTTCTGGTTCCACGGGACGTCAAGAACGTTCAGCGTCACTTGTGCCCATATGGCCAGTCCGAAAATTTTGAAACCACTTATAAACTGTTCTAATCGAAGGTGCAGAGTCATCATAATGTTTATCAAGCGTCTCTTTAGTCTCCTGAAGCGTTTTGCCTTTCATAAAGTAATGTTTAATCACCACACGAAATTATTTTCCGTTCATTCCTTGAAAATCACTCGACTTCCTTGATTCACACGAATGCCAAACACAAAAAATTAGACCAATATGGCTGAAACTTAGTGTGAGTTCATTCAAGAGATGCGACTAACTAAACATGACCTCGATACGCGTCGGTAGTGCCATCTCTCGGACTTTGCACGGACTTTTCAAATCACCCTCTTATATATTATATTATTGTGAATATTTGTAAGTTACTGGAATAAATATATATACTTCAAATATGTAGATGATATGATTGCGTGCATAGTTTGATTAGTTTATCAAGTTAATTAATTAACAATATACACTCAAAAATTCAATTACCAACAGAGAAAGAAAACGATAAAAAAATATATCTTTTAAGATTTTACGCTCATTCGGCTCTTTCAGCAAAATATGTCTACTTAATGAAGAGACTGATTTAATTTATTCACCGTCATTTAAGCTCTTATAATTAAATAAATCTCTTCTGAAAACACCGCACCTTCATCCCCTTAGCGCCTAAATGTCGCAGGTAATTAAATTCCAAAAACTATTCCTAGCACGTCAGCTAATTAGAATCACGCTCGTCTATAAATTGTTAACATTCTGTATTTCATTTTAGACAACACTTGATAATGACTTTCAAGGATCTAAACTATAATTGTGTAATTATTGTTTTTAATATTAATATTAATATATAAAATAGCATATTGTGGTATAAAACATTGAAAATTGTCTCATTTTTTAATTGAAAATAATTATTATGTAGTAAAAACAAAAGTGAAATTAATTAATTATATAACTATGTATGTTAATTAATTGATTAACGTAACTTTTTTCGTATTGTATATTTAATATTTATTTGCCGTTTCATGAAAAATAAAAAAAATACGTACTTTCGCTTTGAGTTCGCTCTCCAGCATCCTCGTGTTTCCGTTCTCCGCTAATTGCCTAAGACCCTCGCTGGCGATGTCTCCGTAATTCCAAAAAGTGTAATCAACCGTGTGCGACGCCCCTATTATATCACTAAAACGGGTCAGCCATCCGTTCGACGGGAAATCTTTCGGATGGGTGTTCCGCGACCATAGACCCTCGAACGTCACCTAAATCACACCACCACCCCGTTTAAAGCCGGTCCCAGTTAATTAGTCTCGACTATTTACCTCGTATTTGGCCTCGTCGCAGGCGCAGCAGTGGCGCAGGATATTCGGCTGGGTGTCCTCGCTCTCCTGCAGTTCCTCGCAGAGGATTTTGGACAGGGGACCGTCGTCGGAGAACCACACGTCTCTGGTTTCGACCACCGTTGCTCTGATCGCCACGCAGCCGCTTCCTGCTGGCGGGGCCAACCACAGCACCTGAAATGTAATTCATTAGACTGAAATTAATTCGCACACTATCCGCGGTGTGATATGCAAATTTTTGTATTAAATTTTAATTGGTTTTTCAAATGCATAACGCTGAAAATGAATTTTATTAAAATTCAATCATGCACTTTAAATTCTAATTCCCGGCGAATATAATTAATTGAGATTTTTTAAAATTAAATCCTACGGGGAAACCTTATAGTTTTAAACTATATATATATATATATATATATATATATATATATTTAATTATAATTACACATGAAAATGTTTTAACTTTCTTTTAATAATAATAATAATAAATCTATTTACTGAACAGTTTTCTTTTGCTAATTAAATACTTAAATTAACCGTTTGAAGATCTACAATCGAATTAAGAACTAAAACTAATTTCAACATAACTTACATTAATAGCACTACATGTATACATCTAGACATAACGGCTATAATAGCATAGCTCCACTAACGAACTGTGATATAGCGTATCTGGAGATTGCTATTACATAACAACTTCTGTTATGCGATAAATGATAAGAGCACAAAAAACGTTACTTTGTACTTAATGTGATTTAAGTTATGTGACGGTAGCTATTAGTTATGTAATTCAATGCCTTTAATTTAAAGATTTAATAAGAGTCGTAGTTATTTTACCTATTGGCTGTTAGTTATTGCATAATTGTTGCTAGATAACTCTGAAGTAATGCTCGGAGAAATTATTTTTTTTATTAACATTGACAAAATCATAAAATAGTGTGTACGGTTCAAGTAAATTCGAATTTATACCTGCTTGATTTTGTGTGAATAGAAAAATGTATATTTGAGAGGATATATAAATCTCGTATATCGTATTGCATGATTTTATAAATAAATACAATTTGAGTGTGTTGTCGTGTAAGTTGGAGGGAAAATATTTTAAATTTCTCTTATTTCTCTTTCATTTGCCTGGGAGGATATTTGTGATAATCCAGTGCCTTTAGAAATTTTCTCGTCTTTGAGAATATGAATATTATAACATGCGTTCCATGACACAAAGCAATATTCTATTTACTTGGAATAAATATGCAGTAGAAGTTAATTAAAGGAATGGTTTTCTGTAATGGAGTAGGCATCCTAATAGAATGTAGCATGTCTTAGTAAAACTGGATGTATGAATAATTTAATTTAATTTAACGTCAATGTCCATAATAAGAACGCGAAAGGATAAAGATGGTTGTTATTTTATTGTAGATACATTTTACTTGATTAAGTTTATTGATAACTATTCAAATTTAATATCTAAAAATATGTAAATGTAATCCATAAATAAGGGATCCATCATATAATTTATTTAAATAATTGGGCGTTTTAAGAGAGAAAAAAATCTTTATTAAAGTTAGTATATAATTTTAATTTATTATTATAACAATAATATTTTTTTTCAGTCTATGGGGCGTTATAATTTTCTTGAATATATGTAGATGACCAAAGCGTAGCAAACAGATTTAATATAAAATTAAAATTATAAAATAGCTAATAGTAAAAATGCAAGGGGTTCGATATTGAAACATTGCAGAATACCACGAAAACAGTTAAATGCTTGTCATTAAAACTATCTGAAGTGACCATAAGCAAATTATGCAAATAGCTGCGTATACAAGTAATTAAATTCTGCTCACTTATCTATATCTATATATTATTAATATACAGGGTTATTAACGCTATACGGCACGGAATATTGTGGCCAAAATACGTGTCTTTTAAAAAGTTTCACTTTGGGGATATATGGGGGTCTATTAGGGCTACTTTTTAAAATTACTTTCATAATATACAGGGTGTCCCAAAAACGCTAAAAGTATCAAAGTTGTGTTTTTTTAATGAAACACCCTGTATTTTATTGCATTTTTGGATCCTTCGATCAAAATAAGTGTGTGTTTTAATAAGGTTTTTATTACCTAAACCTTAAGGTTTTTGAAATAATTTGAATTTTGTAAAAATTTAACCTAATTTTCATATTTCAAATACTTAAAAAGTAATTAAGTTATGCATACCAAATTTACACTGGAATGTAACAATAGATCATATTTTATTTCCCAAGTATAATAAACTTGACATCTTATGCCGGGTGTAAAAAAAATGGAATTAAACAAATGAGAACTTTAAATGGCTATAACTTCAATTATTTAAATAGAACGCCATATTTTTTAATTTGTCAGCAAATGCACTTTATAATTACCTATCTTATGGTATTTTTATCTTAAGTCTTAAGTCTTCTCGTTTTTACAGAAAAAGCCAAAATATTGTTTATTGCACCGTTTTAGTACTTTTTAAGTAAAAATTTTAATGTATCTAGTTTTCCATCGTATTTAAAACGTAAGATAATTAATTTAGTCTGTTACTTTAGTTTAAAAAGGCTGTCTTTTGTTATAGTTGTGTTATTTTGTATTTTTGAGTTAGATCGTTAGTAATTGTTATTATGTGAACATCGTTGTTGTATGTAATAGTAAAAAATGAAAATTTACACAGATTTTCTTATACTAGGGTTTTTATAACTGACACTTCCAATTTCTTTAAACTGGTTTAATAGTCTCTCAAAAATGGCTGGCTTAGGGTGATTTCTTTCGGGAAACCTTTAAGTATAAACTCGACAAGCCAATAAACAATTTTGATGACATTCTCCAAGCATAAAAATAATGCCAATATCCCCTTCTTTTGAGTAAATCTTCATTTTTTACCAAAAAAATACAACAGCGATGTTCAAACAATAACGATTACTAACGATCTAACACAAACATGCAAAATAAGACAACTATAACAAAAGACAGGCTTTTTAAACTAATGTGACAGACTAAATTAATTATCTAACGTTTTTAAATACCATAGAAAACTAGATACATTAAAATTTTTACTTAAAAAGTACTAAAACGGTGGAATAAACAATATTTTGGCGTTTTCTGTAAAAACGAGAAACTTAACACTTAAGATATAAATACCATTCGATAGGTAATTAAAACGTGCATTTGCTGATATTTTAATAAATATAGCGTTCCATTTAAATAAATGAAGTTATAGCCATTTAAAGTTTTCATTTGTTTAATTTCAATTTTTTTACACCCGGTATAAGATGTCAAGTTTATTATACTTGGTAAATAAAATATGACCTATTGTTAAATTTCAGGGTAAATTTGGTATGCATAACTTAATTATTTTTTAAGTATTTGAAACCAGAAAATTAGGTTAAATTTTTACAAAATTAAAATTATTTCAAAAACCTTAAGGTTTATGTAATAAAAACCTTATTAAAACACACACTTATTTTTATCGAAGGATCCAAAAATGCAATAAAATACAGGGCGTTTCATTATAAAAAACACAACTTTGATACTTTAAGGGTTTTTGAAAGCAATTTTAAAAAGTAGCCCTAATAGACTCACATATATCCCCAAAGTGAAACTTTTTGAAAGTCACGTGTTTTGCCGTATAGCGTGAATAACCCTGTATAATAAGTATATCATATTGAATGCTTTTGACAAATCAGTATTATCGCGATTTAGATATGAACGAAAAGAAAATTATTTTAAGGGCCGAAGGAACCTCTGCAAAAGGAAGGACTGTTATACATTATGAATTGTAATTGTTTGATATTGGCGGATAAATATTATCAATCATCTTGGAATATATACGAATAATTGAAGAAACTATTCGCAGCTTTGAAGAAAAATTGTTGAAAATGCAGCCAAACTGAAACAAGAAAAGATAGATGTTGCCCAAAATTTGGAAATTCTAGAAACCTCTAAAAAATTTAGGTAAGAAGAATTATAAAAACTTTGAATTGAAGTGAAAGAGAAATGCTGCAAATTATTAAAACTCAACCAATTTGTAAGAGAAATAACTTAAAAATTTAAAGAAATACCCTTCAATTTAGAAGAAAATTTGCTAGAAACTGTTTAATTGAAACATACGGGACCAATAAACAAAAAAATAGTAGAAGGGTAGGAAGAAGTAAATTAAACGAAATAAATGCTATTCCTGTTCATGGACTATAAATGCAACGACCTCATTTTAGTGGTCAACCATCCTTGAACCAATTCCTCAGGGGAGTTCCTTTGGCATTACAGCAATCAGAACGATATTGGATATAGAATAAAGGGGTACCACATTGACTTACTACATCGAGATGCATTGAATATCTTGCAACATCTGAAAATGAGGCATGATCAAACTAATCTTAAACATATTTAACCTTTGGGACTTAAGAACCGCTGTCAAAAATATGATGAAAGTCTGCAGGAATTTCTAACGGATAGAGTTCGTTTAAAACGACTTTTATATCACAATAGGTCAGAGTAGATGTTGATACTTGATCGATCAAGCAAGTTACTATAATTAGAACTTAAAGAGTTTGGAAAAAGGAGAGCCGTAAGGGATATGCAGGATATGAGCAATGAGATTTTGACAAATAAGAAAAACAAAATGCTGGGAATGAGAGAGGTTTGGTTATACTTAATGTATGATTCATTGATTTCATCTGCAGTCAGTATACCCCATAGGGGTGGATTTGTAAATAAGATACTTATTTGTTTATCTATTTATTTAATTAGCATCTTTGTACTCCTATTAACAAAATAACATAAAATTTATGGTATAACATATTAAAATATAAGTACTTAAAATTTTAGTCAAAAGGAGGACGGGCGGATTTCTCTTCATCGAAACATTTGTTTCAAATTTACCTTATCAGTTTCCTGACATATGTTTCGACAACTGCTGGACAAGCTATGACAAACAATTGTCGAAACATGCCAGGAAACTGATAAATTAATTATGAAACCAAACAAGACTCTTATTTACAAATCCATCCCCGTGATACTGTTTTTATAGAGTAGACTACTACTAGATACCCGTACTTCTAGGATTATTATTCGATCGGATGTTTACTACTAAGGTTCGACAAATAACATAAACTACAACATGAGGATCTGCTACTATTAACGCAGAATTAAACCTATAATTACCATATGTCCCATAGTATTTTAGCATCAAATTATGGTAGCAGATCCCGAGCGAGGGTTACCACCTTTACGTGGTGCAAGGGATAAGTACCCTCAATGATCGTAAGTGAGAAGGGAAACGAAGAGTAACCCAAACCCCTACAATGAATATTTCAAAACGGGAACCTAGTCACCAGGTGGGTACGTGCGAAAGCACGCAATCCCACCCCGCGGAAGCGGGCAGCCCAGTCGGATCTGGTGTGGGCAAATATTCATTATCCGGGCGAAAGCCCTCCAAGTCAACCCCCAAAGGGAGACAACCGTCCCAAAAGGACTCCAAACAAACTGGTGCTAAGCCATCGGCCACCAAACCTGGGCCTAGCACCTCTAGCAAAGCCGAACAATGTCCAGGCTCCCCTTCGGGCAAGCCCGTGGACGCCCGACCTTCAATGAAGGAAGCGGCTTACAGAATCCGTGGCAAGTTTGAGGCCATTCCAGAACAACAGCTATCCGATAAGGACAAGGCTTCCCTGGAATGGGCTCGAAATGTCATCAAGTTGCACGAGGCAAAAGTCAGCCAGACAGGCTTGTCGAAAAGACAGCGCTCTCTGGACGAGAACCCCCCCGTGTCTACGAAGAAAGCGAGGATTGGTCCCTCTCCTAAAACCACCAAACGGCCTCCTAACCGCTCCTACAGCGAGATCCTTAAGGAACACCTCGTATGGGCAGTAATTGACAGGAGCCACAAAGAAGGGTCCATCTCGGCAGCCAACTGGAAGTTGGTAGAGATGGGCCTCCTAAAAGCATACCTGGACATTCTCGAGAAGAATCCAGGACCCGCTCCCAAGTGCAGAGACGCAGGTTGGCACCAGGGTCATGTAAAGCTTATAGCCTGTGCCGACCAAAGATCGGCAGAACTGTACAAGCTTGCCATTGGGGAATTGGGTGAAGTCTGGCCTGGGGCTAGAATCGAGGCTGTAACAAGGGACCAGATCCCGAACAGTCCGAGATCTAGAGCCTGGATCCCAGCAGAACCCTCGGACCCTAGTACGATCCTGAAGATCATTCAGGTGAGCAACCCCACGCTACCCACCAAAGATTGGAGCGTGGCCAAAACAAGCGAGGCAAGGGGTAACACGAGGCAGGCGATTGTCGTACTGAACGAGGAATCCCTAACCTTGCTTGAGGATTGCAAATGGGTGATAAGTTACGGCTTCGGCTCTATCACCCTGAGCATCTATAAAAAAGACCAACTGACTTCCTCCAAGAAGAAGGAAACATCTCAAGAAGCGATGGAAACCCATCATTCCTCTGTGTCGGACAGCGACACCCCATCGGACCTAGGTAGGCTATTCCGCCCCTTGGGCTTCGATGAGGAGAGCGAACCGGACATGAATCCGTCGCTCTCCTCTGACATCGAAGACGAAAACGATAAGACGGTCGTCGAGGTGTCATGTAAGCATCCGGCCCAAGATGGCGGGGGTAGTGCAAATTAACCTCCACCACTCCAAGGCAGCTTCTGCTGCTCTGCTCCTTCGCCTAGCACACAGAGGGGAGGGCATCGCCCTTATCCAAGAACCCTGGATAGTGGGGAACAGGATCTGTGGACTAGGCTCCAAAGAATATAGACTATTCCACATGCAGGACTCGGGTAAGCCACGCTCCTGCATTCTCATAAATAAAAGATATAATGCTTTTATCTTGCCAAATTTCAGCAACAGCGACACTGTTGTTGTATCAATGGAGTACCAGTCCTACACGCTATGGCTGGTCTCCTCCTATTTCGCCCACGATAAAGAAATCCCCCCCGAGGGTCTGAGTGGGCTCCTTGACGCAGCTAACCGGGAAGGAGCCAGCGTCCTAATTGGAGCCGATGCGAACGCCCACCATAGCATCTGGGGAAGCTCGGATTCCAACACAAGAGGTGAGTCACTTTTAGAATTCTTACTTACTTCCAACCTCGCCATATGTAATGAAGGGAATACCCCTACCTTTATAACTGCTAATAGACGAGAAGTTCTGTACATTACTCTAGTCACCGAACAATCGTTCAACATTATCAGGAACTGGAAAGTGTCCTCTGAACACTCCTTTTCTGACCACAGATATATCGAATTCAACCTTGATATTCAAATGCAAGACTGCCCCAGATTTGTAGACAAAAGGAGAACCGACTGGGAAAAGTATAGAACTGCCCTATCGAGTACTCTACCATCTGAGCCACCCATACCCACCACAGTGGAGGAGCTGGATCGGATGGTGGAGGTCTTCTCCAATGCATGCAACAAATCAATAGACACTGCGTGTCCCAGTACGCCAAGAAAAGGCAAAAGCAAACCTACTTGGTGGACCCCTAAACTAAACTCCCTAAGAAAGGAGTGCCGTAGACTGTTCAACAAAGCTAAGTGCACCAATGAATGGTCAACTTATAAAGACAGTCTCAGAAGCTCCAAAAGTGAAGTAAGAAAGGCCAAGCGGACGGCATGGAAGTCATTCTGTAACCAAATCGAAGACACTTCAGAAGCATGTCGACTGCGCAAAATTCTTTCTAAAGATCCTGTAGTCCCAGGTTTCGTCATGAAAGAAGACGGCACCTGGACTAGCTCATGCAAAGAAACGCTCGAACTTCTGATGGACACTCACTTCCCAAGAGGAATAAGCAATGAATCCATGTCCACAGAAACTTCTCATTCTCAATGTCCCGTTCACAAGATCGTGAGCAGAGAGAAGCTTATATGGAGCATCAAAAGCTTCAAACCTTACAAATCAGCTGGGCCAGACGGCATCAGTCCAGTTGAATTGCAAGAAGCCCAGGACATAGTTATACCATGGCTGGAAACCATGTTCGTGGGGTGCCTTAACTTCTCGTACATCCCGAGGATGTGGAAAGAGGTGGAACTAACTTTCATTCCCAAAAGCGGGAAGATATCCCATACAAGACTAAAGGACTTCAGGCCCATAAGCTTGTCCTCATTTTTACTCAAAACACTAGAGAGGTTACTTGACATCTACATAAAAGGGAGCATAAACCCCCAGTTGTTGTCAACCTCGCAACATGCGTACACCAAAGGGAAGTCCGTGGAAACAGCTCTGCACTCCCTGGTTAGTCAAATAGAAGGAACAATGGGACACAAGGAGTACACGCTGGTGACCTTCCTCGACATCGAGGGAGCGTTCAACAATGTGTACCCTGAAGCCATTGAGTCCGCCTTAAACGCAACTGGAATTGAGGCAACAGTTGTCGACCTCATAGGCAAGTTGCTCCGAGGAAGAAACATCCGTTCCAAACTAGGGAACTCCCGTATAAGTAGGCAGGCGAACAGGGGCACGCCACAGGGCGGGGTCCTTTCTCCCCTACTCTGGAACCTTGCGTTAAACGACCTTCTCTTAGATCTACGCAACTCCGGATGTAGGGTAGTAGCCTACGCAGATGATGTGGCCCTAGCCATCTCAGGGAAACATCTCAATGTAATGTCCCAGCTCACACAACGAGCATTACTAATACTAACTCAGTGGTGTGAACGATGCGGCCTAGGCGTAAACCCACAAAAAACTGAGCTAGTTCTTTTTACTAGGAAACACAAAATCCCCAAATTCTCACCCCCCATCTTAATGGGAGTAGAATTGGAGATAAAAGAACAGGCTAAGTATTTAGGTATCATACTGGACCGAAAGCTCAGTTGGAAACCTAATATCCAGGAAAGAGTATGGAAAGCCACCGTGGCGCTGTACTCTTGCAAAAAGACGGTAGGCAAAAAATGGGGCATGAAACCCAACATCACCTACTGGCTCTACAAGGCAGTAGTAAGGCCAATACTCTACTACGGCGTATTGATATGGTGGACTGCTTTGGACAAAAAGGTTCACCAGCAAGCATTTGGGACGGTCCAAAGGATGGCAACCCTGATGATTACAGGAGCTATTAGGACATGTCCCACGAAAGCACTGGAAACAATCCTCAATCTGACCCCTGTGGATCTCCTCGGCAAGCAGATTGCGCTAACAACAGCATTAAGACTGAACTCAATCTGCCGACTCACAACTAATACGTGGGGACACACAAGAATTCTCAAAGAATTCCCCGGTGTCCCTAAGAATATTGACCGCTGTCTACCGATCCCTGCATTTCATAACAAGTTCTCCTCCCAGATCCCTACCAAGGAGGACTGGGCGGTGGACAAAGAAAATGAAGCAGGGACACTACACGTCTTCACGGACGGTTCTAAGCAGGACACAAAAGTTGGGGGAGCAGTCTTCTCCGAAGACCTGAAGATCCGACTATTCTTCAGACTACCAGACTACTGTAGTGTACTACAGGCAGAAGTAATCGCCATAAATACTGCAGTAGAATGGCTAAGGACCAATAGGACAAACGCAAACCGGGTCCACATTTACACTGATAGCCAAGCGGCAATCAGGGCTCTAACAGGTGTGAGTAGCACCTCAAAAGTGGTATCTGATTGCCGGAAATCACTAAATGAACTGGCAACACAGACAAACGCTCAACTCATCTGGGTGCCTAGCCACAGCAACAACCCGGGCAATGACACAGCGGATGAGCTGGCTAAGAATGGAACGAAGCTTCATTCGTCCTCAATAAACCATCACCCAGGAATTCCCTTAGCGACTAGCAAGGAAATCCTAAGCAATATCATCCTAAACCTAACAAACAAAAGGTGGATGAATGAGAGCAGCTGTAGCACAGCAAGGCAGATTTGGCCACGCTGCAACAGCAAAAGAAGCGATGGCATCATCTCATTAAAGAGACATGACATTGCGCTAACAGTGGGAGTCATCACGGGACACTGTCCCATTGGCAAACACGCAGAAAGGTTAGGAATAGCCCACAACGACTTTTGTAGAGGGTGCCTCGACGAAGAGGAGGAGGAAAACGTACTCCACTACCTCTGTCAATGTCCCGCGCTGGCCGGAATAAGAGATTCCTCCCTAGGCCGTTCCTTTATGAATGAGCTCTCTGACATCGAGACAACCGATGCCAGAAGCATAGCCAGATTCATAAATGGCTCCAAATGGTTCCCATAAGAACTCAGGAAAGGGAAATTGGTATCACAACGGGCCTATCTAGGCCTAAGTGTGCACCTCTTCGTGGTGCTGCCACACCCACCTAACCTAACCTATGGTAGCAGATATAAAATATTGGTAAGTTTTTGAAATGGACGTCATGAATACTAAAGGATTTAAACTAGATCTCAAGAATGGAATCTTAAAAATTAATGGTAAAGGAGATAAACTTCAGAGTTGGAAAGTGCGATTTACCCTTCCATCAGAAATGTCTTAGGACGCGTGTAATGGAACCTAATTTTAAAAAAAGGAAAAGAAAGCTTCTAGGTATCAGCTTTGAACCAACCCTCACGTGGTTCAGTCAGTGTGACGAATTTGCAAAAAAGTTAGTATCTCTAATCTCTCTAATCTATTTATTTAGAAATATAGATGCTTCCAAAACAGTATTGATTAATGCATATCACGCGCTATTTCATTCCAAAATGAGCTACGGCATAATAATATGGGGCCATTCATTCTGCAGACCGAATTTTTGGATTGCAGAGAAAATTATCAGGATAATTACTGGGGTTCACCAAAGAAAAGGCACTAAAGGCATTTTTTCAGCGATTAGAGATCCTAACATTACCTGGTGTATACGTCTTACAAACTCTGCTGTACGTAAAACAGAATCTGCATAAATAGGAATTTTACAAGACTGAACCGAATTCGTTGCGGTGTCAATTATTACGGATTAAAGTTTTACAACTGCTTTCCCTTAGAAATAAGAAATCTTAATAGTATTAAATATAAAATGTATCTAAAAAAGCTATTATTAGATAGATGAACATTTAGCATAGATTAATTTTTTAATTATAGATTTTTAACCCTGTCGTTAGTTTAAGTTAGGACGAGTGTAAATTTTTTTGGATATATAGAGCACAATAAAATACTATTACTATAGAAGATAAGCGAAATGATTGATAATTAGCAGGAAATTTTAGATCAAACGTATACTACAATCATTGAACCCATGATGATTGCAATGAAGAACGAGGAATAGCCATAGACAAAACCCTTATAAGATTGTCTATATAATTGAGGAACAAGATTTTGCAAAGATATTGTTTGCCAGCTTCATGAATATTAAGAAAGATCACAACAGATAATGAAACAAAAAAAGGAATTAAGTATAACTACAAAAACATGATAAAAATTCGATCTAAAAGCTAAAAAATCTAGGATTTTTCCAACACTGGACATAAATGGACGGGCCAACATCGTTTAATATACGAGGAGAGACAATTAATGCATTTTTTTCGGCCACGCTTGGTCGTAAAACTGACACATTTCGTATCAACTGATCATTCCGTGTGGAACAACATTCAATATTCCAGTTTCGTTTCAATGAATTCTGATAAGTGACAGTGCTATACGTAACTGTTAAAATGGCGTCTGTAACGAAGGAGCGATCTAAACAACAGTGATTGAGTTTTTTTTGGAGGAAAACCAGGGCATCTCAGATATTCATAGGTGCTTGCAGAATGTCTATAGAGATCTGTCCGTAGATAAAAGCAAGGCGAGTCGTTAGGCAAAGCGTGTGACATTATCGCCGTGAGGTCTAGCAAAACTGTCTGATCTCCCGCGTGCCGGCCGGCCGTGCACATCTGTGACCCATGCAATGTCGGATCAATCAAACATCTCTTTGGTCAACTGGACGTCTCTGTTGGTAGTGCTATCACAATTGTTCACCGGCTGGAATATTTAAAGGCTCCCTCTGGGTCCCCCGATGTCTAACCGAAGATCATAAGAAGCGAAGGAGAACCATCTGTACGGAATTGCTTGCTCGGTATGATTTTGATTTTTTGTCAAACATTGTTACATGCGATGAAACGCCAGATCTCACACAAATCCGCAGCCGAGAGGAGCTCACAAAACTTCGGTGGACTGTTCTTCTTCATCCACCCTACAGCACCGTCTGATTTTCATTTGTTTGGCCCAACAAAGGACGTACACTTGGGGAATAACATGGTGTATTTGAATGCCCAATAAAACTACCTAATCAAATTTATGATAAAAATGCTCGACAAACGATGTTACTTGCAAAGAGGGAGTTAATGAAGAGTTTCATTCATGAACGGAGTGCATCCAACATAATTGACGAAGCCAAAGACTAGCTTCGCCAGTTGTGTTGGTTAGGGAAAAGAGTTAAACGGCTCTCGACTATTCTATGAATTGCCGTTAACTACAAAATATGTCTAATTCAAATCTATATTAGAAACTTCCCACAAGATATTTAATTAAAGGAGCTCAAGCTTTAAGTACGTATTTAAAAACATTAATTATGATAACATTATTATAAGATTCTTAGATGACTATATTAAAAATTTACCTACATATTCCTAAATTTTCATATTTATAATATAATCAATTTTATAATAATCTTAAATTTTTACCATGAAAATACATGACCGAACTTGCGAAGAGCTTTAACCCTTTCAAATACCCCACCCTTTCATTATAACTCTTGTACTCTTCCATCTTTTCCTTCATTACTAAACCCTGTCCATTTCGTCTTCCCTTCACACATAATCTATTCTTATCTTTCCACTCTCTATAACATGTCTCGCCATATGATGTGCATCAATACTTTGCAATTTTTCTGAATTTCTGGTAACAATCCACTATTTTCAACTTCCTTCTCTAGCTGGTTCGTGACCATCGTATACCCTATACTCATTACCATTATTATTCTGTAGTTCTAGTCCCCATTCTCTATGATGGCGGTATCTGATTTAGCAGCTTCCTAAATCTTTTCTTCCCTCTCTTTTCTATCTCCCTCTTTTACTGATTTTTCTTGTTTTAATTCAGCAAAAGCTTTTTCCACTTCTTCCTCCATAAAATTATTAAATGTCCACTGTTTTCTTTACATTTTTATGTACATTCTTGTAATGGCACTCCTATTAAACATTTCTTCATCACTTCTACAAATTCTTAATTCTCACTTATTCTTTCTAGAGCCTGCATATTTTTTCATACACGTATGTATTCCCTAATTGCCTTTCTCACTTCTCTTATTGCATTTCGGCATTGTTCATCGAACTAAATACATATTTTCTTATGTTTTCAATTCACTTTTCTTCCGCATCCCACCGTCACTTTCGTTAACTCTTTAATTGATGTAACTGCAACCCACTGAATCTTCTCTAACCTGTTCTTCATATCCGTAATAGCATTTACATCACTCTCCAATTTCTCACATACTTGTTTTTGTTCTGTTTCCTTATCTGTTTCTCTACTTTGAATGGTAAATGGTCAGATATTATTATTTGTTTCACATCCATTATTTTAATATTACATACTATATTTCAATAGGTACTCGTATTTTTAATCATATATATAATGTATCACAAAGTGGAAGCCTCCACAATTACCTATTTAATTCCACCTACTTTTTCTGTTATTTTCTTTAACGCTTGCATTGTTCATTTAATTTGCTTTTTAATTTTTTCACGAATTTGTAAAATTTAGATGCTAAAACTTGTTGCTGTTCAAAAAGAATTACAATAAATAAAATTAAAAAGTAATTTTCAAAGAAGTATACAAGAATGTACAGTACACTAAATAACTGTATTTGTTTTGATGGTTCCGCCCTTAGACATTTTCCCGATAAATATTAATATTTTAACCACTAGACTTTCTTTATGGATCACAAAAATATGCTTTTTACGTTACCCTAATCTGAAGGTAATTTGCAGTTTCCTCTTTTAACTCATCCGAGAATTACACTTCCCTTTGAATTCTAATTTCCGCCGGCGATATAATTCAATTTAAAATGCAGACAAGTATAAATTCCTGAGTTTCCTCTTATCACCAAACATGAGTGAATTGGATTTCTCGCCTTACATTAAGCTCGGCCCTGTAAGTCATCAACTTTACACACTTCAGACATGGGTCGAATCAGGTCAAACTCTCAACTACTTCTTCGCCCCCGATCCTTATTTCATTTCATACCCGCTTTATCCACACAAAAGGATATAATAGAAATGGAAAAATAATCACACCGTTATTAAAATTATATTAAAGCGACGAAGTATTTCCCCGACGCCGGCCAGTCTGCTGGAAGGAAATATATTACAACTGTGACGCTTAAGCCACGTTTAGGATTGTGGGTTTTCTACGGATTACCCTGTTTCCCGATGAGGATTAGTGATTAGCAAACTATTTCCTAACAGTTATGTAATAAATATAATGTAATTTAAAAGTAGCAGTAATAGTAACATGCTAGACGAATTTTAATTCGGGAGGATCAGGAATTCGTAGATTATATTTATTTAACTTGGTGTTAACTGGTTTTAATATCGAAAACAAAAATAATGATATACTTATGACCTTCAAAGTGCTTTGTTTTAATATTAGAAGAAAGGGTAATAAGGGAAAAGTAGAAAAGAATTTATAAAGCTTTCAATTCCTTTTCTTTATAATTGAAGATATTTAAAAATTGAGTTTTCTTTTAATTTAAATTCACTTGTTTCTTTCCATTTTTGAAGTAATGATTTTATTTTCAGATTCAAAGGTTTTGTACAGTTGTTGTTGTTTTGTACAAATGCAACTTTATATTGTATGATAAGAGCGATAGTCGTCTATAAAAATCTAAAACAACAAAGTTTATTGTATTGTCTAAAATTTTACTTAAAAAGAGTTCTTCTCTTCCAAAAGTATGTAATACATTTTTTTCTTCTTTTCAGAGTAAGTAAATTTGTATTCTTTCAGAAAGGAGAAGAATTGTGTTGTACGCCATTTAAAAATTCAAAATAATAGAAATAACTTTTTGGAATCACTTCTTTAATAATATAATAATAAGCTAAATTTGCCGAAACTTTAGTAACAAGTGTAAATGAAGCTTGTTACTAGTTAACAGATAACTCTTTGTCATTATAAAAACTATAGTAACAAATCCCATAAAAGCAAGTGATACCAATAAAGTTATTTGTTTTACTTTAAATGATCAAAATATATTACGAGGTGAAGCCTCTACAATTAACTACTAAATGCCTTTTAAATATTGAAAAACCAAAGGTGTACTTATTACTTACAAAATGCTTTGTTTGAACATTAGATGTATTAGAAGTAAGGATAGCAAGAGGAACGAATAGTTGATTTTGAGGAACAGAAAATAAATTGATAGTCCAGATTTTTTTGTTTCTGCTTAAAGATAATTAAAGAGTGTGCTTATAACTATTTATAAAAAGATAGAAGAGTTATAAAGGAATACCTTGTTATATGGAGACTTGTTACTATCATTGGTGATGTAAGCAATTATAACATTCTTTTATTTCTGAAAATTATTGGTAAGCATAACAATAGTGACGGATTTTCAGGATAAATACATCAATATTTTTGGAAAGTTTTTTTGAGGATAAATAAATGAAATATCATAAGCAGAATATAATAATGTAAAATGAAATACTTTATTATTTTGGTGTAAAGAGAGTTGAAATGTAAGTGAGAAACCAGTAATTTATTGGATCTTACAAATTTGTTGTCGAAGTCAGTATTAACTTTTTTATTTCCCTGCATTGTAATCGTAAATTATTTTGATTTTTTAACATAAATATCTTTGTGATTCTTATATAACAACAACAACAATACAAACATATTTATTAACAGAAGTTTATGTATAAAGTTGTAAGTTGGTATACTTCAAACATTAACTTATGATCAAGGGCTATCGGCCCGCGGTCTTTCAGCCTGGATTTAATTGTCGTGATTGCTAAAGCTCAACAAATCTAACTGCCCACTGATGTGTAAAGGGCATGAACGCTAATGTCGTTATACGTGGTGAATGTCAATTTCATGGTATTTTATCTTGGGAATTATCATAGGAATATCAGGGATAGACATTTTCTTAAGATTTTCTTGGTTGTACTGATTTTTTGTGAATTTTAAGGAGATATGTATCAAACGTTCATCAATAGGGATTATTTCTGTTAATTGGTATAAGAGATTATTGGATGAATTGTGTATAGGATTTAAAGGATATCCAATTTTAGTAAGGATGCAAAGGGCTACTCGTTCAGATACCTGCAGGTTTTTTTAGGACGAGAATTGTTCTAGAATAATAAGAGGACGACCGATCATCATATAGATGCAGACTGCTTTTTTTAGATATTCCTTGATTTCCTTAAGTTAGAAGTTTTGGGTTAGAAGTTTAAATATTAGTTTTATATCAAATGCTTCACCAAGGTGTTTACAGGATTTGGAAGATACATTGTGTTATTATTTATAGTAATTTTATGTTGGGAATTCTATGGATGGTTAAATAGCATGAAGAGCTGGGATTTGTTGGTGTTTATGGATATTCTCCATTACGCAAACTAAGTTTGTATCGAATCGATGGGCTATTAGCGCCGTATCATCTGCATAAGGAATGCAAAGGAATACGATGCAAAGGATTATAATTATATATATCGTAAACAGACATGTTATAAAGAAGCGGAATTTCTTAGGGAACACCTTGTTTAGGAAAAAGTGACTAAATGTTTCAAATTTTAACCTGAAGAAGTCTGCATAAAATAATTCAATTAGGTTGAGAAGATATATTGAGATTGTTGAGGAATTGTACTCAAACAGCAAACCTCTATATCATACTGAATAGAAAACTTTGTGGATATCTAGAAAGGCTATGGTTGATTTCTGATTTTAGAGGTGTGCTGTCTAACAGTTGTGTAAGAATTGATACAAGTAATTAAATTGTTCGGTACTTTGGGGAACCACTTGACATGGAATGCTGTGGTGAGACATGTGGGGCATAAGTTGTTAGGATGGTTTCGAAAAACTTACTGAGAACTGGAAGAAGGGTAATGGATTGATAGATTAAGACTTCTAAGGCATCTTGTTCGGATTTTGATATACATGTTGTAATAAAAAAATAGATCAATGTCACATTGACATAATTAATGTTTTTCGTAAAACCAGTAAAAATACGGTTTTAGTGACCAATAAATAATATTTGTATTCTAAACTGGACCTCCTGCGACGGATTAGTGAAGAAGAGGATCAGCGGGTTCGAGTGGAATTGTATATTTTTTTTCTTACGGTTTGTGTCCAATTATATATTTATTTATGTATGCATGTTAGATAAAGATTAAATACAATACAATACTTTTTTGCATTCTGATGGTGTAATTTGAGATTGATAAATGTTATTCATTATTTAGATAATGTATTGGTAAAGGTTTTCAGGAGGTGATTTTAAGATATTTGTTCTTATTTTCATAACCGGGAACAGTGTTTTACCATTAAGAAAGCTGATGTAATATTCTTTGTCTGTAATAGCATCGTCCAGGGTATGTGGGGTTGAGATATTTGTAAAGGGAATTTATTTGTGTACCAGGAATTTACTTTGAAGTGAACTCAGGTGCCTTCCTATTATAGAACTGGATCTCAACTGTTTTCTGCTCGTTGAGAAGAAGGTTATTTTTGTTGCATCATGCGGATATTTCGGGTTTGGCAATATTTACTTTTTGTAATAGTTCAGGCTGAGTCCGAGCAGATACTATTATGGTTGTATCATCGGCGAAGTTTACAATATATCATTCAGATACGTGTTCCACGAGATCATTTATAAACAGCAAGAATAACACTGGTCCTAACGTAGAACCCTGCACTACACCCGTGTTTATTCGGAACATTCCAGAAGTTTTCTTATCCACTTCTGCGAATATTTGCCTACCCGTTAAAAAGGACACTATTAAATTGTTCACTACACCGCGGATGCCGATTGCATTTAGTTTGTTTAGTTTGACACGCACAAACTGAGGATCGATGGTATCGAATGCACGCGATAAGTCGAAAAACAAACCAACCACACACAGCCCTTGATCCATTTTTGCGTTGATTTCTTGCAGAAGGTGTATACTCGCTGTTTCAGTAGATTTGCCGACGCGAAATTCATGTTGGTTGTCATTTAGTATGTTTAATTGGTTTATGTTATTCCAGAGTTTGACCAGCAACTCTTTTTTGATGAGTTTCGAGAATAGGTTGGGGATGCATACTAGACGATAGTTTGTTTTATCAACTGATGACCCTTTCTTGAATATAGGAATAAGTTTGGAAATTTTTAGAGGGTTAGGGAATACTCCAGTATCGAATATCAGATTTATTAAGTATGTATGTGGCTTGAGAATTTCGTTTGCCACGCTTTTGATAATTTTACTTGTAATTTCGTCATTTCCGCTGCTTGTCTTGTTTTTAAGACTCATTATTGTATTCATAATGTTATCTGCTCTAACTGGTTCTAAAAACATTGAAGGTTGAACGTTACTTGTAGTTGTGCATTCCTTTGATCTATTTTCGCCGAAGTGTTCTCTTAATTTGATAGTAGCGATATTCGAAAAGTATAAACCAAACGTTTCAGCTACTTCGGTTGGACTTGTTACTTTAGTTCCGTCTGTATTATTTAGGAATATCTTTTTTTTTATTTGTTTCCTGCCCAACTCTTCGTTCACCAGGGACCATATTTTCTTTATTTTATTCGGTGCAGCATTTATTTGGGCTCCGATGAAATCTTTTTTTGTTTAGTTGACTAGTAGTTTGTGTTGTTTTTTTTTCTAATTTATACTTAATTTGGATTTCCTCGGATTTGAGTTCATTTTTTAGTTTAAATAGATTTTTTAAGTTACTGCTCGACTCAGATTTCTTTATTTATCCATTTACGGTTGTTTGATTCAACTATAATTTTTCTTGTCATTGAACAGGCAACATTGAATTCTTCAATGAACATAGCATAAGATGTATTGACATCTCCTGTTTCTATGAAATCCCAATTTATTTTACTTAAGAGAAATTTTAGTTCATGTATATTTTTGTCACCCTTTTGTCTGTAAGTTTTCGTTGTTTTCTTTTGGATGTTCTTTTTCTCATGATTTGGTACAGTCATTTGACCCAAATGATCCGAGAGATTTAGATTGACATTGTGTGATGTGAAACTGTCAATATTTGTTACAGCATAATCAATTAGGGATTCTGAGAGGCCATGTTGGGTTTGTTGCATTCTTGTGGGTTCTTTAATTTTGTTAATTAAGTTGAAAGAATTGAATATGTCGTTCAATTCAGTATCGTCTAGTTATAATTTCAAAATATAGTTCTAGAATAGGGGCTTCTTGGAGGAATGCAAATTGTATGAATAAGTGATCTTAATATAAATCGAGAATTATAACAACATCGTAGATCAGGTGCTGGATGTTGGATGTATAAAGCAGGATATCTGGAGCAGAGGAATGTTGTTAATTGTACAATATTTGAATTAACCATAAAAGATATTGTTTTGTTTTGGTTTTGTTCAAACTAAAATCACTGATTATGATAGCATGAGTATATAAAGAGGTTTTTGTAAGGGATGCGTTTTCAATAGAATAGGAATGGTGTATGCATATATTTATTATTTATTCATTTTGGTAAAATTGGTTTTGCCTAGCTTTATCTTCTTGCTGTTACTATTGAACCACCCCGATGGTTTTGGTTGAGGATAAACGAGCATATTTGGATAGAGGACTAATTATAAAAGATTTAACCATGGTGATGGTTGCGATGGTTACTACGTGGTGATCCATAATATAGGCATTAAATTTAAAAAAAACATAAAAACAATTTCATAAATATCCAGAGACAACCAACTGATCGACACTCTCGAACTACGACAAAAATTTAATAAACTCAATAAAGACATTAAAACACTTATACATGAATCCAAGACGAACGTTTGGTTAAACATTTGTAGTAATATTTAAATGATTTAAAAGAGAAAAAGAAATTGAATGGAGATAGAAAAACACATTAAATACAAAAAAAAGATTTTACAGAAAATCTTCGACCCATCAACTAACAAGAGCATCACAGAACCTGACGTAATTGCACAAAAATTTGCTGACAATTTTAACATGAACTATTCAATGACACAAGGCCCCAACTTGATCAGACAAATTTTAAAATAGTAAATGATTGGTACGTTAAATATTTTGAAAAAAAACTACTGTTCAGAACAGACTGACATTTTTACACACGACGAATACTTTAGTATTTTAAAGAAAGGGAAAAGTACAGCGACTGGGCATGACCACATACCCAGACTCATCCTAAAATCCTTTCTATTCCACATACGAGACCACATCATTAACAACATTAATTTTCTATATAAAAAACAATACTTCGCGGAGGTTTGGAAAATAGGAATTGTAATATGTATCTCCAAACATAACCAATGCTCTACTTTATTATCCAGCTACAGTCCTATTACCCTTCTTAAAAACAAAATCCTTTCTCTAATTTCCAATCACATCCCCAAATACCGATTTGGGTTTCTTCCGCGTAGATCAACTTCTCTTTCACTCACTATCCTAGTATCAAATTTTCAAACATCTCAACTTGAAGGCAGCTTCAGCAGCTCTATTTTTGGATGTCCAGAAAGCTTTTGACTCTGTCTGGTATCGAGGCTTACTATACAAGTGCCATCTCTTAAATATCCCTCCTCATATCATTTTCATTATTAAACCATTCCTCTCTAATAGATAGATCCCTAAAAGTCAAAATCCACATATTATCCTTATATTGTCTTCCTAGAAATCCTAGTAGAAACCCTAAATTTCAAAATCCTAATTCAACCATATTTGATTTAATTTCATCGTTTCATCCATCCATATGACTGGACAAAACAAGGCAGGAAGACCTCTGGTCGATAGTCTTTTGACGAACTAACTCACTAAAACATCATTCATTATTTATTATTTAAATGTAAATTTGTATACAGTTTGTCAAGAATAAAATAAAATTATTTCTAAATATTTATAAGTTCATAGGTCGCATATTTTTTAATTATTGTAGAAATGTTTGGCAAATGTCATTGTAATTTAATTTATCGGCTCTGAAAGGTCAGTTCTATTAGAGCTTCTGAATTTGTGCCTAGAAATATAATCTTACGTGTCATTGATTTTGTGATGATATTATTTCGAATAATAATACTTACATTGCTGTTTTTTCTTTAATTTTGAAAGTATGGAGCATAATGGATGATGTATTTAAATTGGGATATTATACGAGGGATATCCGAAAAGCAGTTCCCGTTTGCACATTGCGGAACGCCGGCGAATAGAGTAGCCGCCGAATGTATGCTTACATGTTCAATTGTATTTCATATGTCTGTGTGCAAAGTTACGTCTCGCTGGTATTGACTGTGCTATTAATGTAAGTGTTTATAATGTTTAAGAAAAGAAATAAAGCCGCCAGTTGTGAAGTTAGGACTGTGATTAGATAGAAGAAAAGCGCGACCTTGTGATATTTATCTTCAATAAAAGGATGTGTCTGGAGAGCAGACAGCGAGGTCTGTTGTCAATTTCTTCCATGACAATACCGGGAGTCGTATGAGACGTGGTATTGTCAAGGTTATAACAAGATGCGCAACAATTCAAATGGGAAACTTTCAACCATCCACCCTATAGTCCAGACATAGCTCCTCTCGATTACTATATATTTACAGAACTAAAGAACTTTTTGTCAGAATAAAAAAAATGAGAGATGAAGAACTGAAATAAGCTGTGATTTTATATCTTAATACACTAGCAGCGGAGGAATATGATGCTGGAATACAAAACCTAGTTACACGAGACGACAAATGCTTTTTACAAATGAAGTATTAATATTTCCATTTATCTTCCCTCATTTATGACAATGGATATCATTTGATATTTCTGGCAAATAAGATATTGTTTTAAATTTTTGGTTTGCTAAGATCTCTAAATACTTTAATAATTATTTAAGCCATTTATAGTTAAATATACTTTATATGATTATAATAAATGCCATGTAAAGTCCATAATTTGCTTGTGATGCTAAATAATCTAGTGACAAAGTACTAATCTTAAAGTTATCTAATACAACTTTACATGAATGTATTAACTCCCGATTCAGCACACTTTAAACAAAATTTATGTTATAACTAAATTGCTTGCGTATCTCTATCATCAAATGATATATTCAAGGAGGATTATAATTTTTAAACTTGCCCTTCCAGCTAGTCTATAGCTAAATTTATCAACTAACTGCATGATAGATTGCATGCATAGCATATTGCAGAATTTATATCTCGCCCCATTTTATCGAGCCCAGTTTCCCCGTAGACATATAACTATGCATTTATGCAGCTGGCCCATTTCATTGCTTTATGGTGCCATATTTCAAGTCATTACAGTTTCTAAATATTTGTTTTAAGGTATTAAATTAAAAAATGTATTGAAATAAAATAACCCTCCTAACAGTGTTGTTTTATTTCAATGTGTTATGGAGTTTCAGCATGAATCCGCCTCATCAATTCAATATTTAAAAAATATATACTTAATTATATTCAATATTAAAATAAATCAGTCTCCATCTATCATCCGAGAACAGTTTTATGATAACATAATTTAAAAATGTCTTATATATTGTATAAAAACGTATGATAGATTATTATAACACATCTCGTCTCGTAAGGATTTAACGAAAAAAAAAACTGAAAATAACGATTTCAAAAACGTTTACAATAAAGTTAATCCAATTAAAAGTATATAATAATTATATTCTGATTAAGATTATTTAATATTTTTAAGCTTAATTTATTATACTTTTATGTATATATATATATATATATATATATATATATATATATATATATATATATATAATTGTATAACATATTTATTTAGCATATAGCATGTATTATTAATTTAAGGATTAAATAGGGAAGTAACTTTTATTTGTGCATTATTTCTTTGTAATTAATAGTTCCATTTAATTAAACATTATAATTAATGAAAATGCTTATATGGCAATTTCACAACACTCTCTTCAAAATGACTAAGAAATTAAAGAATTAATTTTGGATGTGTTATATTATTGAAGATCATAAAAATTATATTAATAAATTATAATAAAATAAATTAGCTATTGTATATGTTATTAATACTTTCAATTTAACGAGGTTTTCATATTAAAACGTTTAGCCATTCTAGGGAATTCATTTCATGAAGTCGAGAGCAAGATTGTAAGAAACACAATATGGGAAGCAATAATGAGGAGGCGTACGAATTATGCACTGAGAAAGGTAAACTTCCGTCGTTGCGAATAGTTTCCTTCCTTATTACGCCATATTAACATTCTGCAATATTGAATACAACAGCAAGTGCACTTTCTTTCTTTGTGACGCATTCTTCATATCAAATAAACATTTCTCCTTCTTCATTAAATAAATATTTAATATACTTGCATACTCTAAAATTTTAATTGAATCTCTATATTTAATATATGCGCTTACTTACAATTTTTCAATTGCAATGTTTGCTTTTATATAAGTTTAACAGTTCCTATATCGGTTCCATAATTTTTTTTTGTTATTTTATTATGTATCTATTCTTTTATAAATAACCTCTCATTTACATAAGTGGTTTAATGTTGGTTTTGACAGAATTTATTCATATGTTTATATGTTTTTAAATAAAGTAAATGTAATTCAAGCAGTTGGCACTTTATAATAATTATCTATATTTTTGCGGACCGGAATGGACATTGAGGATAGTGTTTGACTGTTTCCTGGACTGAGGGTGGTTGGCTGAATAACACCCGGCGTACAATTGTCATTCAGGAAAATATCTGTCCGGTTCTATGGATGTCAGGTTTATTTGCTGATGCCTATATGCACATATGATTGATATTTTTAAAATCGACCGTGACTTGATCCCTTAGTCCGTTACGCAAATTTCCTATCAACCGAGATTCTTGAGTCACGATTTCTGTGGAAAATATGGGTCTTTATAAAAATCGTTTTTAAGGTTTCTCATATTCTACTATTAACTAGATTGTCATATATTTTAATTGAATTTTTATTGCACTAAATGGAAAGTATCTGGATAAAAGATAAATATTTCAATTATTAGATATCAAAACGGTAGTGGCGTAAAATTTCCTTCAATAATTGTGTTTATATTATGCCAATGAAAACCACTATATTACAAAACAGGACCCATCGAGAAATAATGTTTTAACAGGAATTTGAAATAGAAAATTAATAATTTTTATCCTGAAAAATATTGTTAGTAAGATTTACTTTTCCAAGTCATCAAAGTTTTATATAAGGAACTTTATCAGATGATGAATAAATTACAGTAAACTGTATGTTTGATAGTGGCCTTGTAAATGTTTATTAGATATTAACAAAGTATAGTATATTTATTGCTGATTCAAGATATATCACAAAGTTATGGCTTCAAGCATTCAACAAAAAAAAAGTGGAATATTTTTTCCCAGATATGGGATAGAGCAACTGAGCGTTTGTACTCACAATTTCAATTATATTATCAAATATTGTGTTATTTACAATTACAAGATAATAATCAATCTTGATACATAATGTAGACGTACAATAGACTAACGTCTAGAATTTTCCTTAAGAAGGTATAAAATATAGCATATTTGCTAAATTAATAATCAATATGAATATAGAACCAAGGGCTACCACTTGTTTGGGGAAGTATATGGGTCAAGTGGAAGAGCAGTGAGCGATATCTGTGATTTTGCTTCCTCTTTAATTCGGTCACTCCATGTTTTTCTCAGCCTTCTCTGGTATTTTCTTCCTTTTGCTTTAATTTCATATATTGCTGTTCTATCCTCTTTCATGCGTCCGAATCTAAGATGTCCTTCTAGAATGGTATCAATAATAGGTTCTATCCGCAGGTTTTGCCTATACGTCTCATTCCTTCTATATAATAATCTTATAAGATCTCCGAGGATTTAAATGTAGCTTGATCTCCGAATTGCATATATTGTTTTATTTTATTTCGTATTTCTAATTTAATTTATTATGTTTCGATTTTGCAGAAGAAAAGCCATTTGTGTTCGTTTCAGAGGAAATTATAAATGAATCGCGTCTTTTAGATAGTGCGTTGTTACCAATAAAATCAAAACCGGCGTATGAGAAAGAATACAAGAAATTGAATGAATAGCGGCTTTCCAAAGATGTAAAGGGCGTTACCGAAGATGTCCTTTAATGCTACTTTGATGAGAAAGCTATGAGTTATATGAGCTGATCCCTTTGGAGTTTCTACTCTATGTTAAAAACAACGTTGCGAATTCATGAAGGAATAGATATAAGTAAATTTCCTAAAGTTACAATGTTTTTGAAAATTTATTATGTAGATCATAAAGTGAAACAAGCAAAGGTTTTCAAACGTGAGTTAAATTAATTTTTTTAAAGGAAGCACCAGATGATCAGTACTTGTTCTAAAAGGTATGTATAATTGCACTATGTATTTCGAAAGTTATTCACTATCTATTGTGCTTCGTAGGTTGTCGTGGTAGTTGCTGCTGCTGGTGGGTACCGAGGAAATGAATTGTATGGATTGTTGGTTTCCGATTTTGAAGTTCGTAAAGATGTTATTATTGGGACACTTCGAGACACGAAGACTCATAGTGATCGGATTTTCACTATTCTGAATATATCTGACAATCTGGCAATCGATATTTTCCTAAAATATTCAGCATTAAGACCAAATAATGCACCTCACCAGAGTTTTTTCATTAATTATTAAAAAATGCGCACAAAGCAGCGTATTGGAAGATGTTCCCAGATGTATTGCTAATTTCTTAAAGCTACCTGATAGTCGCTTGTATACCGGCCATTCTTTTAGACGTACATCTACCACTATGCTTGCCAATAATGGCTCAAGCAAGTCTGTGCTCAAGCAAACATGGTTGTTGAAAATCGATTCAATAGTGGATCGGTATATGGCCGACTTTGTCAATAATAAAATTACAATTGCCAAACAAATTCATGGCGATGCTGCTGATGGATCCGCTTCAAATTCTGCACGTTAAATTTCCTCCATAGCGGAATATTCCTATGGCAATGACAATGGGTTCGGTTTGGCGAGTGTGCATTTACACAAAATGGAATATTATAATATAACAATCAATATATAAGAAAAAACTAGCAATTAATTAAATATTTACAAACTTATAATATAACTTTACATCTCCATCGTCGTTGATAACCGAGATAAAGTGATACTTTATCTACTATATTTAGTTATATAAACATGAGTTTAAAATACGAAATGAAATAATAAATATTTTCCTCCATTTCCCAGTTTATCATTTATCTTTTTGTCTATCTTCCCATTATTTTCTATTATTGTTCTTAAATGCTTGTAGCTTTATTTTCTATGCTGAGATCTGCATTCCGTGTAATTTTATTGTATGCAATTTATTTTCTCTAGATATCATTGTTTTGGTATTGTATTATATTTATTTTCATGGTTATTTTTGTTAGTTATTTGTCTAGTATTTCTATATTATGCTGTAGGTGTTTCTTCCAATTTACAATATTCCAATCTGAATGTCCTCATTTCTTTCTTTACTTTTTATAGCTTCGTATAATATCAATATGAATAGTAGCGAACTAATGAAACAGCATTGTTTACGAACTCTCTAGATTCTTCATTGTTGGTTTTAATTACGTTTTTGTTGTTTTTATACCTAGCTTTAACTACTTCTATCATTCTTCTGTCTGTTCCTCTATTTCCAAATGTCTTCTTTTTCACTCAGTTTAACGTATTTTCCAGGTCTCTAAAACATACATGTATCTCCCTTTCTCTATTTATAACTTTTCCGCTGATTTGTCTAATAGTCTTAGGAACTTCTTCCTCTTCTGAAGCCACATTGCGTATCTTTTATAGTTTCCTTAATCCTATCTCGAATACTTGTTTTCATTATTCTTACTAGTATCTTTCCTGGGACGTTTATCAGTGTTGTTCCCCAATAGTTTATATCTATTATACGATCTTGTTTACGATGTCATTCATCAGTTCTGTTATTCGCTATATACCTTCTTCATTTCTTCCTTTTTTGTATCATGATTTTTGTGGTTCCACAGCTTTCTTTGGTAGCCTCTAGTATATTGTTTTTAAGTGTCTCACACTTTTCATTTCTGTTGTCTTTAAATTTTTTATTTAATATGATAACTAATAAAAATATATAAGTCCTTTACGCTATATTATTATTATTTCTTCTCGTTCCTCATCTATTTCTTTCTGTATGTTCTCTCTGTAGGCTATTATAGAAGTCCATATTTCCTCGTCAATCATATTTGTTTCTACCATCAGAAGTCTTTCATTTATATATTTATCCTTTATAATATCTTGTATTCTATTTGGGGCGATTATTACACCTACTCCACATTTCGATCTTTCCTCTTTTTCTACCCCTCTCCAAAACATTCAGAAATGTATTCTTTTCATTCCTTTACTTTTCTTTTTTGTTTTTGTGATTCCTAATATTTCAATTTTGTGCTTCAACCATTTCTTCCACTAATTCTTCGATTTTCCCTTTAGCAATTTACGAAACGATACATTTCATGGTTGGAATAATTATAAGAGCGGAAGTTCATTAAGAAGCAGTGAACTTCCCTGTGATTTAAAATTTAAGAAAGGGGAAACTTAATGGTTAAACAAATATAAAAACGCATTTTATTAATCACCCATAAAAATTATTTAAGAAGAATTGTTTAAGAATTTTATTTTAAGGATCAGTATGGAAAGTCATTAAATTAGATAATTATGTTGTATGAGCTAACAAAGACTAAAGACAAACAAGTTTGATTTTATTTGTGTGATAAAATGTAGTATTCCAATTGTTGCTGACTATATTTCATAAATTTCACTGCTTTATTTTTTATTAACCTATTTATTATTAACAGGTAGTTCATGTGATACTCCTTGTAACAGTTCTTTCACTTGAAAAGAATACACATACATATTTTATAATTTGTCCGTTATATAGATTATGTTACATTTTTTGTATTAATGTACAACAAAATTTTAAAATAAATTGTCGGTGGCGTGTCCACTCAATTAAGGAAATTAGTGCAACGTTTAGACAATAGATGTCACTTGGTTATGGTATCTCTATCCTTAACTGAGAACTGGAGGTTTATAAACTCCATAATAACATTACGTTTCCCTGTCTTCATCTGCGCTGCTCAAATTATTTTTCTTACTTCTTTTTTTTTATGAATTAAAAAAAACTTCGATAGTTATCTAATTTGATGATTTTTGAGACTGAATCTTTAAAGTAAAACTTTTAGTTTATATTCTTGTCATTTTTAATTAATTTTGATGGATGATTGTCGTGCTTCGTTTTTAAAAACTTTTCTTACATTTTTTACACGGCTATTAAGCATCACTCTTGGTCAAAGTATAGACATGTTTTCATTGTAATGAGATTTTTATTTTTAATTTATATTTCATACTTTCAGAAGAGCGCAGCTCAATAGTTATCCAATTTAATGACAATCACGACTGACTCCTTTTAACTTTTTTAATTTATATAAAATAGCTTTGAGCTTCTGAAATAATTTTGAAAGAATGTCTCTCAAGCTTCGCATTTCTCAAAATATATAAAAAAATCTTTATTTCTAGTGATGGACAAAAATTGTTCAAAAAAGATCGAGCAAATGATCTATCTGCTCAATCTTTTCTATTAGATCCATCTCTTCGATCCGCTTCTCGGGTGCGTTAAAAAGATGGCACGAAGAGAAATAGATATTCCAGTAACGTGCATGTTGAGGATTCAGTAATTATAAAAATTTGCTGGTCGGGCGAATAATAAAATTTCATCTAGAAATGAAAGGCAGTTCCCATGTAGCAGCGATCAATCGTTATCAACTATATTGTGTTTATCAGAATGAGTTGAGTTTTTATTATTTTTCCATTTCTAAATATGATTAACAAATTTTCTTTCAGTTTTTAAAAGCTTTTGTCCGTTGCATACATTAGCTTACTCCTGACCTACAATAATAAGTTATATATTGATATTTCGTGCTTTTGACCTACCTTAATGTACTGTATATTGAGTCAGCGTAACCTTGACCTTATGGTATGTCAGAAGTACGATGGTTTAAGTAATGGTTTTATGAGGAAGGTTAAGAGCATGTTAGAATGATAAATAGTTTGCTATAACAGATAGGTCGAATAAATAGACAATTTAGTTTATTTATTTTTGGGGTCAGGGTTACGATAGGTTAAAAAATTATTAATCCGATAGGTTAGAGGTTTGTTCTTTTGACCTAAAAAAATATAAAATATGTAGCTATAAACACAAGTAAAATATAAACCAATACTAAACAAATATTAATGACAAATTTAAAAACAGAAAAAAAACACCTACCCACCCTATATATATATATATATATATATATATATATATATATATATATATATATATATATATATTTATTTAAACTCAAGCTACAACTTTGATTTTAATTCCATGATAACACCAACAGAAATAGTGATTTTGTTTTCAAGGCAACACATGAGATAGTGACAGAAGTAAATATTTATATGTAGGGTGGGTGGGTATCCACTATCTCATCCCTCAATTCTATTATTACAAACAAAAGTTTCTTATATGATAATTGTTTAGGAAAGGATGTCGTAAAAAATACCAATGTCTTTTTTATGTATTTTCCATCCATAAAATCCTACTTAATATTATAAAAACTGGAGGGTGTAATAGTGGACACCCATTCACCCTACATATGTATTTAAATGGATTTTAATTATTTGGGAATATCAGCAGAAACATTGCTGGTGTTTTAGAATATCACACGTATGACTATGACTTCAGTAACGTTATAAATACTAAGTGACATAGAAACCCGAACGCCCAGTATAAATCATTTTATTTTGATAATATTTTTAATTTAGGCTTATCTTGGTGAAAAGAAAAAATGATTAAAAATTCGCCTGTATCAGATAAAATTTTTGTTTTTTATTTAACTTGTTTATTTATTGGTGCACATTGTGAAATTCAACATTTATGCCGTAGAAACGATTTTAACTTTACTGGGTGCGGTTCTAAGCACAAATTTTCATAAACTTTCTGTTTGATAGAGGGCGGATAGTTGCACTTAGAGATGCTGGACTTTCGTTCCAAGAAATTAGGGATAGTGTGAACAGAAGTTTAGATACTACAGTAAGATGTTGTCGGGCACTGGATCAAGAGGGTTGAACACGAAGAGCTAGAGGTACAGGACCATGCGAAAGAATCATGCAGACCGTCGTTTGAGACTATTGGCTTTAGGAGATCGTTTACCCATCACCAGGCCCATTGCAGACCAGTGTTATGAAGAGCAAGGAAGACCGATTGAAATGTGAATTTCTATCTAATCATTTGTTTTATAAAAACTGCAGGATTAAATAGTGGGCATCCACTCACTTTACATATATGTAAACTAAAACACTGATTTTAATTTCTTGGAAACATCAACAAACCACACGTTTGTTATCCTAAAAGCAACAGTAGTCTTTATTTTTAGAATAACAAACCTATTTCAATGACTAAAGTAAATATTTATATATAAGGTGGGCATGTGGCCTATAATTGGAAATCATTTTAATAATACAATTGAATACACAATTAAAGTTGAAAAGATGTAACTTTTATTTCTCATGTATTTATTTACATTAAATTTTTGAATAAGAAACCTCTGTTAATTTTCTTAAAACTGGAGGGTGTTATAGTGGCCACTTACTCATTCATTAAAATTCACAATTTAATTTAAAAAAGACGCTAGTGTCACTTTTAAAAAATACAGGAAAAATAAACACTGTTATAGGTTGTTTCCTTGAATTATGTAGGTTTAGTAGGTGGTCACTATTCAATTCTTCAGTTGAAGTAATATATGTTTTAAAAAATCCATACAAAATTTAAAAGGTTACAATTAAAAAAATACAATAATTAAAATTGCATTTGACGATTAAAAAAATGCAAGAAAATAATTACACAATCATCCAACAGACACATTACATCAAATCATTTGTTGGTACTATCACGACTGTTAGTTAACCTACTAGTTTTGCTTTATATCTCTAATGATGGGGCAGAAAGACCTAAGGTCGATAGCAAGAGCGTTTCCAGCCAACTGGCTTAGGAGGGGTAATTTTAGAATGAGAAAAAACTTTTATATTTTTATTTTTCCATAAATATAAAGCAATCAACATCAAATAATATAATTTAGATAATAAAAATATAATTCTATTATTTTTAAATAAAAACAAAATAATATCACACCTGACAAAAATATAGGACATATAAAAACATAATAAAATATTCTGTAAAACTTGAAAGAGATTTTTGTTACTAAATTTATTCCAAAAAGAGATTTTAAAGTTATATCTAAATTATATAAAATATATAAAACTAAAAGGAAGTGGGAAATGAAACAAATGAGTACAAAAAGAGAAAGAGATATAGACAGCCCTGAATATGGATTAAAAGGTTTCCAAATGAGCAATGGAGAATAGAAAAAGATAAAATAATGGAAGCAGCAAAATATAGCGTTGTAACAACAGGATACAAAAATAAATCAAAGGAAGATGAAAACAAGGACAAAACTCACGGAAAAGGTCAATCTAAATAGAGCTAAGAACGTTGTGGAAATGGAGGAACTAAGGAGCATGTTTAAAGACTTGATGAGAGAAGTGGCAAAAAACTCAGAAGAACTAAAAGAAGAGATCAGACAACTAAAGAAAGAAATTAGTAATAAAGAAGAGAAGTGGGAGCTAGAAAAGAGATGTTTAAAGGATCGACAACCTGGAAACAAAGTGGAAAAGTAAGAACAGCAAATGAATAAAAAATATATCATAATAACAGGCTTAGCAGCAGTTGGTTTGGTTCTGCTGAACAGAAGAAAGTCGAGAATTTCACATTAGATAGAGAAAAACAAATAATATAAGTCGAAGTTGGGACATGGGAAACAAATCAACAAATAATGAGAGCTAAAGGTAATGAAGAAAAATTTGTACAAAATATAGAGAAATAGAGAAAAGAGAATAGAGAAGAAAAGCAAAAGGAAAGAAAGTAAGAATAAGAAAGCAACTAATAGAAAAGCAAAAAAAACAAGACATCACAGCAAGAAAATGGCACAAGAAAAAAGTTAAATACAATAAAGTCTTGGGAGATCTAAATTCTAAAACGAAAACATTTCGTAAATCTACAACAATGAGTCTTATTAAGACTAGAAAACAAATCACGTATTGAAACAACTACTTCTCTGGTTAATACCTCTACAGATATTGCATGAATAAAAGTATTTGCGTGCTAAAAATAGCAAGGCTGTCAAAGCAACACTAGTTTGAACGTATTTATTTCAGTTATAAGCTATTGACTGCATAGCACTTGAAATTTACATAGCGTAGTAAAAATTAATTGTGAGGATAGTGTTAGTATTTTAATAAAGCTTTAATCATATATTCACGTAACTCAACAACAAATTTCTATATTTATTTCTGTTAAGAGTCATAATAATAATAATAATAGTAGTAATCTTGTGTATTATAGTGTCAGGATAATGGTACAGTAAGCTATTTAAGTTATTTACAGACAACTAACTATATATCACTTACACTAAGTCTTAAATAAACTAAAAATGATTAAATGTATGATAAATAATAAATTTAAAAATACGAAAACATTTCGTGATTCTACAACAGTGAGTCTTACTAAGATTACAAAACAAATTAATTTGAAACAACTACTTCTCTGGCTAATACCTCGACAGACATTAAATAAAACAAAATTAATTTGCGTATTACGAATAGTACAACTATCAAAGCAACACTAGTTTGAATGAAACAGATCGAAACAGACCATAATGGAGATGAAGAAGGTGAAACAAATGGAGGAAACAACGAAATAACAATCGAAGAACTGGAGGCAGCAATCAAGAAAATAAAACTAGGAGAATCTCCATTTATAGATGAAATCTTTAATAATAAGAGTAAGAAATAGAAAACAAAGAGCCGAACACAAAGATAGGGTATAAAAATATGGAACTATTAAAAATGCAAACATTAATGTTTGCCAACCACATAACACTAATAGCAGATTCCGAAGAATAACCTGGATATATACAAAGAGGAGCTGGAAAAAATAAATATAATCAAAACCAAAACAATGATAATATCATCAAAAGGGAGCAATCACAAAATAGAGTTAAACGGAAAACAGATAGAGCAGGTTAAGCAGATAAAATACCTGGGATCAACAATAGCGGAAACAGGGAAGATAGATTAAAAAAAGATGAAAATCTAGGCAAAGCAGGAATGATCTACAACATAATAAAGAAAAAGAGAATACAAAAACAATAAAAGCAGAAGAATATAAAAGAATTGTAAGACATTCACTGCTATATAGTACTGAGACATATTGTAGAGAGTAAGTCCGACACCCGAAATGGATTCAAGGGGGGAAGATAAATAAAAATAATCCTCTATAGTAGATTGATCCACGTTTAGTCTATTTTTCTGGTATTTGGTATTTCGAGGTTTAAATTGAAATTTGTAATTCATTTAAAATAATAACAGCATCATTATAAATTGTTTAAACGATGTGGCAGTATTTTTCTTCTTATTGGATAAAGATATAAGTTATTGGCGTAAGATTTATCTATTTACTCAAAGTTTTCGTATTTCTCCGTATTTCTTAAATTATCGGAGCATAGCGTAACTGTGAAAATTTGTGTACAAATCGAATTCTATAGCAATTAAGCTTTATTAGAAGATTATCTTCCCATTGCGAGATTAATTCCAACAACACCACAATGTTTGAAAATGGTCTTTATTACATGGTATCTTTTAGACGAGGCATTAAAAGTTAAATGACTTCTTTAATGGTACCAATGGCATTGCGTACAGCCTGTATTTGCATATATTTTGATATGGACAAGGTTGACTGCAATACAGCAATTCTTCCATCATAACGGAACATCCATCTGTTCAAATACCAGTTCATTTCTATAGATTGGTATTATTTTTGATATCTTTAATGCATCAGGGAAAACTCCCGATTTTAATATTAAGTTAATTAAGTAGTGTAGCGGTTCTAAGATTTCAGTTACAATACCCTTAATTACGTTGGCAGGTACACCGTCTTGGTCTGAGCTGCCGCTGTTTTTTATTTTCAGAATTGTATTCAGTATTTCTGCATGTGTTACGGGCAACAAGAACATGGTTTGTGTCTCATATTTGGATGTAGTGCATTGCTTGGAAATGTTATCCTTGAAGTGCTCTTTTAGCTTAGAATCGGTTATACTGGAATAGTGGTTTGCGAAGTTGTTTGCCACTTCTTGAGTTTCAGTTGTGACTTTCCCTGCATTATTTGTAATTACATGTGGGACACTTTTTTTTAATTCCAAGTAACTCTTCATTTATTATATTCCAGATTTTTTTCTGTCTGTTTGGAGCATTTACTATTTGTTGACTATAGTAATTGCGTTTTGTGGATTCGATCAGCTTTTTATGGGCTACTTTATCATTATGGTATTTTGCTTTTATGTTATCTGATGGTGCTTCCATCATGAGTCGTTAAGTTAGTTTTAAATTTCCGCTGGACTTTTTTACGGCGTCGTTTAACCATGCATTTTTGTTAATTTTATTCTCTATTTTACACTTTTTTGGGCACGCCAAATTGTAACAATGGAAAAATTCATTACGAAATAGCTCAAAGCTGGTGTTTACGTCCTCGGTTTTAATGAATTCCCAGTCTGTTTTAAGTAAATACGTTTTAAGCTCACTAATATTGTTGACTTTTGTTTCTCTATAGTGTATACGTTTGGGCTCGTTTTGTTCAGCGGTCGTAGTGTTAAGTTGTATAATCGCTAGTTGGGCATGAAGATCAGATATATTTAAGTTGACGTTTACATTTGGACCCAGTAAGACAAGAAATATTATAAATTGAACTAAGACATGTGATTCGCGCTCTCTTAATGTAAAACAATGTAACGATTAATGATACCAAAGAGGCAAATATTATCAATATATGTCGAGTATTATTAGGGAACCCCCTGTGCAAAGGAAGAAAGTCATCACTTCTCCAACGGTTCTTAACGGTTAACTTTAATTTGTGTACATAGCCTGTCTGTAATTACTCAATTACACCCCCTTGAAACCGCCCCTGGTCGATAGCCGAGACAGATACATACTAACCTTTTATATTAATGTATATAATTATGCTGTATTATTGTTAAACTTAAGTAAATGTAAGTGTCAAACAGACAGTTATCTGTTAATATTTATTATAGTGTATTATCATAATTAATATTGAAATTCCAATCAAATTTAATTACCAATAAACGTATTATTTGTTTTTACAAAATTTTATAAAGCTCCGTAAAGTATTTTAATTTTACATACCATAAAAATAAAGCGAGCATGAGCGTAAATTAATTGGCTTTTTTTTATAAAATGAAAATTAATTGACAAAATCCAATTTGCACTCTTATTAATACGCCATACCTGCGAACATAATTAATTAAGTATCCGACGTGATTAATCGCGTGAAAGCTCATTTGCGAAAAAAGCACAATCCCTTCTCCTTTTAAATAGCGCGGAGGCTTGAGGGGTGTGAATAAATCTTATCCTGTTATTCTGTTATCCTGTTCCACGGCGACAGTTATCCTTCCTTTTTCTGGACTTGGGGAATTAATTACTGCTAATTATAGTCTCCCGCCCCGGCAATTTCCCCGCGACCGGATAAAAGGGGTGGAAATCGATACATGCCGCCCTTCAAGGGTGCATTATTAGAAATGCATTAAGTCGATGGGTTCGATGATCAATTTCCAGTTTTACCCCATCGAAACGTATTTATGGGCCGCTAGACTGGAGACGTTGACAAATTGAATTTTCTTACTGGCGGGTGTGTATTTGTTTTATTTTTAGATATTATTATGACGGATGGGAGATTTATTCAAAAAGATCTTTATTATTTTTACATAGCAGTGATTCTATTGTAGAAAATAAAAAGCTATCAGAGGAAATCAGATAAATAAAAAAAGTCTATGTAACTTATAGAATCAATTTAATATTATACAATATACTCGAATGATATTTAAAATCTAAAAGTAGCTTCTTTTAAAATAATTTAAATTATTTTTTTGTAAATAAAGTCACAGGATTCGACAATTAGTTTTGTTTAGTTCACTTTGCATTAGAAGATCTACTTAAAAAGAACATACATTAATTAACTCAATCATTGAAAATTTGTAGAAAAAAAGGCGTAATTCACAAATATTAGTTAATAGATAAATAAGTAAAAAGTAATACGGCATTTAATTATTATTGATTTTAAATACGATATTCGAATTTTAAGTTCCTTGAAACCATTTGCTGAATAGAAGAAACGCAGGAAGCCAATTTACATAAGAAACTATAAAATAAATCGAAATGGCAAATAAACTATCAATTTGTTTTCGACTCTAATCCATAGAAGAGCATCAAAGTGTCACATTCCAAAGTTACAACAATGCGTTTGTTATGCGAGGTCATAGATAAGTCACTGGTCGCAATTAATTCTGTCCGAGACGCTCCAATTTCCTCTCGCGACGGAGAGTGAGTGAGAGTGATGTGATAACTTAAAAACAAGATATATTGTGGAATAGACACTTGAGGCAGAATAGAATGAATTCGCCGCCAATTTTCCAAAAGCCTTCCCGCCGCCCCTTGTCTGGAGCACAACTCGTCGCAGGAAATTGTGGGCCGAACTTATCTGATTTCGGGGCACGAAGTCCTCGACTGCTTAAGAGAGTGTTGTAAGTAATTTGAAATTTATAGAAATGACAATTGGCACTGTAAAATATATTTCGTATCGGAGGTGGAAATATGGGCTGACCGCGCCGCGTTCCATTCGCACGGTTCGAGAATAATTTCTGCCCTTCAGCTCCTGTCAATACGGCCATGATGAATGTTTTCATTTCGTTCATCCAGAGCGATATGTATGCAGGGCAGATTACGATAGCAATGATTTTTTATGGTTGTCTCTTCCAGCATTCCGCGGTATTGTTTGTTATTGTGTAATTACAATTAGCTTTACTGTGTTTCTGTAATACATTTCAAGCTCTAATAAATAAAACAAATTAAAAAAATTTATAAATTACAATTCTATATCTTGTCGTGTTTGTCCTGAGAATAATCTAATAATATCTCTATCAACAAACCACTGTATTTTTTTTGGTGGTGAAATTTTACAATATTAATTTCAAAATGATTTTTTGGCCTTAATGGAATTATATTAAACTAGAGATTATATGGATTCAATAGGATGGTGCAACACCTGAATTAGTTAATTAGAGACAAAAATTCTATCAAAAAATTAAAATTAAAAGACATAATGAAAATATTTGACCCCTACTATCATATGATCTAACACCGGCTAATATTTTAGTTTGGGTTTTTGGAAAATCCTGAATTATAGAAACAATCCACAATCGATTCCAGATATATTTGCATGAGATAGAGCTACAATTACGAGGGTGGATCAAATATAAACAGGATTTTTTAATTATCGGTCGCTAAGTGAAGTGTTATGTGCGTTACTACTGAATGTGATTGTCAAGGCGAGGGGAGGTCGTCGATTTGTTTTAATAATGCTTATTGCCACCAGTAGTACCGTATCTGAGCACGAGGTACATACGTCTATTAAGCGACACATTATTATTCAATTTTTTGCGTAGGAATACAGAAGATTTTCCGAAATTTTTCGAAAATTCATTGGCAAATATTAAAACACCCGCCTTAGAGCCCCGACTTGCCCACGCGTGACTTTCATATGTTTGGTCCTCTCAAAGACGAATTGGGAGGACGTCGTTTTCACAGTAACCAAAATGTTCAACAATTGGTTGAAGTCTTCAATAATGGCATCAAGAAACTTCTGCTTCGCCGAGAAAATGTGTACATATAAGAGGAGACTATGTAGAAAAATAACATATTATTTTTTACAATAATACATACAAACTTTTGTTTACTAAATTCCGGTTTATATTTGATTTACCCTCATATATCAAAACGTCATTCAAAATTTAAATGGTAAAATATGGTGTGGAAGGAGATAATCATTTGATATTATTATTATTATTATTATTATCATCATCATAGTCACTTTATGAGCAATATATTAAACATACTGAAGATTGTCTTGGCTATAACCCTAAATATTTTTGGAATTATGTCAATGAATGCACTAACCTGCATGGTCTTCCTAAGGATATGTTTTACGAAAATAATTTCTGTGATAATGGCAAAGATTGTGTAAACTTATTTGCTAAATATTTTTCTACTTTGTACAGCAATGATGATGTACATTCCTTTATAAATATATGCAACGATTCTATCTGCATTGATTCCCTTGTTGTTAATACAATTAATATTATTAATTGTTTAAATAACCTACCTGATACTTGTACTACTGGACCTGATGGTTTACCACCGTATCTTCTAAATTATAGGGGCATTACTATACAATCTGTTATTCCAAAAATTCTGGATGAGTTGGTATCCAAACAAGTGATGTGGGTATGTAAGCGTGTAATCTGTGATGAACAACATAGTTTCCTGCATTGTAAATCTACAATTACAAATCTACTAAATTATCAATGCTTTTTATTAAACGTCTTAGAGAATGGATACCAGGTGGATGCTATTTATACCGATCTTTCTAAAGCATTTGATCATGTCTACCATAATATCTTATTAAATAAATTATCATTGCTTGGATTTGGCGACATAGTTATCAAATGGTTTAAGAGTTTTTTGTCTTCTCGTCGACAGTTTGTAAAAATTCATAATTATGTATCAACAGCAATAAATATTACATCTGGTGCACCTTAAGGTTCCCATTGTGGGCCAATTCGTTTCTTACTTTTTATTAATGATATTGGGCAATGTATCAAGCAATTTAAATTTTTAATGTTTCCGATGATTTGAAATTATTTTCTATAGTACAAAGTGCAGACGACCGTGACAAACTCCAAAGTGATCTAAACAATATTGTTATTTGGTGTAATTCCAATGAACGACTTAAATATTTATAAATGTCTTGTAATTTCTTTTACTTGTTGTAATAAGGTTTAACTATGTTATATATATATATATATATATATATATATTATATATATATATATATATATATATATACAGGGTTATTCACGCTATACGGCACGGAATATTGTGGCCAAAATACGTG
>CAXAKX010000068.1:0-25910 GCA_963969525.1 Ontholestes murinus | reverse complement strand
CTTCGTTGATGGTCTTTCTCAACATTTAACTAGCATCTTTCGCTCTGTCTCTCCGAATGTATTGGTAGCCTATACCAACTACCGTTCCCTTAACTCTCTTTGTTTTACCCATTTAAAAGACCCTACTCCCATCCTTCAGAAACATGATGTCGTTTATTCAATTAATTGCCAACAATGTGACTTAGTATATATTGGACAAACATCTCAAAAACTTAACAAACGACTCACACAACATAAAAGTGATACAAAACGTAAACCTCGTTCTACTGGTCTCAGTGTACACTGTAATGACACTGACCATTCACCAGATTACGATAACACGAAAGTAGTGTGTTCTGAACGGAACACGTTTAAGAGATGTTTCCTTGAGATGTGCCATATACAAGCACAAAAACATAGCATGAATTTTAAAAAGGACATTGAAGGCCTAAGCAATACCTATAGTTATTTATTTTCTTTTCAGTAACGCTCATGTGTATTTGATTTCCATACCTACTACCCTAACCCTTTTGTTTAATATTTTGTTCTTTGCGTAATCACATAATTTTTTCACCTTTTTCCCTCCCTTAGGCTACTTTTACAACCCTTATTCTTATTTTATTTCTAATTTTTTTCTTTCCTCTCTCTTATTTACTCTTGAATTGATTTTCAATCTCATAAACTGTCTCTACCTTTTTCTCTCGTTCAATTTTCTACTTAATTTCTTCATTTCTCCTTACTGAAGGTAATATATTCGGTCATAGCCATCTCTCACATCACGTAGCAGGTCCGTACCTCGGTATTTCACCATACGTGTGGGATTTGCTTTTGTGTTCTCGTTCCCTGCTCGGTTGCTGAGGTCTAACCACCTCAGTGACGGACTGGGGAATTGCACTTGCTTATTCCACCCTTGGCTTGTCTCTATCCGATTACTATCGAGTGTTCTGCTTGGGGGTTGCCTGAAATTGGGGTGGTTATGCCACTCCCAATATTAAGGTTATCTCCCTTGGGGTTCTTACTCAGGGGTTTTGATATGTCGGTTACCCTCTTCAACTTCTCAGACTTGGGTTTAGGTTTTTCCTGCGTGAATCGTACTTTCGTTGCGTTCGTTAGGACGAAATTTCGATGTGTCAAACTTTCCACCGCTCATTTCACAGTCTAATTGCGGAAGATCGACCATTTTGTGTTTGTTTACCTTCAGTAATTGTTCTCTTATCTTTTTACATCATGTTAATTCTATCAATTTAGTTCAATTTTAAATTTCAAATACTTATAATGTTTCGGTTTAATTTTACTCAAAATTCTATTTGTTGAGTTTTCCATGACGTCTTCAATTTCACGATAAGGAATTGTATTGGGAAAGAACTTAACCTCAAAAAATCTTGCTGCGGCCATGTGGTCTTCCATAGTGTAGGACACACTCTTATAATTGTTTACTTGTAAGTCTTATCTTTATTTAGTTTTTAGGTTAATAATGTCAATATTTTATTTTATGTTAAAATGTAACTTTTAATTGATTTTAATGTTAACTTTTTAAATTTTAACCACTGTAGATCTCTCACGTATTGTTCCTTTTAGGCTCTGAGGATGCATACATGTTGTGTGCGAAACGTTAGCATGTACATATAACAATATAGTGGACTAGAGCACAACCAACACCGTGTATTCTTTGCTCCCTACACTCTAACACACTACACTGGACTTCTCTCACCCGTTAATTTCAAAGAGTTGATATTCACTACGTCCGTTACCATTTGGATATATATATATATATATATATATATATATATATATATATATATATATATATAGGTATATATATATATATTATAAATATTATAAATCTGCCACTATGACAGATATATAATATGATTGTTTAAGCAATAGTTACTGTTCTACTTTGAATGGACCTAGACCTAGATATTTAACAAATTTGTTCATCCGACCCTCAAAGTAGCATCTGGTGAAAACATGATTGCAGAATAATTTTGCATCAAACTAAATGTTAAATATAATTACTTATTAACGAGGTGTTTCTAATAAGTTAATGAAAGAAAACTGAAGTAATCGTTGAGATGACTTTGATATTCATATAAAAATAACATACATACATAATTAAGTATACAATGCAATCATGTCATAATAAATTCATATTTTCATCTTCAGGTGTGAATTTCTATAAAATTTTTAAATCTTTTGTAATTATATACACTCATATAAATTATGTTTCAGTTCGGTTCGGCCATTTCCCCGCATTAACGGGACACCGTTTACATATTAATATTAAGAATAATCAATGAATTAATTTTGTTTTCTATTTGTCCTGCATAGGAACTAAATTTTTAATATATTTAGTTTGTTCCAAATCCAGTCTGTAAGTTAAGCGGTAATATTTATCAGATGTAATTGGTTATGTTTCGAGCATAACAAGTATTTTATTCTAATGTCATATTAAGTCAAAAATGTTAAGAAATCAGAACACAGTGTACATTAATTGTCTTTTAATGTCCCAAATCATCCATACATTTGGACTTTGAAACATTGTTCCAGCTTGAAAGTTCTTATACTTTCAACTCACTGACATTTAGTACACTTTATTTATAATTTACTTTATTTTCTTTCAGCATGCCAATGCGGTGAAAACACAGGCGATAGAATACGTACAGAAGAAACAGGCCAAAATGATGACCAAATCTGTTACCGGTAGCTTGGCACAAGCCCAAACTATGGTCAACATTTCAGATGTTAAATTCTTTTCCACAGCGAAGCCGGGCACATTTTTTGCAAGGTAATTAATTATTATTTAAAATTATCCTAATACTATACAGGGTGAGTTTTTTAGATGTTCTCTATGGGGATCACGAAAACTAAAAGAGATAGAAAAACGGTTAAATGGGAAATAAGTGTAGATTTACAAGACGAATAAAATTCCACTTCCAAAGTTTTAAAAAAAGTCGATCGTGACTAGATATTTTGAAAAAAGTAAAAAGTGTTCATTTTTTCAAATCAATAAATCTCGATAACAGAAAAAAACTGTAAAAGACAAAGTTTTAGATCATTTTAATTTTTATATTGATAAAAAATATTCGCCATTATTTTCCGAGATATGTCGCAAACTTACATTTTTTAAATGGAAACCATAGTTGGCTATCACCTCATTCGATAGATTATTTTTTTCTTTTTAATCCAATATCACATATGACATGTTTATTTCTAAAATAAGTGAGGTAGTTATTTTAAGTTTTATAATTAAAAAAATGGTGATGTGGCCATCATACTACTTTCCCTATATTTTACTCGAAAACTATGAGGTTTACCGAAAAAGTCTATTCTTAATAATTTGTTGACTTTTTAATTCTCTATAATTATTTGTTATATATATTTCATATAACTCCAATAGTTTATTAGAAATTGGTAAAAATGTCAATATTTTCAATTTTTATTTTTTTCTGGAAAGTTAAGAATTTTATAAAAAAAAATATGTTTTAATAAATAAAGTTCAGTTTCTCATTCTTTTTAACTTTTGTTTAAAAAGTTTTGTAATATTTTTCATATTAAAAAAATATCGGCCTTGAGTAGCCATTCATTTCCGGTTTTTGAATGTTCACCAAAAGCTTTTCAGTTCCAGTTTTTAACGACAAAACCTTAAGTTTAAGGTTTCATCTCAAACCGATAATTCGCTTTTGATATACTGCGCCCACCGACCGACAGACAGACAGACACACACACACACAATTTTTACTTTCCCTATGTGAAATATAGGGGAAGTATTGTGATCGTGCTTTTTTTTTTTTAAATTTGCGAAAATATCCGTTTTGAGGTCCCCTGAGTCCATTGCACCGATTTCTGGAACAAAAATTTGTCTGTGTGTGTGTCTGTCTGTCGGTGGGCGCTGTATCTCAAAAACGAATAATCAGATTGAGATGAAACTTTAAACTTAAGGTTTCATCATTAAAAACTGGAACTGAAAAGCGTTTGGTAAACATTCATAGACCGGAAGTGGATGTTTACTCGAGGCGTTATTTTTTGTTTTTTGATGATATTTTATTTTTAATATGAAAAATTTTAAAAAACGATTCAAACAAAAGTTTAAGGGAATAAAAAACTGAACAAGTTTTATTTAAACATATTTTTTATAAAATTTTTAACTTTCGAGAAAAAAAGATAAAATCTGAACATTTAGATATTTTTTGCCAATTTGTCACTGTTGGAGTTACATGAAATTTATATAACAAATAATTGTGGAGAATTAAAAAATAACAAAAATATCAAGAATAGCCTTTTTGCGTAAATCTCATAGTTTTTGAGAAAAATATAGGGAAAGTGCTATGATGGCCACATCACCATTTTATTTTTCCAGAAATTAGTGTTATGACCTCAGGGGACCTCAAAAAGGATATTTCCGCAAATAAAATATTTCAAAAAAAATCACGGAAACAATACTTCCCCTATATATACTTCGTATATAGGGAAAGTAAAAATAGGTAGCCATAAAAGAGATGAAAGTAAAACAATTGCAGTTGTTTATAATAATAACAATATTGTAATTATTAGTTTTACAAAGATAAATAAAAATGAAAAAACAGCATAAAGTAATTCTGTACTTATCAACCATGATTCGTAAAAATAAATAACAAAAGTCTTCAAATGACCAAGATATACGCCATCAAAATTAAGAAATTTTAACACATTTTTGTAAATATTTTTAATACCGTTCATGGTAGAGTAGGAGTCCGTTCACCACTTCATCATAGGATGTGGTACAAAACTCCCCTGAGGATACCTCTTTACTAGTGTTAGATACTGTGGATCCTGCTAGAGAAGCCGTTACTAATTGGCTTTGAAGCATTGACTCCACCTACCTTATCGTGGAAGGATATATTCCTTTATTTATAGCCGCTTGTTTTATTGCAGATAATGAGTTGTTGTCAGCTCCCTGTATATCTGCAAATATTCCCAGTGCTATTTCCTTGTATAGGATTACTATTTATGTGCTCTGCAGTAAGGCTGATGGGTTGATATGATATAGATTCATCTAATGGCCTATTGCCCACTTTAAGTATAAAGCTTGAAGCTATTTATGTCCCAAATCATTTTGCTGAGCCTGAATATTTTCCCCGCTGAGTCAGTAATAGCTGCACATATGCCTTTAGCCACTAGCTTTGATTTTGGGGCTTTTACTATGACATCCGTATTGTTTTTCTTCCTTTTGTCTGCTATTTGGATATTGTGTTATGATTTTTGATAGTCGCTTCTTTAAAATTGTTTTGTTTGAGAGCGGACCGACGGACTTTGTAATCAATGTTTTGGCTACGAAATAAATTTGTGCGGGTAAAGTTGTGATTGTGTATTCAGGTACCGATTTATGTATGTATTCTTTCTATAGATGGTGTGTCTTGGCTGGCCGCTCTCCTTTCTAATTAGTTGGATGTCCAGAAAAAATAGCTTTCCCTCCTGCTCCATCTCCATTGTTAATTGGATCTTAGGGTGTATGTTGTTGAGGTGGTTCAGAAAATCGTCTAGTCACAGTTTCAGTTTAAGATGATGGGTTGTTAGCGCCTCCATTTCGAAATCTTCCATAAAACAGTATGATTGCTATTGTAGTTAATGGCGAGCTCATTGGAGCGTTGTCTATTTGTTTGTATTTTTGGCATTTATACAGGGTGAGTTTTTTTCGATGTTCTCTATGGGGATCTCGGAAACTATAAGAGATAGAGAAACGGTTAAATGGGGAAAGAAGTGTAGATTTATGAGACGAATAAAATTCCACTTTCAAAGTTTTCAAAAAAGTCAAGGGTAACTAGATATTTTGAAAAAAGTAAAAAGGGTCAATTTTTTCAAATCAATATATTTCGGTTATTATAACAGATAGAAAAAAACTGTAAAAAACAAAGTTTTAGATAATTTTATGCAGATTAATAAAAAATAATCAGAAAATTTTTATCGCCATTATTTTCCGAGATATGACGCAAACTTACATTTTTTTAAATGGAAACCATAGTTGGCTGTCACCTCATTCAAAAGGTAATTTTTTTCTCATTAATCCAATATGGCATACGACATATTTATTTCTAAAAATGAGTGAGTTATAGTCATTTTATATTTTATTATAAATAAAAAATGGGTAGCCATGAAAAAGGTGAAAGTAAAACAATTGCAGTTGTTTATAATATTAGCAATATTGTAATTATTAGTTTTACAGAGATAAACCAAAATAAAACAACAGCATAAAGTAATTCTGTAATTATCAATATATCAATGGGAGAGAAATTTTAATATTAAACAAATATGGTCAGAGTCCACTATTAATACTATTATTACATAAATTATAACTTTTTACAATTGAATTTATGTTTTTTTGACTATTCTCATGTAAATTGAATTATATGTTTAAATAACAACTAGTTTATGATCCTCCACAGATTGATATGATTTTTCATATACTTTGTTTTTTACATAACCCCACAGAAACAATTCTAAAACGCGCAGATCGGGAGATCTAGGTGGCGTTGGGATTGGTTTATTTCTTCCCACTTATGAGTTAAGAAAAGCATCATTTAAATAATTTGTAAAGCCAACATGTTATGAGGTGGAGCACAGTCATATTGCAACCATTTCAATCTTGCTTGTAATGATAAATTTAAACAATCGAGCGCATCTTCAAATGTTTTCTGAAGAAAATAAAAGTAATCATTTTCATTTAGTGAGTATTCAAAAATATATGGACCGAGAATTATTAATCCAAACACACCATGGATTAAACCCAAATTTAATTTGTAGTTTTCTCTGTGAAACTTCTCTTAAGTTCATCTATGTTCATTGTGGCGATGAAAAATACCACAATTAGTAAATTGCGATTCATCTGTTCATAATATTTTTGTAAGAAACGTATTATCCTCTTGACAAATGGGTTTATACCACATACAGAAGGCCATTTGATAATTACAAAATTATTATTCTTATGCTGGTTTTTCATTTTTATTCAACTTTGTAGAACTAATAATTACAATATTGCTATTATTATAAACAACTGCAATTGTTTTATTTTCATCTTTTTCATGGCTACCTATTTTTTATTTATAATAAAATTTAAAATGACTATAACTCACTTATTTTTAGAAATAACTATGTCGTATGTCATATTGTATTAAACAGAAAAAAATTACCTTTTGAATGGGGCCATAGCCAACTATGGTTTCCATTTAAAAAAATGTAAGTTTGCGTCATATCTCGGAAAATAATGGCGATAAAAATTTTCTGATTATTTTTATTAATCTACATAAAATTATCTAAAACTTTGTCCTGTACAGTTTTTTTCTATCTGTTATAATAACCGAGATATATTGATTTGAAAAAATTGACACTTTTTACTTTTTTCAAAATATCTAGTTACCCTTGACTTTTGTGAAAACTTTGAAAGTGGAGTTTTATTCGTCTCGCAAATCTACACTTCTTTCCCCATTTAACCATTTCTCTATCTCTTATAGTTTCCGAGATCCCCATAGAGAACATCGAAAAAAACTCACCCTGTATGTAAAATATGTTGTTTATAGGCAGTGATTTGCTAGTTCCATTAAGTCAGTCGGATGATGATTTCAAGTACCTCCTGTATCGGGCTTTCTATAAATAGTTATTTGACATATTTGATTATGATATCTTGTTGGTGTATAGTGATGTTTTTATTGATATCAATAAAACGCTGCGAGTTTTTTTTTTACAAATTAATCCATTTTCTCTGCTAATTGTTGTCATTCTTTTGCTATATATTTTGCTATTTTATATGTGGGGGGACCTATTGTGCTGATGCGCCTTAGATGGTTTTCGTCTTTATGGATTTTAGGCAAGCTATATAATTAGCTAGATGATTTTTCCCTTAGTTTTGCGGCTCTTTTTAACTCCGCTTGGGACATTAGATTTCTGAATGTTGATTTTGGTGAGTTTCTCTAAGTATAACGAAGTAGATGCCTTCAAAATAAATAATTTTATAACCACTAGGTGGTTGGACCAGAGTTATTTTTTGTAGGTCTGGTCCTGTAATATCTTCGTTACTTTTACATCGTAATCAGTGCTAGTTATAATTACTGTGGCATTTCTTTTGTCTGATGGTTATGATTAAGATTAATTGGTTTTTAGACAAAATATACACCTATATAATAAATATTTAACAAACAAATATATCACGTCACAAATAACGCACAAGAGAAAGTCTTTGTATCATTATATCTGTTGATGTATTAGCCAGAGAAGTAGTTGTTTCAACAAGTAATTTGTTTTGTAGTCTTAGTAAGACTCATTGTTGTAGATTCACGAATTGTTTTCGTAATTTAAAATTATTAAATACAATCAATATTATGAGACATAACAACGATTTTTCATAATTCAATTTAGATTTCTGATTCTATCAAGAGTATCAATTGAAGATACATTTTATTAAATCAACTTCATATTCTGAACAAATGTAAAATAAACATTCAAATTGCTAATTTATTTTTTCTTGCTCTCGAAAACAAATAGGTGTATTAAATATTGAAGTCAGTCTTACAAAATTAGCAGGCATAACATTTTCCGATAATAACAGTAAATTGTAAAATTTTCATTTAATTGTTGTGCTCTGTTGACAACAGCCACGGACCGGCTTCGATCTATTTTGGATTTCATAAGCGTAGCGGTGTTGCCAGTTCCTTCAATTTATCGGTGGTTATCCACCAAATAGGGATCTAGTACAAGGCTTATACGAGAGATGGCATTATGGTAAAATCTTAAAAATTTCTTTAATTTCTGGGAAAGGCATGTTTGCTCTGATTTTGATTAGATCGTAAAGTGGGGAAATATTCAAAATATCGTTTTTAAAGGCTTCGGTCAGTTTGTCCTACGTATTTGCTATTGCATATAATATTTGATAATTTATTATTTGGTCTAAATGTAACTTTTTGATATTTTGCTCTCAGATCAAATAAGTTAATGTAAATTGTTGTTTAGATGTATTAAGAGATCAATTGTACAAGTGGGGCATCGTATTTTCGTATCATTTTTTATTAATTAATTTTTGTATTTTATTTACTAGAAAACCGTTTACTTTTTTAATAGATATAATCTTATTTAATTTGATGGTTTGATTACTTGTTCATAGTGAAATCAAAAATGCTCTATGTATAATTGCTCAATAAACGACTAGCTTGTGGAATACTTGATTATTAGGATGATGGTGAAATCGATGCTTGTGGGGTTTCTGTATACAGGGTGAGTTTTTTTAGATGTTCTCTATGGGGATTTCGGAAACTATAAGAGATAGAGAAACGGTTAAATGGAGAAAGAAGTGTAGATTTACGAGACGAATAAAATTTCACTTTCAAAATTTTCAAAAAAGTCAAGGGTAACTTGATATTTTGAAAAAAGTAAAAATTGTCATTTTTTTCAAATCAATATATCTTGGTTATTATAACAGATAAAAAAAAAACTGTAAAAGACAAGGTTTTAGATAATTTCATGCAGATTAATAAAACATAATCAGAAATTTTTTATCACAAGTAAAATAACAAGAACTTCCGTTTTTATCGGAAAATCATATGCACGAAAAATGTATTGCTTAGCAATATCCCGAATCCTGTTGACAATAGTAAATTTTATTGTCAACAGGATGAGGGATTTTGCTTAAAAGAAACACATTTTGAGTGCATGCCATTTTCCGATTAAAAACGAGAGATCGAGTTATTTTTGGTAAGACAAATTCCAGAATAAAAGATTGTTTTATGAGATTTATTTAATGTTACTAGAAAAATACAATCGAATATTGAATCGTTAATGTTACTAATACAAAAATATAACATACCGAATTATTCCGAGTATTAGTTGGTATATTGTTTTGAATAATTGAACGATTCATTATTCGAAATGAAATGAATGCACGTCGGAGATTCGATTGTACTGTCACTTTTGACAAATACGAACCAACAACACCTACAATCACCCTACTGGGATTTTATCACCCTACTGGGATTTTATCACTTTTTTTATCACTTCTTCATTTTTGTTTTATCAAGATAAACAAAGCTGCTGTAATTTTAAGTGCCCCCATATTGCTCCTAACCTTAAATTTGACACATGAGGGAATTTGTCGTCATTATTTTCCGAGATATGACACAAACTTTTTTACTTTTTTCAAAATATCTAGTTACCCCTGACTTTTTTAAAAATTTTGAAAGTGAAATTTTATTCGTCTCGTAAATCTACACTTCTTTTCCCATTTAACCGTTTCTCTATATATTCTAGTTTCCGAGATCCCCATAGAGGACATCTAAAACAACTCAATATTCAATTCAATCTTGTTGTTAGTGTAATGTAATGTAAGGTCGAAGAACTTAATTGTTTTATTTTGTTCCTATTTAAGGGTGATTATGTTTTTGGAAGTACGTTGTTACTTATATTTAAAAATTGGTTTAATTGGCGTGATATTCCGTTGAAATAAGTTGTACACATATTGGTACAAAAATGTACATGTTTTTCAGCAATGTCTGGATTAAATAATTATTCTTCAATATGTGCCATGAAAAATTATGCCTGTCGAATTTACTGTATTTTTGATTTATACATACTCTAAATGAATCGTGAAGCTCTGACTTGGTGATATTCAGTCTGTTCATCATGTTTTAAAGGTGAATATGCTAGTAATTTCAAAGGAGACTCTTGGTTATTGTTTTTAATTGTTAGTATATCATTATTTAATTTTTGTTGAATTATTTGGAATTTAAATTTATGTAAGTTTTTAAAAAAGTATTTAATTTGACTGATAATTCGGGTACTGGGTTATTTATGTACAAAACAACTGGACTATTTGAGAAATTAGGTTTATATGTTTTTTACAAAAGCGAATAGTCTTAGAGCAAAGGGATTCTAGTTATTAATTTAAATTTTTCGGATTTTAAGAAATTTACCGTTTTTTGTAATTGGAATGGTTATTGAGTAGATTTTTTGTAATTGGAATGGTTGTTTTCCGGTTCCGATAATGAATTAACAAAGTGCTTAGAAAAAAATTGTTTTCTTGCTAAAATATAAATATTTTTCATTTTTATGTGGTAGTTTATTAATTAACTCGGTAACAATACAGTCCTAAGTTTGAAGATCGCAAAGCCCTTCAAATCTTAAATCTTCTTCAATTTCGGGATAAGTATTTAGTATGCCCGTAAATCTACTGTAATTAATGTTTGGTTTCTAAGTTTGGTAATTATAGCATTAATTTAGATATTTAAGGTACAAGTGTAAAAAGTGATACTTTTTTGCACGAACTGGCGTTTAAAAACACGAGCGAGTTTTTTTAAAGCCAGGAATGCAATAAAGAAACTTTTTACACGTGTGCCTTACAAAATTTTATTTTCGATCGTGCAGCAATTTTCAAAGAATATGTTCATATGCGTAATATTTTAATGTCATTTCAATTATACAAAGAATAAAAACATATTTTATCCACAGTGCATTGTTGAAAACGTTACTTAGCAACCAGTAAATAACAAATGTCAGTCGCTATTATTATTTTTGGAAAAAAGATTCGCTCTATTGTAATCGCTTCGACTTCGTTTATATTATCAAGTTTAATAGTTGTTTGTATAAACTAATAAAACATTAAGTTTTTCGTTAAAATTTTGTGCTATAATATATTCATCTGTCAGATTTGACAGTTCTGTGCAATAAAAACAATTTGACCTTTCCGTCCATTAAAAACGTAAAAAAGAATTCGTGCTTTAAAAAGCCTCTTTTATAACGAAAAATGATGCAACAAGCGTCTACTTTCTATACGATCATAGATAAAAATAATTATTTACAAATTCTTTGTTTAACTGTCTAAACTGTCACAATGGCTTTGCACCATGATACAAAGATTTCTACTAATTTGTCTATATTATAAAATCTCTGTGTTTACCTCTTATTGAAGAGGGTCTTCCTCGTTGTGATATTCTAAAAGTTTTGCCGGTGGAGGTATTCGAAATCACTGAAATTAGCTTCTTAACCGATCATACACCCCCAGTTAAATAAAGTTTTTTCACGAATGAAAAAGGTTTTTTTTCTAAAATTCAAAATTAATTACATTGATAACGAATAATATATATCGCAGTAACGGATACAATAATATGACTCGGAATAAATAGTAATTAATTGTAATTAATAAAGTTCTATTCATATAAAACAAAACGACATGCTAAGCGAAATGACACCTAATAGTGGCTTATCTTCGGGTTCATTCTCATATTTTTTATTTGGTCTCAATAAAGAGTGTACAATTAAACAAAATATAAGTCTTATAAGTTAACTGAATATTTAATATTGTTCACTTATGTACATTTACATTTAAAAATGCCTGGTTTTCTATCTGGATCTGGATTGAGTTTGCCAAGGGTGATCAAATCATTGACCAGAGCACTTAGGCCTCACTAGGCCCATTGTGCCCCCCTGACTGGGACAGCCCTGCGTTGTTCTATCACTCATTTAGCCACCCAAGGTGGCGAGCAAAGGACAGCACAACGCTTGGAGGGTTATCCCTTATGTTGGCCATGCTCGGCCAGAGCTCCCCTAGCATGGACTCTCTAAGGTGGGCGAGAGCCGGGCAGGTGGTTAACACATGTTCCACTGTCTCGTCCTCTTCTTCACATGCTCTACATATGGGGGTTTCCACCAGTCCCATAGTAAACAAGTGTTTCCTTAGCTGACAGTGACCCGTAAGGATACCTGTGATAAGACGCAGATTCCCCCGGGATAGTCGCAAATAATATTCAGCTGTTTTCAGATTGGGTGAGCGTATTGCTTCCTTGGCCTGTCTGCAGCCTGAGGTGTTGTCCCAACGTTGTTTTAGCATCTTGAGAGTATTTTGTTTGAGGATATCAGTGAGGCATTTCGGGGTTGGCGCGATCGGAGGCCCGTCCGTGGTATCACTGAGAACCGATCCAGCTCGCGCCAACTCGACTGCCTTGCTGTTGCCTTCTTCATTATTGTGTCCCTTGACCCAGCGCAGCTCAATACTGTTTGATTGTGCTGCTTGTTTAAGGGTGTTGTGACATTCTTTTACTAGTGTTGAGGTGATCTTGTGACTACTCACTGCTAGTATTGCTGCCCTACTGTCTGTAAGGATTTGCATGTTCCTATCACGGATGTCTCGGTGTAGGATTTCTTTTGCTCCTTGGATGATGCCAACGATCTCTGCTTGCAGAGTAGTTGTGTGCTTCTCTAGGGGTATAGCTAATGAGAGGTCCATTTGTTGCGAGTAAATTCCCGCCCCGGATCCTCTTTTGGTTTTAGAACCATCGGTGTAAATTCGGAGGGTTTCCCCACCGTCTACACTCCCGGTTCCTCTTTTTATCGATACATTATAGGGTCTATTGAAGACGTAGCAGGGTGGCAAATTGTCTGTCTTCCTTCCAAGGAGGGGTGTCTTTTTGACAGCCTCCTCTAAAAGGTGACAGTGTCTGCCAGCCCTGCCTCCTTTGTACCAAAGTCCAACTGAGTTTAGGCGCAGTGCTGCCGCCGTGGCCATCTCCTCTACGTATAAGTCGAGAGGTGGAGGCCTGGTTTTCTATGCATTATTTTAATTTTGTTTCATTCTTTCAGAGATAACCTCAGTAACTTTATTTGTTGGTGTAGAGCACTTCAAATATTGGATTGCCTTCTTTTTGAATCTGACGACTTGATAATGCGAAAAAATGAAAAACACGTAATTTTATGCCTTTTAGAAGTGGCCAGAATTGGAGCAAGGTATAAAATTAAATTTTTCAATTAAACCCTATACTTATCATATGTAATATAAATGTTATATATAGATTTGGAATGCTGGCACCTATGTTAATACAAATGGAACGACAAATAGACCGGGAAATAGCAGCGGATCAGAGGAAAATGGAAATTAGCATGTCTGAAGGAATTGAAAACGAGAATGGAATCCAAGAAGAGGAAACCGATAGCGAAATCGAAGACGAGCAACCAATGTTAATGTATGGTCCACTTCCACAGATAGTTACTAATGACTTGAAAAGTTTGGACGAAATGGTAAGTAAAACTTATGAAATTCTTATTTTAAAATATATAAGAAACAGTCAAATCAAAGATAATATGATATAATTTCCTGAGAAATTTAACTTTTGGGTTAAATAGCCCAGATTTAGCTCCAGTTATCTCTATGAAATTGAAAGCAAGTTCCTTATAAATAAATAATCTATAGAGATTTGTAATTAATTGTAGCCAACTTGATTTGTATTATTTTCTACTCAGACCTATTTCGATTAATTGCGATGAGTTTTAGATATAAAATTCTGTGTACTTAAAAAACACATCAATATTACTTATTTTTTTGTTAAACTGTACGGTCCATTTTGCAGATTAAATGATTTAATTTAGAGTATATTAAAAGATTTTTTATAAATATTTTTATTATTATCTAAAATAAAATTTATAATAACGAAGAAGGACAATATATCTGCAAAAGCTATTTTGACACTCTTTAATTATCAACGTGACTTAATTAACTTAATTTCTTTAGATAATTTATCTGTTAACTGACACAAAATTATAATAACCTAAGTTTTAAATTTGTTTTCTTGTTATTCTAAATACTGTTCGTTGTTTTGGTTATCTCGCGTAGACGTGCATATTATATCATTTCGACGTCCTTTGTCCTATGATTGATTGAGCGATAGTAAATATGAATATATTAATTATTGCTCTGAATTTGTTGGCTTACTAATCAGTACATTAATTAATTTAAATAGTTTTGATTGTATTTTAACTTTTCGTAAGTGTTTTTAATTATTTGTTGTATAAGTTCTTAATATTTGTTTTAAGAAATCCTAATACATATAAACTTTGACCAAATGCATTTCATTGAATAAATAAAATTCTACCATACGATGATATGTTAGAAGCACCTGTTTGTAGTGGACATTCTTATGAATAACTGGTTCGTGTAATAGATAATCAATATGCACTCTAGTTAGTCTTTCGCAACCAAAAAATCAAATACTTTCATATGACAACAATTTGCGTAGGGTACTCCTGTACGTGGGTTAGGTTGAAATTATTCTAGTGCACGTATTAGATATGCTTTCAATATATTTAAGCGTGGCGACCTCTGCGAGAATTTATGGTTTGGCACTGGCTAAGCCTAGGAAAATGAGGTGAAAGAGAATATTTTGCGCAATATAGTTGGAAGTATAGGTAATTATTAACGATTTTTATCCGAATGTAATATTATATTATATTATATTATATTATATTATATTATATTATATTATATTATATTATATTATATTATATTATATTATATTATATTATATTATATTATATTATATTATATTATATTATATTATATTATTTTATATTACAATATAATATATTTAATTTACGGAAATAAATAGTAAATACGGTTAAAAATGGTTCATTTAAGTGAAACAGACCGCATTTAAATATTAATGATGATCTGTTATGGTGATCGTGTTACAACTCACTAAAACATTTTAAAATTTTAATGAAACTGAGATGGTCAAAAATTTGCCGAAACCTTGAAGACCACGGACTGCAACGAATAAAACTATTAGACGAAACATTGTAATTTATTTAGAGGAATCATCTCAAATTACTACCATAATTTTGGCACTAAACCATGGTACAAATCGATATGCTGCGAGGAAGATATTAAAAAGTGAATAGTATCATCCGTATAAGATAGAATTGGTTGAAGAATTGTTAGATGATTATTTTGACTAATGGCTGGAGTTTTGCTAACGACTAATGGACATCGGTACTATCGAGGAACATTTTGCATCTAATATAGTGTTTTCCGATAAGGCAACTTTTTGTTTAAATGCAACAGTTAACCGTCATATCTCAAGGTATTGGTCAAATGTGAATCCACATTGGATGCATTAAGCATATACCCAGCATCCACAGATTTTTTTTTAATTGAATTAACGGGCTACAACCCAATAATACATTAATTTACAATATATATTAATAGGTAAGGAAAACATTTGGTTTTACATTATTCTTAACATAAGACAATAACACCATTATTTATATTTATACAAGAGTAAGAGCAACAAACAAACAGTGGTATATTTATTTCAACGTAACACAGAATTACAAAGCATTTTAAATGAGTTTATATTCGTACTATACAAACAAATGCCTCTACAGTATTGGTTTGCTAATCGCTACATACGTATTAAAGGAGCATTGTAGCGGTGATTTGAACAAGCCATGTGTACAAAAAACATTTCATTTTGTCGTGTAGAGCGTACGGGGATGTGAAAATGTATTTTTTCTAGTAGATGAGGGCAATCTATTTTTTTCAAATTGCACTGTATATATATATTTTATTGATCCGCAAGAAGATTTTTTTGTGAATATAAAATTGTAAACAATTTTATCCATACTTCAAACTAAAGTCGAGAAATTGAGGATTTAAAAATATAAATAAAAAATCAAGTATCCATAGTAAACCATATACAGAGCCTATTTTAAATCTCAAAAGTGACAGTGTCAGCCATTGATAAAATACTGTATTAATAATTTAATAATTAAAATGTTGCAAGATTTCAAACACGGTACTACTACTGTACTAGAATTTTGTGCCTCTACTGAAATCTCTTTTCTGATAGAGTAATTCCATGTGCCGACAAATTTGGAAGACTGTATAATGATTGTTGTGGAAAATATTTTCCAAAAACTATTTAGTATTAACGAATAGTGCGGTATATTAGCAGACAGAGAAGTGCCTTAATAAAAAAATGTTATTGTTACCTAACAAACGAAATAAATAATTTTCTGGATAAATTGCCAATAGCAGTACTGAATACAATCGGGTTGCATCAGGACGGTGCTACACCACATATATTTAGATTTTTTAATATTTGTTTTAGTTTCTTCTTCCATTTAAAATACATTTTTTGTTGTTCTTAAATCCTCAATTTCTCGACTTTGGTTTGACGAATGGATAAAATCATTTACAATTTTGTATTCAGAAAAAAATCTTGCGGATTAATACCAAATTTATATACAGTGCAATTTGAAAAAATAAAGTTCATCGTCTTTTGTCAAAAACTGAATGCAAGAAAAAATATCAGTTCAGTTCAGATTAAAGTTTTTAAAAAAATGATTTAATTTGATGTTTTATTTATTAAAATCGGATTGAAGACAAATTCCGGCTTAACTGTAAATTTTTGGATAAAGATAAGTTGGGTTAAATTATCATATTTTGACCCCAGGAATCTATGGTCCAGCCATTTCCCCGCATGAACGGGACACCCTATATATATATATATATATATATATATATATATATATATAAAATTAAATATTATTTATTATTATTAGTTAATAATTTACTGATGCAGTATTGTTGGAAATGAAAATTTTAATGAGAAAAATAAATTTCTCCGAGCATTACTGCACAGTTATCTTACAAAAATTATGCAAGGTTGAAAGCTAATGATTAAAACAACTAATCCTCGTATTAATGCACCGCCAAGCATTGAATTACGAAACTACTAGCTGCCGTCACCTGACCTAAATCGCATTAAGTGCACAGTAACACATTTTGTGCTGTTATTGTATCTTAGACACGTGTTTCGCTGTATCGCAGCTCATTAGTGAAGCTATGCCCATATTACGTGGGTCCTTCCAAGTGGAAGGCCAAAACGCACGAGAATGCATTGATTTAAATTAAATCGATGCATGAAAATATTACGAATTTTATAAAATGTAACTCTTACAGATCCACTATTTTTATAGTGATTTTTATTATGTTAATGCGAAATTGAATTCATTGTAATAATTGCCAAAGCAAATGTCAAAACTGTCATGTTATTCCGATTTACTCATATTGAAAAACAAGCTTCTTGTCGCAAAATCCTATTTAAGAAAACAAATATCAGAATAATATAAGATAAAAATCAGATATTTATGTAACGATTTATAATATTCATGAACAAAATATTAGTACATAGTAATATTTTATAAATAAAGATAATTATTGTAGCTGAGATAGACGACTCAATTGAGAAATATATAGAGCAGAAACAACTAGGATGGTGTTGACACACACAAAGACAAATCACCTATAAACAACACTTCCCCTACATATACTATATAGGGAAAGTAAACAAATATGAGAAAAAAGTAACCGGAAAAATAGAAGAGAGAGACCAAAGGAATAATCAAATAAAATAATATATAAGAACGCAAACAAAAGAGGACAAATCTAACCTTAGCGGAGTCTGAAGTAATAGCAAGGGATAGACGAGAATAAAGACAGTTTATAAAAAAATAGAGCATAAGAATAATCCCCACACTTTCATAATGTGCCTGAGCCATATTTGTCCAATACAGAGATTATTTCATGCTAGTATTTGAACATCTAACCTATTGTACGTATTATTATTCTTACTGAGCAAACATTATTTGTTTATTAAATCGATTTAAGCAATTGTTATGTTACGAGGGCTGCTATTTATGTATTAAGAACTGACATCGCCATCGTGAAGTTTAGCATTTCTGACGTTATACGTACTCAGAAGGTTTTGATGTGTGAGCACTATTGGTGTAGTTTACAGTAAGTTGAAAATTTCATTTCTCCAAAAGATGGAATTAACTCGCGGAAATTTTCGAGCTATGATTTATTATGACTTTTGACGTGATTCAACTCAAAAACAGTGCATCAATCAACTGAATTCAACTTAAGGCCATCCACAACCACTGTATATCGCTGGTATACTGAATTCAAACGTGGACGTAGTTTGCTCACGTACGAGTTTAGGTGTTTCAATGTTAAACAAAGTCAACAAAAATTGATAGAAACCATCCCAAATGCGAGCTCACACAGTAATTAACGATAAACTGCGTGGACAACGATTTTTTACCGCGTGAAGAAGGGGCTGAAAACGCATGTTTTAGAGCTACCATATTTTGCCTTTGTGCTTTGAAGGGTGGTCCAATCGCATACAAAAGTGTATAGATCATATTTGTTAATGTTAATGTGATTAATCACATTGACGTAAATTCATTTATCGTTCTAAATTTGTCATACAATATTCACACACAATCTTTTAACCTACATTTTATACGTTTAGTTTATTTCACAGAAATAAATACGTCCAACACTAGGGTGAACGTATTTATTTCAATAGCCTTGCTATTTGTAACGCGCAAATTACTTGTGTATTATATCTGTCGAGGTATTAGCCAGAGAAGTAGTTTCAATATGGGATTTGTTTTGTATTGTTAATAGAACTCATTATTGTAGATTTACGAAATTTTTTCGTGTTTTTTTTTAAATTATTAACAATAGCGATAATTTCTGTTGGTATACTGTGAATAAAGAAATAATTTATACTTGAATTTTGGAGGCGTTTACTTCGTGGTACATTTTCGATTTTAAATAAAGAAAACACTTAACTTTTTAAATATAAATATAAATATAAATATAAGTGGTATAAAAAAGTTAAGTGTTTTCTTTATTTAAAATAATTTATATTATTAACTCTCTTCATGTAACTCAAAAATACCAACAGAAATAACAACATGACTTTTTGGTCAAAGTTAGTTATTATTTTAAATCAGTTTTAGACAACTAATACATTGCTTATTTTTGTAAATTTGTATTAAATTTTTTTCAGGTATTTATAAATAACTTACCAAATAAAAAAAAAAATACCATATCTGATTTTTTTTTTCACGAAAAAGTTGCATATATGAAATTCCTTTAACAAATCATGTGTATAATTTAGCATGGGAAGAATTTTCTCCTTCTCAAAGATGTACAATAGGTAGCCGCGGAAGAATTAATTTGAAAGCGGTACTGCGCAGCCTGTGGTTACTGAATATCCATATTCGTCGGGAATAACGAGCATTGTGCAATTTTTGAAATAAAAAACAAGTAAGCAGCGTGCAACACATTACTGTATAATGGGACTGTAATTTTTCAATTTCCTTCACGACGTCGAAATCCATACCTCGGCTTCCTCATTGTCTGCAAATGTTAGATGTTATCGGTTGGCCGACCCGGCCAGCCATTGTTATAAACTACAAATTAATAAAATACAAGAAATCTAATGATCCTCACGACCACCAGCTGGTAGTGAAAGTTATCGTGCAATTTATTCTTCATAAATGCTTTTGCACACACACACATATTTAACATAACTTATATCTATCTCCAAAAATTTAGAGTTTAGCCGGAAATAGTTTATTAATTACAACATTTGAATGCTACATTGGAACTGGCTGAAATGTATTATTGATATTATTATAATTTAACATACCACTTCAGTTATTATAGCCATAATTGATTAAATAAAAAAAACACTATCACCACAATATAGAAACTAAAATAGTTTCTAGTTTAAAAATGTTATGGGAAAGATAATGTCATTTGAAAGATTTTTATCTCCTAATAATGTTTAATATCTTTCCATAAAAATGTATTTTTAATCTAGTAACAACAAAATCTAATTTTCCACGTGATTAAAACAACATATTTGTCACCTTTGTTCAAAAATGTAAATTATGTATAATATTAGTTAACGAGTGTCTTTGGATAGTTAATTGTAAATATTTGGAGCAAACAGATATGCTGATTGTATTGGGATTTTGGGAAGAAAATTGTTTAGAAAGGGATACATATTGTTTTTAATTACTCTATAATTTGATATTATTAATTTTTTATTTGATTAAGTAAGTCAATTCACTCATTAATGAGTGTGTAATGAGCATATTATATTTATACCTTAGTGTTTTTTTTTGGGAAAACCGAAAAACAAAATTTTAAATATTAACAAAAGACAAAAATGCTTTAAAATGGACTGATCTTTTAAGTGATATTTTTTAAAATGTTTTTAAGGTGCCAATATATATTTTTTTTGTAGTCTTAAAATAAAAAACAATAATAAATTTTTAGAGAGAATACACAAAGCGTAAAAATTTATTCATTTTTTAATTCTCTACAATTATTTGTTATATAAATTTCATGTAACTCCAACAGTTTATTAGTAATTGGCAAAAAAGTTAAAATTTTCATTTTCTTTTCTCGAAAGATATGTTTTAATAAAACTTGTTCACTTTCTCATTCCCTTTAATTTTTGTTTGAAAAGTTTTGTAAAATTTATCATATTAAAAAAATATCGGAAAAAACAAAAAATTGCCTCCACTTCCGGTTTATGAATGTGCAACAAAAGTTTTTCAGTTCCAGTTTATTTATTTTATTTATTTATTTTACATTAAAATGTACTGTTATAATTGTATATATGAAAAACTCCAATATACACATAAAAATATTACAAAAATTTAGCTCACAGTGCTTGCAGGCGGAGTTCACTGCGTGTTCTTCCACTCAAACCCTTCAAGAGTTATGTGTAAAAAATATTGAGAAAAAACCAAATAAAAAACTGTATCCACTTCCGGTTTATGAATGTTCACTTAAAGCTTTTCAGTTCCAAACGATAAAACCTTAATAAACTTAAAAAAATTATCGTTTCTCTCACACACAGACACATTTTTTGTTTCAGAAATTAGTGGAATGGTAAGGGAACCTCATAACGAATATTTCCGTTATACAAAAAATTCAAAAATTTTTCACGTTTATTTCGTTCAACATACAATACACTTATTTCATTGGTTCAAATATGTATATATAACTGACAACTCTATGTTTTCGATTTCGTGCTTCGGCTCTTGATTGGTTTATTAGGCCCCAGGTAGCGTTGATCTTACGAAATGTCAATGTCATCATTTACAGTAGTAGTAGTAGTAGTGTTAGGCTATCGACCACGTGGTCCTTCCGCCATGTGTCATTTGTGTATTTGTGTGTGTGTGTAAATGAGCTTGTTACTTTAAAGGATCGCCCCCGTCACTCTAAAGCACGATTAATTGTATCCCAATGGTGAATGGTACCGGTCACCCATCCGACTACTCACCCGAATCAACGTTGCTGCACGTCAGTTCGGGGCCGTTACCGATGCGCCACCACCGGCGTGTCATCATTTACATTAACATGTAAAAGTGTTTAAAATGAATCCAAAACGGTTTGGAGAATTTAGTTTAAGCACATTTGGGGCATTTGCCCCAAAATGCCGCGCGGTCAAAAAATTCGTCTGGAAACAGGTCTCCGAATTTTGTAAAGAACGTAATCACTGCCATGAAGAAAATACATCAAATAAACAACTTGCTGATATACTCACTGATTGGGCTTTCAATATGCGAAAAGCGGATAGAAGCGAGTACAAGAAAATGGTAATCAAAACGATTTGGAATAATATTTACAATAAACAATAAATTATTAAAATTAATGTATATTTTTTTACGAAATAATCTTAATCTTTTTCGAAATAAATTATGTTGCTTTAGGTTTCCAAGCAACATAATTTATTTCTCAATATCGAATGAATTTGTATTTGGACAATCATTATACACTTGTTGTATTATAGTCGCGCCGCCGAGAGCTGACTGTGACTCATCGCTCGATTTCGGAAGAATCAGACATACGTTCCTTTACGGATGTGAAGTTAGCCATAGATTTCAGCCATAGATTTTCAAATTTCATTATTTCTATACATATTCAAGATACATAGATTATTTTTAGTTTAGGGTGTAAATAAAACATAGAATTAACAAATTGTGATACAAGCACCCTAATTTTCAACCCTTAATATTTTTTATCACACCCTTAAATAATAAAATTTAAAAAAATCAAAGTGCGCCGTCTCCTATACAAAAGTTAGCAACAAATATGGATTCAGCACACATTAAACTATTATTTCAACAAACAAAATTCGGACCACCAGACTTTTATCATACAAAAAAAAAAAATAGAAACAATATCAGTTGCCAGTCTGAGGGTGCGGTCGGACAAATCTTAAAATATTTCAAAGTGCGCCCTCTCCCATAAAAAAGTTAGCAACAAATATGGATTCAGCACACATTAAACTATTATTTAAACAAATAAAATTCGGACCACCAGACTTTTATCATACGAAAAAAAAAAAAGAAACAAAATCAACTGCCAGTCTGAGAGAGCGGTCGGATAAATCTTAAAATATTTCAAAGTGCGCCCTCTCCCATAAAAAAGTTAGCAACAAATATGGATTCAGCACACATTAAACTATTATTTAAACAAATAAAATTCGGACCACCTTACTTTAATCATACGAAAAAAAAAAGAAAGAAAATCAACTGCCAGTCTGAGAGAGCGGTCGGATAAATCTTAAAATATTTCAAAGTGCGCCCTCTCCCATAAAAAAGTTAGCAACAAATATGGATTCAGCTCACATTAAACTATTATTTAAACAAATAAAATTCGGACCACCAGACTTTTATCATACAAAAAAAAAATAGAAACAATATCAGTTGCCAGTCTGAGGGTGCGGTCGGATAAATCTTAAAATATTTCGAAGTGCGCCCTCTCCCATAAAAAAGTTAGCAACGAATATGGATTCAGCACACATTAAACTATTATTTAAACAAATAAAATTCGGACCACCAGACTTTTATCATACAAAAAAAAATAGAAACAATATCAGTTGCCAGTCTGAGGGTGCGGTCGGATAAATCTTAAAATATTTCAAAATGCGCCCTCTCCCATAAAAAAGTTAGCAACAAATATGGATTCAGCACACATTAAACTATTATTTAAACAAATAAAATTCGGACCACCTTACTTTAATCATACGAAAAAAAAAGAAACAAAATCAACTGCCAGTCTGAGAGAGCGGTCGGATAAATCTTAAAATATTTCAAAGTGCGCCCTCTCCCATAAAAAAGTTAGCAACAAATATGGATTCAGCTCACATTAAACTATTATTTAAACAAATAAAATTCGGACCACCAGACTTTTATCATACAAAAAAGAAATAGAAACAATATCAGTTGCCAGTCTGAGGGTGCGGTCGGATAAATCTTAAAATATTTCAAAGTGCGCCCTCTCCCATAAAAAAGTTAGCAACGAATATGGATTCAGCACATATTACACTATTATTTAAACAAATAAAATTCGGACCACCATACATTTATCATACAAAAAAAAAATAGAAACAATATCAGTTGCCAGTCTGAGGGTGCGGTCGGATAAATCTTAAAATATTTCAAAATGCGCCCTCTCTCATAAAAAAGTTAGCAACGAATATGGATTCAGCACATATTACACTATTATTTAAACAAATAAAATTCGGACCACCATACATTTATCATACAAAAAAAAAATAGAAACAATATCAGTTGCCAGTCTGAGGGTGCGGTCGGATAAATCTTAAAATATTTCAAAATGCGCCCTCTCTCATAAAAAAGTTAGCAACAAATATGGATTCAGCTCACATTAAACTATTATTTAAACAAATAAAATTCGGACCACCAGACTTTTATCATACAAAAAAAATAGAAACAATATCAGTTGCCAGTCTGAGGGTGCGGTCGGATAAATCTTAAAATATTTCGAAGTGCGCCCTCTCCCATAAAAAAGTTAGCAACAAATATGGATTCAGCTCACATTAAACTATTATTTAAACAAATAAAATTCGGACCACCTTACTTTAATCATACGAAAAAAAAAGAAAGAAAATCAACTGCCAGTCTGAGAGAGCGGTCGGATAAATCTTAAAATATTTCAAAGTGCGCCCTCTCCCATAAAAAAGCTAGCAACAAATATGGATTCATCTCACATTAAACTATTATTTAAACAAATAAAATTCGGACCACCAGACTTTTATCATACAAAAAAAATAGAAACAATATCAGTTGCCAGTCTGAGGGTGCGGTCGGATAAATCTTAAAATATTTCGAAGTGCGCCCTCTCCCATAAAAAAGTTAGCAACAAATATGGATTCAGCTCACATTAAACTATTATTTAAACAAATAAAATTCGGACCACCTTACTTTAATCATACGAAAAATAAAAATGATTAAAGTAAGGTGGTCCGAATTTTATTTGTTTAAATAATAGTTTAATGTGAGCTGAATCCATATCTGTTGCTAACTTTTTTATGGGAGAGGGCGCACTTCGAAATATTTTAAGATTTATCCGACCGCTCTCTCAGACTGGCAGTTGATTTTCTTTCTTTTTTTTTTTCGTATGATTAAAGTAAGGTGGTCCGAATTTTATTTGTTTAAATAATAGTTTAATGTGTGCTGAATCCATATTTGTTGCTAACTTTTTTATGGGAGAGGGCGCACTTTGAAATATTTTAAGATTTATCCGACCGCTCTCTCAGACTGGCAGTTGATTTTGTTTCTTTTTTTTTTTTCGTATGATAAAAGTCTGGTGGTCCGAATTTTATTTGTTTAAATAATAGTTTAATGTGTGCTGAATCCATATTTGTTGCTAACTTTTTTATGGGAGAGGGCGCACTTTGAAATATTTTAAGATTTGTCCGACCGCACCCTCAGACTGGCAACTGATATTGTTTCTATTTTTTTTTTTTGTATGATAAAAGTCTGGTGGTCCGAATTTTGTTTGTTGAAATAATTCTGTTTGACTTGTTTTCATGTTTTGGCAATGGATACTTCTATATGTTTGTAAGAACTTTGGAAATAAATTTTGTATTATTATTATTATATCCCATACCAATTCGCGAATCAGTTGACTCCGAAACTTTGGAGTCCAAAGATTGCTAGTGAAGTGAGTCGAAGAAGTTAAGAAAAGTTTCTGCCAAACTTTTCTTCAAAGTTCTTTAGAATAAACAGAAATAACGGTGCCTGGAAATAGGAAAATATTTATCCAGATCAGCTGCCAAAACAGTATATTTTTCAAATTTCGTAAGCAAAATGAGATATGGCATAATATTCTGGGGAAGCAACTCGCATGCAGTAAATATTTTTATATTGCAGAAAAAAGCCATTAGGGCTGTAATGAAATTGGGCTACAATGCTACAATGTCATGTCATGTCGTAAATTTAAAGAATTTAATAGTCAA
>CAXAKX010000067.1:0-17060 GCA_963969525.1 Ontholestes murinus | reverse complement strand
CATTTTTATTTATTACTTTTGTTTGATTTTTCACACTCTATAATATAATTCAATCAATTACTATTATGCAGTGTTCATTATTATGCAAAAGTGTGGAAACTAGTAAATATATCTGGAATTATTAGAGATATCGAAATAAAGGAAGGCATTTCTAATTTTCCTAAAAGTTTTAGACTTTAGACAGTTTAATTCAAAGTAATATCAATTTCAAAAATTTACAATGAAACCCCCTGTATATCTACTATCTCGAGAAAGAAAACAGCGGCCTAAAAGCAAATAATAATATATCTCATATCAATGCGGATGTCGCTGTCAAAACTGTAAACAATTCAGAAGATAGGTTGGTGCTTCTCACTCAATGCACATCAGAAGAGAAATAGCCGAACACGCACAAGCGTCCAATCCTTCAGCCAAGAGAAGAGTAAAGCAAAATTACCTGCACCGAAGAAGGGTAAACAGTTAATAAGAGGAACCGCGTCATAGGGTGATGATAACTTTAGTATAGCTGCTCAAAAAGCCTGGCTATACATTGGACGCGCAAAACCAGAAGCTACCGCAAAACACATCCAAGAATTCCTAACTAAGATATTCCCGCGACGAAAATTTATATTCGACAAAATAAAAGCAAATAATACAGAAAATTCGTTATCGTTTAAAGTAGGTACAGATTTTGACCTGCTTAATGAACTTAATGTTTCTGACTTATGGACCTCAGGTATTACAGTAAAGCGTTTTAATTGTTTTCGACCTTCAATTAAAACCGCGACTCGAACCGAATCACGTGAAAAATAAATATTTTAGATGATTTCATATAAACATGCAATCACTGCATAATGAATTAAATGAAGCTAATAAAGAATAAAGAATTAATCGATTTATAAAATCTCAACCAGAGATACTTGATATTATTGTTTCACTGAACATTGGCTGTTATCTGAAGAAATCATGTACTGCAAACTTAAAAAATTATACTGTGGGATAATAGTACGCGATAACCTACCGTTTAAAATGCTTGATAATGTAGTTAGGATGTCTATTGAAAATTTGTGTGAATTTAGTTCCTTAGAAATACCGTTGCTTTATTTGAGCGTGCTCTGTGTCTACAGAATTCTAAACATGGACTTCTTGTTAAAACAGAAGTACGTTATTATTATCGGTGATTTCAAGATCTAATACAATCATTTGATTATGATATAACAATCCAAGATCATACAAGAATAAACAACAAACAACAAACATCAAACAAAGTAGCTCTAAAATCGTCCAACTGACGAATAATAACAGAAAAGCCGCTTCCTGTTATTATTAGTCATGATTTTTCAAATACTTGACACCCCAAATTGGATTTGGGTCTATAATAGTGATAATGTTGACTAATGTTCTGTGGGCCGGGCAAGATTAAATTGATAATTATTTAAAGCAAATGCGTGAAGATTTAGTATTTTTAACAGACCTAAACAAAGCTAAAACGTATCTAAAACTTCCTCAAATTGTAAAAGAAATAAAAAACGTTACAGGACAGAAATTGTAAAGCGAAAGATCTCAGCCACAAACAATTTCATTTCAAATTCCGACAACTTGGCTAAGGCAATGTGGAACATTTTAAGGGTGAAGCTAAAATCTAAAACACCTTGTGACATTGACTCCGGTGATTTAAAAAGTCAGAAACAATAGTGGAAAACATTTTAAAACCCCATCAGCAAACATTAGTTTTAAGATCACCCAAGTCTCTCAAATTGAAGACATAATAAATAAATTCTCAAATAGCCATAGACGTCAATGGTTTGAACAGCAAAATTATTAAACATGTCAAAAATATATTAATCCCACAACTTACAAAATTAATCAATTTAGCCGTAACTAATAATATATTTCCAAGAGGATTCAGAATATCACATGTCCCTATTCAAAAAAAGGTGACAAGTCAAATAAAAACAATTACAGACCAATTTCTATCAGCCCTATACTTGGAAAAATATTTGAACAGGCCTTAAAGTTGCGACATGAAATATTTCACCAAAATAGCTTAAGATCAATTTGGTTATCGTGAGAACATGACCACAGTAACTGCCCTTATAGAATTTGTAACCTATATATGTTCGTGCATCGAAAGTGGTCAAAATGTTAGTGCTCTTCTGTGTGACTTAACGAAAGCTTTTGACTTTCGTCAAAATCCCATAATAAATTATTAAACAAACTAAAAAATTTGTTGACATAAATAATAGCAAATCACAATTTCTGCCCATAACACGGGCTGTATTGCAAAGATCCGTCCTTTCTATTATATACTGACCTAGAAGAGTATATAAATCCAACAAACTTAATAATTTTTCCTAACGACTCATCTATTTCAAATAGTAATATTGATTCATTATTACTAAAAACAAATGAAACAAAAAACGAGCTTAAAGCATGGTTCACTGAGAATGAATTATCTTTAAATGAAACACAAACGTAGATAATTTAAAGGAAGAAAAGAAAAGGTTCTAGGTATCAGGTTTGAACCAACCTTCACGTGGTTCAGCCAGTGTGGCGAACATGCAAAACTTATATCTCTAATCTATTTATTTAGAAATGAGGATGCTTCAAAGACAGTACTGATTAATGCATATCATGCCTTATTTCCTTCCAAACTGAGCTATGGCAAAATAATCTGGGGCCATTCCACTCATGCGGACAGAATTTTTGGATTGCATAGAAAAATTATCAGGATAATTACTGGGGTTCACTTTAAGCAAGATATAAGAATTATTTCTTAATGGGTTATGAAAGCATTAAGCTTGAAGGAACATCATGTACCAAGAAATATATACGTGATTTGTTTTAGTAAGACGTAAGACGTCAAGATATGATATGGAATTGTATTATAGAGGAAGTAGTGGAGATAATCAAAAATAAAACAGTGGAATAATGATCTCACGACAACGATTTGTAATATGAATATACTGTTGTAAACTTAAAGTCATCAACATATAATTAAAATCGACAGTTATTTATATATTTAGCAATATCGTTGATAAACAAATATGGGACCATGGTGAGATTTTTGAGCCAGCCAAGATGAAGCAAAGATGAGTTTAGAAATTAATTCCTTTGATGTAACATGCTAAAAAAAAGCTTCTTAGCTTTTAAAATAAAATGTTTATTTACATATATTTAATTAATTGCTCACTTAATCCGTAGTGAAATTTTTTTGAAATATCTTGATTAGAAATTAAAAACACTTGGTTTGTTTCACAGGAAATTTATTATTTCTTCTCCGACTAGTTTCGGCTATATGTCATTATCAAAAATTAATAATTATTTACATTTCATATATCTTATACAAGTTTTTATATAGACATTTTCTTTTTTAATTTGGGAACTATGAGGTAGTGGTTGCATTTTGGTTGGAGGCGTTTATTCATTATTAAATGAATCTCTTGAATATTGAGTTTACTAACATATCCCAGCTTGTGCAAATGTCTTTACACGCTCTTTTGATATATATTTTTTTAATTTCTGCGACCTCTCGAGTCTGTTAAGCAATGTTTACTGCACACAGCAGTTAGTTTTTCATGGGCTTCGTTGCGTTTTCTCATTTTTTGAAGTAAAAGAGTAAAACATTGCCATATTCCTCGGTTTACTTTTCCATCTTTCGACCACGCCTTTATGACAAGTACTGAAATCTATTCACTTACTTTTTTTAATAAAAATTGAAGTGTCTTCTCTAAAATGGTTGGGTTAGATGATTAGACTAATGATAGTTGGTAAAAAATAAAAGTATAGAAATCTATTGGTTGGAACCGAAAAGACCTAAAACTCAAGCCAATATATCATGTTTCTAAAATTCATTATTCGTTTGGATGCATCTATAAATTATATCTTACACATGTTTGATTAATGATAAGTCTGGCGAATGATAAGCCATTCCAGTAAACCTTAATATATCGTAATGAAAATTTAGTTATTTAATATAAACCAGATAGATAATGTTTGCTTTACAGGGAATTTAATTAATTTTTTTACATACTGGCACTAAAAATCAGATATGTAATAGGAAGACATGGAAATCGTTTTTATTTTTAATTTGACTTGAACATTTTCTTTGACATACCATAAGAATAGCAACATATAACTCATGTGCAAAAATCTTAAAAGAAGATGTATGTAATATTATATTAAAGGGCAATATTTAGAGGTGTTTTAGCATTTGAAATTAAAATTATTAGTTAGTGATGCTGAAGTGAAAGAATATTCCACATTTTTATAAAGCTATGTGATGCTTACTTCCTGAATCCTCAGTTAAACTTTTTCGGGAAAATCTTCTAGCTGTCAGTGATAAGCAATGTAAATTTCTAAAATTAAAAAAAATAGAGTGGACTATTATTAAAAAGGAAGCAAGGTATTCGACATAAAAAAGTATGTTTGAAAAAGATAGTATACCTTAGAATAGCAATATCAGAATGACTAGTATAGTCGAGGCGTATTGTACCGAATTATTGGCTCCGGCATAAATAAGTATTTTTAGTGGGAAATTTTTGTGTAAAATTGTTCAAATTTTCTCACAGTTCTAACCAATGATGTAATAATTGCAGTGTGGAAACTTGGCGTAATTCGTTGGTTGAAAATCCAGGTATAACCTTGTTATTCGTATAATTTTAATTACTTTAATATATCAATTCGTGAATAAATTTCTGTTCTTTTTGCTTAATTTTTTGCTCAATTATTGACGCGAGCGATTGACGTTTGATAGAAAATTTGAATCCTAATTGTTTTACCTCTTGTTAATTAAATTAACCACCAGTGGTCTACCATCCCTTCTTTGTAATTAACAAAATCGATTCGACTGACCGCTAAACCTGAAGTATGTATCCTTAGTCATTAGTTTATTGTTTTATTATTATTATTTGCAAAATGGTTAATAAATATGACAAATGCGAGCAAAGTTGTCAAAAAACGGGTTTTTAGAAAACGGAAAGGTGACAAAATAGAACAAACAGAAGATGTCACAGTTGTAGAAGATGTAAAAGTAAAGGATACAAGTGTATCCGTTAAAAAAAAGAATTACCAGACGAAGGCCAAATTATTGAGATTGACACTAATCAGGAGATTCCTAAAAAACGTATTACTAAGAAAAAGGTATACTAAAATAACAACTGTAGAAGCAGATGTCAAAAAACGAGAAGTTACATTTACTGTAGAAATGATTGAAAAGGAAAAATTCTATAAAAAACAAACTAAGAAAATTAAAAAGAAAAGACCAAAAGAAAAATATTTATTCGTACCAACATTATGGTGACGAAGATGAAGTAATAGATAAAGTAAGGTTGGAAATTCTTTAAAAAAGCTGTCTCATTGCCACAATATGACAATATTGAAAATGATGAACTACATACATTTGAAGTTAGCCAACTCTAAGCAGTGCATGCTACATGTGAAGAATATTCAGAATTGGTTCATGTTGTAGAAACAATAACATCAACAGGAGAGATTCAAAAGAAGGTTATTAAAGAGAGAAGGATCAAAAAAATTGACGATGGAAAGGAGACTATTAAAAGTACAGTTACAGTGGAAAAAGATGAAAAACCAACTGAAACATTCGTTTCGGCCAAGAACCAATTTATGAATTTGAAAAACCTGTAGAATTAACTGAATTCCCAGAAAATATTGAAATACAAAAAGTACTTGATGAGAATAACGAATCAAAGAAACGAATTATAAAAAAGAAAAAATTAAGAAAACTTAAATAAGACAAGATGAAATTACTGAAATTACCACTATTAATGAAGAAGAAAAAGAACCCGAAACAAGTGTCACGTACCTAAAAAAACAAAAAAGAAAAACTTGTGTTACAAAAACCTAAACTTGAAGGAGTAGAACGAATTGATAAACCGAAAGTACATAAAATAGAAGTAATGAAAGTTGAAGATCTACCTACCATGTTTAAAAAAGGTCGCACAACTCCAAAGAAACGTTTGAAATCCCAAAATACACCTAAATTTAGACTTAAAAGTCGAATTTAACACATCGAATTTCCCTCATCTAAAGAGAAAGAACAAACACCAATTATATGACAAATAACCAGTATATATAGAGATAATGGAATTCTACCAGGAAACATTAATGTTACACCAAATACGCCTTAAATCAAATGTGATGGTAAATGTAATAAGTCGGTCACGTAAGATGTACTGGCTTAAACGAAGTGGAAATATCATTTTTGAATAAAAATTATTTGAAATGGCCTTGTCGGCGTTGCGTGAAAAATATTTCTTCGCCTGTTCTACCGGTTGTTTCCGTTATTTGTAATATTTAGAGAGGAAATTGAAACTACAATTTTTAAAATATTAAGAATTTAAAATCCCGTATTTCAGAACTGGAAAATACATGTTTTAATTATCGCACCACATCGATAAAGTGTAGACATTACTTGAAGGTAGTAAGAAAATTGACATCACGGAAAATATGTTTAATGAATTAGAGGAAAGATTATCAAGAAAACATAATCTTATTTCATTCAATGTATCTGAATCTTGCTCACCCAATCTGCCAGAAAAATTAAACATTCTTTGCATTAAAAAAAAATATTGAGCACGATACAGAAATTATCTAATAATAAAAGACCAATCAGAATGATCTTAAAATCATAGTATGAAGCTAAAATTATATTAAAAAGTAATATATCCGATCCTGATATAAAGAACCATTTTCGAAAAGATTCCACCAAACAACAAATGGATCATACGAAATCTATTAAGCGCGAATTCTCTAAGTCATTTGACAGAGTCTGTCATTATATCTTATTATTACAGTTATATCAAATGAGGTTTAGTAATCTTACAGTAATCTGATTGGAGCCCTATCTAAAAGAACGGTTACAGTTAGTGAGACTGGGGAACGTTTTGTCTAAGCCTATAAATGCCACCTCAGAAGCCCCTCAAGGTTCCCACTCCGCCCTAATATTATTTGTTTTGTTTGTTGACGATATTCAGGAAATTATTTTGCAATGTGAAATGTTGATGTATTGAGATGACCAAAATAATTTGGTAAAATTAATTGAGTGGTGTAATGCACTTTATTTAAATATGAGTAAATGTATGTCTATGACTTTTTACACAGGTAAAATTGAACATGTTTATAGTCGTACTTATTCTTATAAGATAAGATAAATAATAAAAGTTTAAATAAAGTTAGCGAGGTTAAGGACTTGATTGATTGATTTGAGGCTATCGTTTGAGTCACACATCACAACTATTTGGAGTGAAGTTTCAAGAATATGGGGTTTTGTTTGTCATGTATATAAAGATCTGAACATGAAGTGTGTTAAAACTTTGTTTTGTTTGTTCGTCCGTAGTAGATTGGAGTATGGATCTGCTGTGTGGTCACTACACACACAATATAATATAAACCCCAACAAATTTTGAAGACATCAAATACATACTGGGAAAAGTAAATACCGTGGAAATTACTCCACTATATTGTCTGAACTAAAACTACAGAGTTTGCAAAATCGGAGAATATTGGCAGACCTTTTTTTCTATTATAGTCTAATTAATGGTGTTATTGAGAGTATTGAGGTTGTTGCAGGAATTGCATTTCGAACACTAAGAAAATATTCTAGTAGATCGAAGGATATTTTACTCCTCGAGTTTATAGAACAAATTTTGGCTCAAATAATCAAACCGCTTTATGTCGTCTGAAAAACCCTTAACGATTCATTCTGGTGTGATTTATTCAATTCCTCTGTATCACTTTTAATTATAAGGTAACGTAACATTTTAAATAATGGATATATATTTTTGTTAAAAATATCGTAGAATATCAGGTAAAGTACATATTTTGTATGGTTGTGTGTTAAATTGCGTATATGCGCCTCTAAGATGTATTTAATTTTGTTTTATTTAATGCCTTTAGAATGTATTTAATTTTTGTTTTATGTAAAGTTTTAAATGAAATTTCCGTAATAAATTATTACATAATGGAATAGAAAAAAATTCCTTCATAAAGGTGGTAACAAAAAAAAGGATATGTTTTTATATCTTCAAAAAAAAGTTTAATAAATACAGACTATCAAACACAGTACGCTAGAAAATTTATTAATTTTCATAAAAATTTGTTCCTTTAAGATTAAATATTTATTGAATATAAGCGTACACCATTAGTTGCATAATATTTTTAATTATTTTCATTATCAATAATTAGTACCTATAATTAATTGGATAATAATTGCTTCATATCTTAATCACTACTTCAAAAATACAACTGTGCTCTAAATTCAAATTTCAAACATACTACCTCCACGTGTAGTAAGTATTTATCAATGTTTTATAATTTACATATATGTTATTAATATTTATAAAATAAAGCTTATTTATTATTTTTTCATAAACATTAACTTGTATTTTATAATATATCCGAAAAACCATTTCTTCAAAGAGTTCAGTAGTCATTTTGAATAAAATATATCATTTGGAATAATTTATATTTAGTTTAATCACTTTTGAGTTAAGGTTAGGGCATACAATCGCAATTAAATAATTAATTATTACTACTACATAGCTTACTAATTATACGTGCACTTAATTTACTTAATCATGTGACAGAGCATTACAATAATTTCTTATAATTTAAAGTAGAGAAAAAAACACACATTCGTCTATTCTAAATTTATGTGCACACTTCAACACTAAAAATAAAAGGACCTTCCAAAGTTTAGAACACCACTCATTGCAAAGCTAAACAATTACGGTTTACCTCCTGCATACACCAATGACTCAACGCACTTTACATCCCAACTACAGATTCCGTGGCAAACTCCACTATTAATGAACAATTTGAACTTTCGCAAGCTCGACTAAACTCCAGATATAATTCGGTGAACGTGTCGCACGCCTGAACCGTGCACGGTGACTAGAGTTCAAGATTCCAGTGGTAAAAATAAAAATGCTGAGGGGAAATCTTGAAGTGGAGTAGAATAAATGGCAACAAGTCAGTCACATCAAGCATAAGTGAAGAAAACCGGGTTGTTAACCTCGCGGAAAATTCACGAGAATACCGACGCGCTGGTTATTCTTAGCCGGTTATGAAATTTCGACGACTTTCGTGGTTAATCCAAGTAAACATCTACACTTAATGAAAACTATTTATAACTAGAAATGCCGTAGGTGTTCGTTCACGTATTACAAAGCGACAAGGCGAATGTTACGTTAATGCTGTCTATAGTTGTACTTAAGCCGGATTAATGGGGGTTAGGTTACACGAGAAAAAAAAAGAGTTCCTCACCCAGTGTAGATGTTGAACTCGGGCCAGTTGGTCCGCCACTGAATAAACCGTTCCCCCTACTACCGAGTTTAAATTTTAGATCCGTACTTTACGCCGCTTTTGAAGCACACTAAATGAAAATGCTGTCAACTGCATTTATTTCCAGATGGAAGAATCTGACCCTCTCGATATACAACTAATTTTTAATCATCTTTTTAATTAGATATCAATTTTATACGCCCTCTGATATCCTGCCAAGTGCATTTTGGCAATAACACTTGTTCGCAGTGTTTTATCACATATACTTAGAGATTCATTGAGCAGTTGAGCAATAAATTTAAAACAGAAAACAATAAACATTAAATAACAATATATAAGAATAAAATATTTCATGCATGAACATAACTAAATTTTCATAGGCCATCACTATTAGGCAATTCTAAATTATAACGACTTTAAAAATAATACAGTTTGCTCATATAGTTACATAATTCACTTTAGTTTAAAGATCCACAATATGATAAATACTATCTAAAATGAATATTATTGATTGGAGAAATGGTTGAAGTAATTGTATTTAGAATATTGTGATGAAAGTTTGTATATTTTTGGATGTGTGTATATACTAATATACAAATTAAATTTGTAATGATGGATGACCATAAAAATAGAGCCCCGAAGGAAAATTCGTTCAAATATCTTGGTTGAATCTTACAGATTTGACAGTTTCCTGGAAAATACAGTGTATGCTTTGGAAATAAAGACTTTCATTGTATACAGGATTATCATAAATTTAATTTAGATAGTACTAATAGAGGAGCTGGAAAACTCTCAAGGTATGTACAATTTGTACACCATAAAAAACTAACCAGCTTAAAAAATACATGTATTTAATAAAGACAGCATTAATAATATATTAGAATTTTGCAATAATTTGTTAGATTTGCTGACGAAAGAGGACCATCCAGAAACCTTTCGGACAAAAATATATGAACAAATAAAGCAAATTTTAGTTCTAAATTCATATCTGAGCTAAACTTATCACTGATATTATATTGATAAATAAATAAAAGTTTAAACCCAGCCAACTATGTGTGTGTGCCAAATTATCGTTTATTCTCAATAAATTACTGCATTTATATATTCTAGGGAGAATATCATGTTTATAAAGTATAATCTATTATTCCCTCACTTCTAAATGTGTCAGGTCCTCTTTTGGAAACTATATTTAAAGAGTATTACTTTGCAAGTTAAAAAGAATTAACACATTTTCTTCAAAATAGTGTGAAATGTACAAAATTATAATTTAAAGGCTTAAATTTATTAAAAAGGAAGCAATATAATATTTTTTTATAACAAATATTTAAAAAACATATACTACTATTAAGTAAGATACGTTGGTTTAAATCAAGATAGTTAAAAAATATTTTACCACGGGTAAGGCAAGCAATCAAATAAATATATTAAGTTAAAAACTTTATTTTAACAAGGGTAAAACTCTTGATTGAAGATTGTAATTTTTATAGTGATTTTTTTTGTAATTTTTTGCCTGTTAAAATATTAGTAACTTGTATTTGTAATTAGAATGGACATCTTAAGGAATTCCATTTATTTTAATTGTGAATATATTTACTGATTAAAAATACTTAATTTAAAAGAATCTAATAAGCTAGAGCAATTGTCACAAAGAAATAAAATAGAGATAAGTTGCAACTATTTTATATTAGCAGTAACTGAAGATATTACCTTACCCCAAGTCACTTTTTTAAGAGGAACGATAATTAAAAATTTCGGGTTTTCAACACAAACTTCAATAGGGGCAATCGGATCAACATAATAGTTTTAACAGTTAGTTTTTTGATATATCAGTAGTACCTGTGGCAATTATTATTACAATGGATTCAATTTCGCTCGAAAATTACATTAAAATAATAAAAATTCACTATGAAAATGGTGGATCTGTAAAGGTTATATTTCGTAAAATTCATGATATTTTCGGTCGACATAATAATTCTGAAACGGCTATTAGGATTTTTTTAAATTAAAATATCGCAGCCATAGTGTAGAAGATGATCCGAATTTATCAATTTCTCGACGTTCTCAACAACTGGGGTTATCTATAACGGACACATGACTAATTTTGCTTAAGATTTTGGCTTTGAAGCGTTACAATTGGTGGATTTAAACCAACATAGCCATAGATTCTACTGAGATCATTGAAGTACAATCTACTAGTTTTTCTAAAAAAAAAAATAACAATCACAGGCGTTGGGCCATTACGGTCAATGGATTAGGCTAATGTGAGATGTTAATAACTCAATTTTGGCCTATTAATAATGATATGGATATTACGGATGCGTGGTTTCAACAGGATGATGCCACCACATCCACCAAATAATGTTAAGTGATCGACCCCATCATGTGTTTTTAACATTACTGGATTATTTTTTTAGGGCTATGTTTAACACAGAATCTATACGAAGCTAATCGAAGCGATTGCAGCCCTAAAACTCAAAATCTCTGACGTGATTAACGAAATCAACTAGCCATTTTGCCAAAATGGCAAATATTGATGAAAGATTTGATATCCGTAACCTTTGTCATGGTGGACATTTGCCCGATATCAGTTTTTATCTATTCTTGAATGTTGTCGGCGTTTACTTAGTGGTAAATTTTCATTGAAATTAAATAAAACACTTTTCACTTCGTTTTACCACAATAGTTATTTATTGGCTGCGACTAAAAAGTGTTATTTTTATACCGTCGAAATGAGAAGAATACATTATGTCAGTCTGGTCATTAAGAAGGGAAAAAGTACTTAAAATTACATATGAAGAAACATCGGGCCTCGTTAAATGCTTGGTTCAATCAACAGTGCCTGAAACAAAACACCACACCAAACTTATCAGGAATCAGGAAATTATAAATTAGCGTGTGAATCATGTAAAGGAATTTACATTGGTCAGTGTGGCCAAAATTTTGAAACACGTTTTAAAGAACACGAACGAGCTTTTCGATTTAAATATAATAATTCTACTTTTGCTAATCATTTATTGGACAATAATCATATTTTCGGCAAGGATGTACTTTCAGTAATCCATTTTACGGATAAAGGTTGTAAAATGGATTTACTGGAAGCGCTGGAGATTCACAAAGCAAAAATTGACATAATGTCTTTTCAAAGGTATATAAATAACACCTGTTAATTTTTTTAAGTACTTTATGTTTGATAATGATCAGTTTATGATCGAAACTATAGACGTAGTCAATAAATAACTATTGTGGTAAAACAAAGTGAAAAGTGTTTTATTTAATTTCTCAATTTATAATTGCTAAACTGTACTATTTCTAAAAAAAGGTTAAATGAACTACATAGTAACGGTCGCTACCATCATTTTCATGTACTTTTCTAATCCAACAAAAATTAGAATCAATTTCTTCTAAATTCTTTGTATTATATTGTTCCAAAAATCAAAATTCTTGTCGATAAACCTTTTAGTTAAAAAATAATTAAAACATTAAAGCTTTGAAAATAACTGAATTGCTTTTAAAAATATAATTTAGTGCTTTAATTCTGCTTGATGAACTACGTAATCGTACACCCGTCTTCCTAAAACAAAACGTTAGTCATTAATTCAATCAAAATATCTAATATTACAAATAGAATTGAGTACCACCAATATAAAAGCGTTTTCATTTTAAAACCAGAAAATTGAATAATCCTTATTTTTCCTAAACTTGTATACATATCGTAATAACATTTCTGAAATAAAAAAAAATGTTTCCAATTACTTTCGATATTTAGGGAAATTACTTATAATAATTTCGAGTACAGCAATAGATAGATTTAACATACGTTAGCTAAACTAGATCACTACTAAATATAATCAGTGTTAGATAAAAAAGGAATCATTGTTTGTCGAAAAAGTATGCTTTACTTTAATTTTATCAAATTTTATGCGAAAAGTTGTACCTATGTTTTCCTTTTAATGAAAATTGATAGTAGATATATTTTTTATTTTGGTGCCTCCACCTACTATGCTCAAAAAAATTCTTGCAGTCAGAACATGTCAGAATAATTAGTGATTTTGACAGCTGTCAAATTTTTGCTTATTGAGATGTTGGTTTGTCCTAAGGTATAATTACCAGCCATGTATACGTTATCCTCTAATGGCGTAAATAAAAAGGAGTACCTATTAGTCTTAGAAATATACAGGGTCCTGCAACAGTGCGTCAAGCTTTCCTAGCGCCTTTCTCGTAAGAGATAGAAAAAAATGTTTCAGATAAAAATTTATTGAATTAAAAATCTCTATGCCGTAAAATTATTTTCAAATATACAGGGTGTCCCAATTTTGCGTTATAACAAAAGCAAACATTTTTTTAAATGGAACACCCTGTATATTTTTTCATTTTATAATTTGGATAGTATTTTATAACTTAAATTTTTTTTTGGTTTTTAATTTCGATATGGCATTTCCGAGTTATTGACGTTTTTCTGAAAAAAATGTAAAAAGCGGAGGTTCACAAAAAAAAATATTCTGATGTTGTATTTAAAATTTAAGAAATTTTCTTTTTCCTATGGTTGGTCATAAGTACTGTTTATGTACCAGTGTTAAAAATTTTCACTTTTGAGGAACCCTGCCTTTGTATCAGACACGCCATTTTCTAAAATTTCAAATTGTCGTAACTCTTTTTTTTTAAATGGAATCATATATTTTTTTTAATTTCATATTATTCTGCATCTAATTTCCTACAAAAAATATTAAGCATACCCTATACCTAAAAGTGATATTTTTCAAGATATAAAAAAATTTATATTTCAAACGGTCCTTGAATACGAATTTGTTTTTGAATAGATAGCCATGACTGAAAAAATGCATCTGTCAAATAAACAATTAGTTTGACATGTAAATGGGAGGTGTGAATTACAAAAAACAAAAGAAGAAAGCCTATCATCAACGAGGAACCAAAAAGACATTGGTGAAGGAACTGGCATAAGCGAGAGGTCAGTACAAAGCATTCTGAAGAAAAATCGATATCAAGCATATCATATTCAGCTACATAAAGAACTGAGTAATACTGATTTTCAATTTCGTTCCGAATTTTGTTTCTGGGGAAGACAGAAAATACAGGAGGATCTTTCGTTTTTCCAATATATTTTATTCACGGATGAGGCGTCATCCCATAACAACGGATCTTTCAATAGGTACAATTTTCACTATTATTTAACTGATAATCCGCATGTTATGAGACAAGTTGATCATCAGCATTGAATGTCTGGGGCGGAATTTTTGGAAACCATGTTGTAGGTCAACATTTCTTCGAGGGCCATCTCAGTAGGTCTATGTATTTGTACTTCTTGCAAATTGAATTACCCGGAACGTTAGCTAATGTACCCTAACTAACAAGAAACAGGGTGTGGTTTTAACAAGACGGAGCACCTGCCCAATTATCACAAGATGTGAGGGCATTTCATTTTTCCCAACCAGTGGATTGGTAGGAATGGACCCACCAAATGACCTGCTAGATCTAAGGATCTAACAAAACCTGAAATTGTTTATAAGGAATCACCAATAGCACTGAATATCATATGCTTGATATCGATTTTTCTTCAGAATGCTTCGTACTGACCTCTCGCTTATGCCAGTTCCTTCACCAATGTCTTTTTGGTTCCTCGTTGATGATAGGCTTTCTTCTTTTGTTTTTTGTAATTCACACCTCCCATTTACATGTCAAACTAATTGTTTAATTGACAGATGCATTTTTTCAGTCATGGCTATCTATTCAAAAACAAATTCGCATTCAAGGACCGTTTGAAATATAAATTCTTTTATATCTTGAAAATTATCACTTTTAGGTATAGGTATGCTTAACATTTTTTGTAGAAAATTAGATGTAGAATAATATAAAATTTAAAAAAATATATGATTCCATTTAAAAAAAAAGAGTTACGACAATTTGAAATTTTAGAAAATGGCGTGTCTGATACAAAGGCAGGGTTCCTCAAAAGTAAAAATTTTTAACACTGGTACATAAACAGTACTTATGACCAACCATAAGAAAAAGAAAATTTCTTAAATTTTAAATACAACATCAGAATAATTTTTTTTGTGAACCTCCGCTTATTACATTTTTTTCATAAAAACGTCAATAACTCGGAAATGCCATATCGAAATTAAAAACCAAAAAAGGTTTAAGTTATAAAATACTATCCAAATTATAAAATGAAAAAATATATAGGGTGTTCCATTTAAAAAAATGTTTGCTTTTGTTATAACGCAAAATTGGGACACCCTGTATATTTGAAAATAATTTTACGGCATAGAGATTTTTAATTCAATAAATTTTTATCTGAAACATTTTTTTCTATCTCTTACGAGAAAGGCGCTAGGAAAGCTTGACGCACTGTTGCAGGACCCTGTATATTGCATTCGAATAATTGGAATTCTTCTTCGTCATTAAAGTTTAAACAAAGAACAGCAGTATTTGGAAGCACAATGATATATACAGCGACTAAATGTTATTCTATTCAATACTTTTTGAGCTACTTTCTTGATGGAACAAAATTTTCAAATTGGGTAAATTAAAGCACTTGTTATGTTCCAGAATTTTATTTTTAGTTACGTGACACGTGTTTCCATCATTGACGATCATTCTCAAAGTGAAAACGTTTCAAAATTATGGAACATAACAAGTGCTTTAATTTTCCCAATTTTAAATGTTATTCTTTCATGCTATGTAAATGGGAAGAAAAGAGTATGACCCCACGGCAGAGAGAAACCTAATTATGTGTTTACTGTTAAAAGGCTTTCTAAAAGTACTCTTATAGTAATACTTTGAGGGGCCATTACTTTTAGTGGCTGTCAGTACAATGTTAAGCTGTCAGCACAATGTGAACGTGCCCTCATTCCCTTAACTTTCTCAATTTAGCTGGTTTTGCCATGAATTAGCTTTAAATATCATAGAACTAGCACAAATTACTCACAGGGTATAAGTGACTTTATGTGAGATATTGTAGGAAGACATCCATTGTCGTAGTTTGTCAATGCCTAACGTATATATAAAATTTCCTGCATATGTTATCATATCATTCCTGATTCCTGTTAATACTATATTCTCAAAAATAGTTTTAAATTGTATATAAGTATAACACTTCTAATGTTACATGGTATGGTTATTACAGCATTAAAATTTTTCTTTGTATTTATTTTAATTCTAATATATATTTTGAGAACAAAGTGCGTTTTATTAATAGCGTAAAACCTTTTGACAATTTTCCAAAAGATGTATCTCTTACAACGCCTTTCAGAAAAAGCAACATAGTAAAGAAAACAAGTCGAAGAAAACGAAAGCAAATGTAATGCCCAGTCTCATAATATGTTATTTCTCATTAGATATAATACCTTCAATCAATCTTCTCAGTTTATAATTAAATAATCCCCATAATTGATCAAAAATTACCCTGAAACTGGTCTAAGAGATACTATATTATGTCAATTTCTACAGACATTTTACACATATTTTGTGTAATATCGATAGTTTATAGGTAATCATCAGTTGAACACTTTTTTCAAGAACTATCTATAAATATAAAATAATTTAGCGCATGCAGATGGCATAGTTTTTATGGCAAGGGGGTGGGAAGGAATAAAAGAGATGATAGTAAGAGTGGAGAAATAGATAGACAGGGGAGATTTGAAGGTAACTGTTGAAAAAACGGAGTGTCTAAAGTTTAGGAATAAAGGAAAGGAGGGAAATATTAAAAGCTAGAATGGAAAGGAGTGGTGATCGAGAGGGTGAAAGTGTTTAAGTATCTG